>VYXB01005973.1:315687-384457 GCA_013397135.1 Pachyramphus minor | reverse complement strand
GGGAATATCCCGGGAATGTCCCGGGAAAGGGGATGGGGAGCAACCCCAGGCCCTCCCCGGAGGGGCCCGGGCCGCGCTGCCCCTTCTGAGGGGTCGCGGTGCCGGATAAGGGGGTTCAGGGGGATCCCAGAGTCAAGGGAAGGGGGTGCAGGGGCTGGGAGAGGCGGGATGCGGGGTCTCTGTGCCCGGGAAATGGGGTCTCGGGGTCCGCTGTGCTGGGGAAAGGAGGGGGGGGATCATGGGGTGGGGAGATCCGGGATGGTGGGGAAAGNGGAAAGGGGTTCAGGGGGTCCGCAGTGCTAAAGAACGGGGGAGCTGGGATGGTGGGAAAGGCAGGAATGGGGGTCCAGGGGGTTTTAGGATTAAGGAAGTGTAGGGTTGGGGTCTGGGAGACTCGGGATGGCTGGGAAGGGGGTTCAGGGGGTCCCTAGTGTTGAAGATCGGGGGGTCTGGGGGCCGGAAAAAAGCAGGAATGGGAGTGCAGGTGGTCCCAGTGTTGGGGAAAGGAGGGTTGTGGGGTGGGGAGAGCCCGGGTTGGACGAGAAGAGGGTTCAGGGCATCCCTGGTGTTGAAAAACGGGGGATTGGGGGGCTGGGAAAGGCGGGAATGAAGGTCCAAGTGGTCCCAGTCTTAAGGAGAAGGGAGGTCTGGGGTCTAGGAAAGGCAGGAAAGAGGGTGTAAAGGTCCCAGGATCAAGGAAAGGGATGGTTGGGGTCTGGGAGACCCAAGGTGGCTGGGAGTGGGGTTCAGGGGGTTTCTGGTGTTGAAAAATAGGGGGTCTGGGGTCTTGGAAAGGCAGGACAACACTCTCAGGGACAGGGTGGGATTGTTGGGGAGTCTGTGCAGGGCCAGGTGGATGATCGTTGTGGGACCCCTCCAACTCATCATATTCTGTGATTTTATGAACTTTGTTTAACCTTTTCTTGATATTGGAAACAAACAGAGCTTCACTTTTGCCTCTGGGGTGATTGTGGATTTGGGCTCCCCATATCTAAAAGAATGGATTAAAATACGGGATGAATATCTTCTGTGGTAGCTCCCAGATATAGAGAGAAAGAGAAAGAAGATAAAGATAACTCTGTCTCTGAAGTTCAGAAAACAGAATCTTTCAGGGCTGGCCACAGTAGGAACTAAAAACTTTTGCTGCATTCCAAGTAGTCTTTCCTATTAAAAAGAAGATAATATATGAATAAAAACACTAAACTCAACTGGATTTTTTTGTAACAGAACTAATATTCTCATGCCTGAGTATTGTTAATATTCTCAGGTGCTTTCAGTAAACTTAATGCTGTCAAAACACCCTGAAAATGAGAGCACAGAGTCTGATGAATTTGTGTGCTTGGCTGCAGGAAATAGGGACTATAATGAGTAGTTAAAAATTATGGTTTCCAGTGGAAAATACAGGTGTGAAGTGAGGAAAACAAAATCTCCAGGGCCTCACCAGCCTCACAGCCAAGAATTCCTTCCCCGTTTCCCATCCAACCCTGCCCTCTGGCAGTGGGAAGCCATTCCCTCTTGTCCTGTCCCTCCGTCCCTTGTCCCAAGTCCCTCTCCAGCTCTCCTGGAGCCCCTTTAGGCTCTGGAAGGGGCTCTGAGGTCTCCCTGGATCCTTCTCTTCTCCAGGTGAACACCCCCAGCCCTCCCAGCCTGGCTCCAGAGCCTGGTCTTCCCTTTGACCCTCGACCATCCTTGGGCACACAGCAGGGGTTTGGATGGGAACTTTCAGAAATCATCGTTACAAACATGCCCCAGGTCCAGAATTAGTCTTGGTAAAAGGGTTTAATAATGGATCTTTTTCAAATTCTAGGATATCTGAGTGAAGAGGTTGAGTTGTCCAGCCCTGGCACAGCTCCCCAAGGCAGTGGTGGAGTCCCCATCCCTGGAGGGATCTAAAAACCATGTGGATGTGGCACTTGGGGCCATGGGGCACTGGTGGCCTTGGCAGTGCTGGGGAATGGCTGGACTGGATGATCTCAGTGGGCTTTTCCAACCTCAGTGAGTCTGTGATTCTATAAAGAAATGACAGTTTTCTCCACTGGATGGTGCTGCTCACCCAAAGTTGCATCACTTCACAAGCAGCCCAGAAGGCTGGTGTTAAATTATGAGCTGAATCTTTTAGCTGGAAGTTAGTACCTTGTTTCCTGCCTCACTTATAAGACATCAGTGAACAAACATTTCTGATAAATTATTGACTAAACAGTGTTTTTTGTTGTTTGTTTGGAAAGAGAAGATGATTTTTTGGTTCCTGTAGGTGACATGGAGCTGTTTCCAACTTTCTTAAATTCTTCTCTAAAGGTGAAAGCAAGTTTGTTTGTTTGTTTTTTTCCCTGCATTTATCTTATCCTATTTAAAAATATTTAAAAATAAGAGTATGCCAACATTGTAGAAGGATTAATCCTTCTACATCAACCTTGTGAGGATTAATCCCACAGTGGTAGTTAAGAAGTTTGAAATTGAAATGAATTGCAAGTGCTCTTAATTTCAAGCTTAAGAAATATTTATGTCAGGTGCCCTTGTGTTTTTGTTACAAATGTCTTGGGAGTAAAACATCTCAGGGGCTACTGCACTGGGAGATATTCAGAAAAAATAACAGCAAGTAAATTTTAAAGTGGATTAGTTGGACTACCTCCAGCAACTCAATTTGGAAGTTAATTTAAATTCAACCATTTAGTTGTTGTGGATCACTTCACTGTGCAGACAAATCCTTAGAAAATGCAGTGGTTGAACAGCTGTAGGAATTGGGATCTGCAAAGTCACCACCCTTTCCAATGGTGACAGAGAGTGTCAAAGAGTATGGGCAGCCTTAAAATGTTGTTAAAATTTAAAAAAGGCATTGAATAGTTTTGGTGGCTGAGTGAGGGAAAGTTGATGTTAATTGAAAGATTTTAGAGGTAGGGATGAAGAAATATGATTGAAAAGGAGGGCAGCTGCTCAGCTGGGCAGCATAACCTCTGGTAGAATCCTGGAACCAGAGTCATTAAGGTTGGAAAAGAGCTCTAAGGTCATCAAGTCCAGCCATTCCCCAGCCCTGCCAAGGCCACCATGTCCCCAAGTGCCACATTCTACAAGGCTTTTAGATCCCTCCAGGGATGGGGACTCCACCACTGCCCTGGGCAGCTGTGCCAGGGCTGGACAATCCTTTCCATGAAGATGTTTTCCCCTAATATCCAACCTGACCCTCCCCTGGCACAACTTGCGGCTGTTCCCTCTCATCCTGTCCGTTGTTCCCCGGGAGCAGAGCCTGATCCTCCCCTGGCTCCCCCCTCCTGTCAGGGAGTTGCAGAGCCAGAAGGTCCCCCCTGAGCCTCCTTTTCTCCAGGCTGAGCCCCCCCAGCTCCCTCAGCTGCTCCTGCTGCTCCAGCCCCTTCCCCAGCTCCGTTCTCTTCCCTGGACACGCTCCAGCCCCTCAATATCTCTCTTGTCTGAGGGGCCCAGAACTGGACACAGCACTAGAGGTGCCCCAGCAGTGCCAGCACAGGGATGGGCACTGCCCTGGTCCTGCTGCCACACCAGGGCTGGTCCAAGCCTGTGGAATTGCTTCTTTTGTTGCTTCCCCACCTTTTGTTGGCAGCACAGGCAGGGCTTGGAGTAGATGCTGCTCTGAAGGCTGCCTGGTGGGAACAATCATTGAATCCCAGAATGGTTTGGGTTGAAAGGACCTTAAAAATCATCTCATTTTAACCCCCTGCCATGGGCATGGACACCTTCCACTATCCCAGGTTGCTCCAAGTCCTGTCCAGCCTGGCCTTGGACACTTCCAGGGATGAGGCAGCCACAGCCTCTGAGGTTAATAAGTTGTTTCCTGTGGAGAAGTGAACCAAGCAAAGGCCTTGTCAACTCCTCTCACAGCTCTTGTTCATTTAATCTGCTGTAAAATCTTTTTCTGGATCTTTTTGAGCTTCAAAGCTTCGGAAGTTTGTTAAAAAAGCTCCCACTGTGCATCTGACAGTGCCTGTTCTTTAAGAGCAAAACTAAACAGGGCAAAAAATGAGTCAAACATCCCTGTAATATTCTGTCCCTCTGGCCCAGATCCCAAATCTGATGTTTTAGGGAACGATGACTTCCTGATGGCATTGAAAACACCTCAGTGGGTTTGGCTTCTCCCTGGCTTTGTGTGGCCTTGGGTGAACGGGTCATTTTTGATCCCTCATTTCCCATGGTGGTTAATGAAGTTTGTGATCTTCCTGTCTCCCATCCTTTGTTTGTCTTGTTTATTTAGCTTCTCTTCCTGCCTGTGCTTAGGTGCACACTTGAAGTGCCTTGTTAACTGGGCTGGCTTTTCTTCCTTGATTTCCAGGAAGCTATTCCTGGTGGGAGAGACAAGAACACGCACGTGGGCCTGGGGGACTGGAGTTTCTTCAGGAATCTGCATAGGACAAAGGAGCTTTGATTCTCCTTTGGATCTCTTAACTCCTGCAGTAATTTCTGGTGGCTTTTCCCAGTGAATTTCCCAATAAGTTTCCCAGTAAACCATTTTTGGCAAATCCAGAAGCTGAAATCCCACTGGTTTGTGTTCTGTTGTCTCTGGGCATTTATGTTTGATTTATGATTTGGTTTTTGTTGTGAAGGCAAGTATTAAAACTTTTGTGTTATGGTTAAAAGGATGATTGGATAATGGATTTTGTCCAGAACTGGGAAAGCAGCACTGTAATCATCTCCCCCATAGATTTCCAAAATTGGGTAAATATGGAATTTAGGCCTGTACACTTACACAGTAATCCTTGAAGCCTTCCCTGAATTGCAGCTCCTCCTTAGGGACAACAACTTCCAACTTTGGGGGTTGGAACTAGATGATCTTTGAGGTCCCCTTCTGTGGTTCTGTGATATCAATTTTACTTTGGCATTCTTCACATTAATAATGAATATTTTCGCCGCCCTTTTTTTTTTGTTTTAAATATATTCAGCCTGGCATAAGTTCTGGGGGGGNTTTTTTTTTGTTTTGTTGGGTTTTCCGTTAAGTAAAATTAACCCCCAAATATATTCATCCTGGCATAAGTTCTGGGGTTTTTTTTTTGGCAATGAAGAGCTGTAGTTGAACTGATTCAATACCAGGAACACCGTGGGAATGTCAGTAGAGCCTGTTTGAATTTTTCCTCCCTGTCCCAGCCCGGAGAAAGCAGAAGTGGTCCGTGGATCCCCGAAACAGTGCTTGGAGTAAAGATGACTCTAAATTCGGCCAGAAGATGCTGGAAAAGATGGGCTGGTCCAAAGGAAAGGTAGGATCCAAAGGAGATCCAAAGGATCCTTCTGTATTTGAAGGGTCTAAAACTGCCAGGGAGCTGTGATTTATTCTCTTAAGAGAATTTCAGCAGTGTTGGATTTCTACTTTGTTGCAAAGGCCTGTTTTTGACTCTCCTGCTTTCCAATTTTTTTCCCTTCTTTTTCTCTCTCCTTCTCCCCAAATAGGAGCAAGAGTTGGCACATTAAATTAGGTGATGGTTAAAGTCTTTTAAGGTGCTTTTCTACGCTCATTTTTCTCCCTGCTTTTGATTTAAAGCAACTCCAGGACCTGCTTTAATCTTTGACCTGTTTTTAAGTGTTACTTCTGAACTGTTCCTTGAACCCCCAAAATGCAGCATTCTGGGAGCTGAATCCCTTCCCAGCTCCAGCCAGTACCTGTGAGTGAGGGCACTAAGAATAACCTCTGGGTTATCCTGCAAACTGCTCAGCTGCCCCTTAAAACCACTTTTAATTCCACAGAGATGCCTCAGCAAAGCTGAGATTTGGTCCTGCACATCAGCGTGTTTAGTGCTAAGAATGCACACAAACCACCCATTACCTTTATTTAATTCTCCTCCTGTATTTCCTCTGCCAGACTTTCTTTAACAGGAATAAAATTAGGATCTTTCTGCATTCTGTGAGTGCTTTAAAGCCTGTTTTTGCATTTCTCAGGGTAGCTACTGTTGCCTCACAACAAGGTTTCCCACTTGAGCTGCTGGATCTTCCTTTCCAACAGCTGTACAAGGATTTCTCTCTCCATTCCACTACAAACTCAAACAAATAGAACCTCACCTTGATCAAATTAATGAGCAAAAGCCCATCTCTGCAGGGAAATTAAGCTGCTTACACTAGTCCTGTTATCAGTTGTGTTGGAATTGGGTCAGGGCAGGATGTGTGGCTGAGTGGCCTGTTTGCTTCCACACTTTTTTTGGTTAGCAGGAATTTTCAAGGGAAATTTTCCACCCCAGAGACCAAATGAACTCAAGAGGATTTGTAATAGCAACAACCTTTTTCCAATATGCCTCATTCCTTCAGATATTGGATACCCCAGGGTCTTTCCACAGGGCTTTTCCCCGTTGCTGCACCACATCCATGTTTATTAAAGCCAACACACTTTGCTGGAGATTTGTTACTGGTGACAAATTAGGCAAAAAGCAGGTGAATACCAGGAATAAAGTTAAAAAGCAAATGCTTTATCTCCTATTTTTTTTATCCTGATCATACAGTTAAGAAAGATAACACTGGACCTGAGAATTGCTTCCCAAATTTGAATGATTGTGGGTTTTGAGATGGAGAAACCCCATAGTTCTTTGCTCCAGTATTTCCATGAAATGATGAGTGTGAATAAGGTGGAAGAAGTTGTTAATGTCCTGATTCTCCCCTGTTTCCCTCCCATATAAATTTGTTCTGGATTATACTTTCCATGTGGATCTGCCTTCCCAGTGACAGAGGTATTTTGGGGGAGAGGCCTCTTCTTTTTATGTAGTGTCTCTTCTTAAAACTCGTTTTAAAACTTGTTTTAAAGCCCAGTAAACACTCTGTGCTTGCTTAGGAATGTCAGGTGACTTCCTGATTAATCACTCAACTGCTTAATGTTGTTGCTATTTTAGTGTTTATAATACTTTGCTGGAGGCTTAAGTAGTAAGTTTTAAAAACTGAGTATCTCATGTGTGCTAAAACCTGTGAATGAATTCAGTTCAGGCAGGAAAATAAATAGGAAGTTGTGATTTCTTGTTGTATTTCATTGCAAAGTCTTACAGTACAAAAGCTCTGATTGCTCAGTTGCTGCTGTAAAATCCTTACTTTTTACCTTTAAATCCTCCTTAGGGCCTTGGGGCTCAGGAACAAGGAAATCCAGAACACATCAGGGTGAAGGTGAAAAACAACACGCTGGGATTAGGAGCAAACATCAACCACGAGGTGAGAACTAGACCCAGGTGAGGGAAAGGCTCCCATTTCAGCTAAACCAGAAAATTTTAAGTGGAATAATAATAAAATCTGTTGTCACATCTGCTGGTAGAATTTACCAAACAGGATTGTTTATGACCTACAAACACAACCCTTGTAATTTTATCCCACTTTGGAGTGACTGTGTGAGCTCCTGGCAGTGCTACCGCCCTGTGGAGCTTCCCAGGGTCCCTTCCACCAACAAGGATTGAATATACCCAATGAAGTTATTACTTAATATCTATTTTAGCAGAATTTGTGTTAGTTCTGAAGACTTTTGCCTTGTGTTCACGTGGGTGATGTTTACAGGACAACTGGATTGCTCATCAGGATGACTTCAACCAGCTGCTGGCTGAACTGAATAATTGCCATGGACAGGGTGAAACAGGTAGGCTCATGCTTTGCTCAATCAGATGCTGGAATCTTCACAGAGTTTCCATTCTGTGTCTTAAAAGATGAGCTGAGGCCTAATTTGGGCTCCTTGCTGAGGTTGACAACTCCTCTTTCTCCCCCAAAATCAGTGGGAGCCAAAGGATGTGTTGCCATCCATGACTATGCTGAAGTTTCTCTGCCTGGATGTGCAGATATCTCAGTGGATCAGTTTTGCTCTCAGGACTCCAATAAAGGCTTTTTGTTGAGGAAAGAAAACATAAAATGTTGAGCTTGTTTATTTTATCCAGGATCACAATATTTGGGACCTTTTCCTACAGCAACACTTGTTTCTTTATCCAGAGTTTGTCAGAAGGCTCACGACAATCACTCACAATTGCAATGTTTTGCCTT
Organism: Pachyramphus minor; assembly: GCA_013397135.1. Lineage (NCBI taxonomy): Eukaryota > Metazoa > Chordata > Aves > Passeriformes > Tyrannidae > Pachyramphus > Pachyramphus minor. The sequence continues at coordinate 376,507 of VYXB01005973.1, read as the reverse complement.
CCTTTTAATAATGAATTGTCACTCCTGGCTTCCATGTTCCACTGGTTTCTTAAATACCTACTTTTCCTGTCCTTGGAGAGTTGCTCCACAGCTTCTGATTCAGAGCTATGCATCTCTGCTTTGAGTGTGCTGTAATGTGATTTTTGTAGCCCTGGTGTTGAGCACACAAGTGGGGAAACCACAACTTTCCCAAAAGGGCTATTTATAAAGTGTTGTGTTTTTTTTTTTAAAGCTTTGTACAGTTTGACCTTGGTTTATAAAAATGAAATTGTGATGGGTGTGAGCTTACAGAAAGAATTGGTTTGTCCAATGGTTTGTCACCTCTCCTTTAGTTAGACACAGGTTTAAGTCAGATCATACATCTAAACAAGTCTCTGGAGCTTAGTGAATTTAGCAGCTCTTCGTTCATTCATTCTTAACCTTTGAGCACTGAAGGTTTTCTAGGAGAGGAAATGAAGAAAGGTGAGGAGGAAAATCAATTAGCAAGAAGCTTTTCTACTCCTAGACAACTGGGCTTAAAATTTTGAACCTGATACTTTAAAAACACCTTTTTTAAACTGCTGTGTAAGTTTTCCTTGTGCCCTGGAGCCCTGATCATGGTCTGAGGCCACACAGCACTCGGTGCTGTCCTTCAAGTCCTCGAGAGGTAGAAGAGCATATCACAGGGAAATTCCAAAAGTTCCTTTCTGCCTTTATAGCTAAATCCTACCCAAGTTCCAACTTGAGCCATGGGAAGATGAGGAAGGTGTAGCTGGTGGAAAAATCTGCAAAGTGCTGGGCAGAGTGTTGAAGTGACTTGCCCAGGGACACAGTGAGTCAGCACAGAGGCAGGTTCATTGAGCAAGGCTGTCTTGTTCCTAAGGCTGGGCAGTGTTCCCTGGGTCACTGATGCAAAATGCTCCATGGAAGCTGTATTTCTCCCTGCTTTACTCAGTTACATTAAGTTTTCAATCACTGAGAAGAAATTTGGGTGCACATTGAAAGTTCCTGGTCACAATCCTCTTGGGTGATTTACAGAAAGCACAAAGCTCTAAAACTTGGGTTTTTTGGCAGTTTGTTTAAGCTGGCAAAACTCATCCAGAAAACTCTGCCTGCAGCTGTGCTGCAGGATCAAATGTTACATTATTGGCCATCAGCCAGTTTCAAACTGCATTAAAAGTCAGCTGAAAAACTTCATTGTTCTTAAAGAGCTGCTGGAGTTGCCAGAGCTGAGTTGCAATTAGAGGTCGGAAGGGAAAGGCCCTGTGGGGGTTGAGTTGCCAACATTCAAATACCCTCAGTGTAGTTTTACCTTTCCTTTCCTTGTTTCTAGGTGAGCACCCAGTGAGGGCAGATTTAATTAGATTAGATGTTAGGAAGAAATTATTTATTGTGAGGGTGCAGAGGCCCTGGCACAGGTTACCCAGAGAAGCTGTGTCTGCCCTGTTCCCTAGAAGTGCCCAAGGCCAGGTTGGATGGGGCTTGGAGCAACCTGGGATAGTGGAACAGAGCTGGAACTACATGGTCTTTCCCACCCAAACCATCCTATGATTCCTGGCTCTTTTGCTGGGATACTCAGTGATGAAATCTGTGTCCCTTTCCCATTCTTAAGATGCAGAAACAACATCCTGCCTGTGTCTGTGACATGCCTTGGAATATCCATCTATAGAAATAACATGTGGTTTTCTTGCCCAGACTAAATGGCTTTAAAGAGCACATTAATACTCCTGCAGGGCTCACTCAGTTTGTCAGAGGATTTTTTTCCAGTCCCTGGAAGACACAGGGATGCTGCACCTCCCCACCCATTGCAAGTGCCAACACGTTTCAGGAGTGAAATTCCTCTCTGAAGGCACAAGGCGGTGCTGCTGCGCCTTTCCCTGGAAGAATAATGTGGAAAAGGAAGCGCTGTGGGAACCCTTTGCTGTGTAATGCTCCTTTTGGTACAAGTAGCTCAGAGATCAGACTTCAAGTTTCGTCTCTCTGCTCAGGATATTTAAGTTGTGATGCTTGTTTTCCCCACAGAACGTTTTTATTGAGGAGTTTCTGTTAAAACTGGGTTTGCTGGTCTTTCCTCTTTCCATTAGGGCTTAATGTGGAAGTGGGAGGGTGGATCTCAGCCTTTTGGCACTCAGCTCTCCCACTGCAGGCTGAGGATTTCAGGTTTAGGTCAGTGATTCCATCATCAGGTGGCACTACCTATCAAACAGGGAAGTGCTGGAATTCCAGTGTCAGGAAAGCTTGGGCTGCAAAGCTTTCCAGGGTGGGATCACATAAAAAAGGTGACTCAACTTGGCCCTCAGGGTATGGGTTCATTTCCTTACCCATTCCCAGTTGCCACTGGGAGGAAAAAAACATCTCACCACAGTAACCTTTCCATGGAGTTACAGAGCAGAGAATCCTGCAGGTGCCTATTTTCAGGACAAAACTAATAAAGTACTTATTAACTGTACAGCAGGTTGATTCTCTCCTTCTGAGGTTTTTTTGGGGGAATTAACAGGCTCTTTGGGTGCAAAGAGAAGGTTTGTAGCCCTAAAATAACCTGCCACAGCTCAGGAACGTGATGTCTCTACTGTTAAATAATGGGACTAATCCTTCATGTAGCTTTAAGCTGCTGCCAATCTCCCAAACTTCTGAGTGACTTTGGGACTCAGCCAAGCCCAGAGGCCGTTCCCAGTGGACAGTTTAGATGCAATCCCTCTCCTGGAAACTAGGAAAATGAAATAATATGGATGTGGCAATTTGTTCTAGCTGGCCTAAGGGACAGAAAAGCTTTGCCACCGTTCAGTTTCCTTACACAGATGGATCAGCTTATGTCCAAATAAAGGTATTTTGTGTAGAGTTAGATGTGGAAATCCTGTAGTTTTTCCCCCTTTTTCTGCCCAGGCAGGTTCAGTATTGTATTTTGCACTGTTTCTTATATCTTTCTCAGACTTTGGCACTGGGGATATTTTAACAAACAGCACAATAAACCCTCACCTGTTACTCTTTTCTTACCCCAGAGGTAGATCTGCCTTAGACCTGGAGTTCCTGCATCTGCCTTTTCAAATTACACTGGATTGGAAACGGGAAGGGAAAGGGATGTGGCAGAAAAAAAAAATCAAGCAGTGACATGTCTCAGACAAAACTTGCCATGCTTCCTTCAGTAATATGTTGTGATATATTGTTGAGACTGGGTTTTGAGAGAGAAAGTTAAATACACTGATGTTTGAATGTGGTGGTTAAAGTGTCTCTAACAGGGTTGGAATCATTTTCCTTGGATTTGTTTGGGTTTTTTTAGAGCCCTCAGTGAAAAATCAGAAAAAGACATTCAGCCTCGAAGAAAAATCCAAATCTTCCAAGAAACGTGTCCATTATAAGAAGTTTGCCAAAGGTAAGAGGGGTTTTGTTGTTTCATAAGCTCTGGCCAAGCTTAGAACAAACCCTGTCTGGGTGATCTGGTGCAATTTGGCAAGTTAAATCTTGGTTTAGGAATACTCCCTGCAGCAACTTGCTTAGAGCTATAATGCACTCTCCCTCTTTATTTTGGGTTATTTTGGCTGGCTTTAGGCTGATTTATTGAATAAAACAATTCTTACCTGAAGGAGTTGGATAAAGGAACAGTGAATATTCCAAGCTGTGGGTGCGTGAGCAGGGGATGGGAGGGGGGGAAGATGATGATGGAGTGACTTACGACTTAGGATCTGCGTGGCACTATCCCCTGAGATCTCCAGTAACCCTGCTAAGGGATCATGAGGATGGGATCAGGGATCAGATTAAACCTGAAGGAAGGCAGGAAAGCCCTCTTACGTTCACCAGATACTTTATGGGATAAATTAGGACAGTGGTTGGTGGCCAGAAAAACTATCTCACGGTGTTTAGTGATTTCTTTCTTTCTTAGAGCAATTACATTATTTCAGTCATCCCTGGGTTTGGCTCCTGACAGTTCTGGAATCCTCTCTCTGTTCCTCTGCTCCCCTTTCACACACCCACATGCACATGGTGTGTGTACCTGTTTCAGGGTATGGATAGGATCAGTTCCACTAATGGCTGATTTATTAAATTGAAAGCTCTGTGCAATGTTTTCTGACAGCAAATGCCTCTGCTAAAACAGAGCTAATTGATGTCTGACTGGAGGCCAAATTTTTTATGTTGGGGTTTGGGATTTTTGATTAAATAAGTTGGGCTTGAAGTCAAACCTGTTAACACGACCCTGCCACTTTATGACATTAAACAATTAAATTGTTTCAGGGCTTGCAAGTGCAAAGGCCGTGGCCTGTTTGAGGGAGTGGCAAAGAGGATTTATTTTGATTTGGATTTAACCTTTTGCTAAATATAGAGGAAAAAAGAAGTGTTTTTTGAGCATGTAAAATACAGATGAAGGCTTTCATATTCATAATATCCCTTATTTGTTTGGTCATGTTTCCACAAGGCAGCCCCTTGTTTGCTTGCACCTTCTGTGGTCTAAACCAGGGAGATTGTCCTTTTTTCAGGGAAAGAGGAAAAGTTATTTGAGAAGGGCTGGTGTTGTTGTGGCCCTTGTTGTTCAAGCCTGATCCTGCTTCCTTTCAGACTAAACAAGACAAACTCACACAAAAGCTGGAGAAGGGAACAGCGACGACACAAAACGCGGCTTCCGTTTGTGGGGCTGGAGAGACACGGGGAACACACACAACCCTTGGATCTGGGAATACACAGCAATCTGAGATTAAAGCACTGACTGCAGCTGCTTTTCTAGCAGCTGTTCCACTGGGATGCTGCAGGAGGTTATGAATGTCAGCTGAGTTGGTTTTCTGTTAGAGAGAGAGGAGCAGGGGCAGGCACAGACAGAAAGTGTAGGGTAAGAGGAGGAGCAGGAGGATTTTAAGTGTCATTTTCCAAGCCTTGGCCAAGATAAAGCTGGAAACAACCACCAGTCTCATCCAGCTTGCTTGGGTAGGGACATTTAGATGCTGTGCAGTGAGGCACCAGGAAGCTGGGTCACACTTTCTCCTCTAGGTTGGTCTGTTTACCCTCTGTGGGCAGTTCAGGATCCCAAGGAAAAGAAACAGGTTAAATAGTCAGATTTTGGGTTGTTGGGGTTTTTTATCCACTACAAGATTAATTTTGAGGTCACTGATTTTGGAATCATAAAATCAAGTGATTAAGACCCCAGCAGAATCCTGAGCTGTCTGAGCTAATTTTGTGTAAATCTTTAACTTTTGTGGAGCTTTCTGAAAAGGATTTTCTGAGAGAAGCTGTTGACAACAAGAGTAAAGATTCCTGCACTGTGGAATTGGCAAAATTTGCTTCAGACTCTGAATATCACATCACACCCTTCTGCTTCCCCCTCCCTGTTCCATGTCTGATATCCAGTTAGCCACACAACAGCCAGATGGAAATAATGCTCCTGCTGGGAATCTTTGCTTCACCCTTGAAATTGTTTTGAGTTGGAATAATCCAGTGTGTTGCAGAGATGGAGGTTTTGCTTTTCAGAAGCAACACCATGAATCAAAGGAAAGTCCCTGTGGAGTAAAGATGGATATTATTTTTTCATTGTATGGAGGAGCTACCACTCCCTAATTCAGAGACAGGGGATCCTCCTGAGGATCCAAAGATCCTACAAATACACACATTCCCTCCTGAGTACCTTCATTTAGTGTCTTTATCACACAATCACAGAATGATTTGGGTTGGAAGGACCTTAATGATCATTAGTTCCAACTTCCTTCCATGGGCAGGGACACCTTCCACTAGACCAGGTTGCTCCAAGCCCTATCCAGCCTGGAGTTCCTGGTTTCTATTCACCTCCTAATTGTTGTTCAGCTCCAGAAACAGCTCCTCTATCTCTGTGGGTCAGTTTGTGTTACCAAAATGTCCCTGTCATCACCAGATGTGAAGGTTTGGGATTTTTTTTCCTCTCTTTACCCCTTCCAGGTAAGGACCTCTCATCCTGCAGTGAACATGATCTGTCCTGCATCTTTGGGAGGAGACAGAAGAGTGGGAAGACACAGGTAAATAAGAAGCTTCACCTTTCTCTTGTTTCCTTGCTTATTGTCCCTCATAACAAAACAATATTTAAATGTTTTGCTGCTAATGTGTTGTTCCCTACTAGACAGGCTGGGCTTGAACTGTGAGGAAATAAGAGTGAATTTAATCCATATTTTGTGAATTATTGTGATGTAACTTCTTTGGAGTTAAGAAACTCCAGTATTTTAATTTTACATTTGTTAGGAAGTGTTCATCACCAAGGAGAACTTTGCTTCATCTGAAAGGTCAAAGGTTGGACTCGATGATCGTACAGGTCTATTCCAACCTAAATGGTTCTGTGAAAGATCCATAAATACCCAAAATAAAATTGGATATTCAGTAGCAAGTGGGCAATCTCAACAAACTGCCTTTAATTCTCACAAAAAATTGGGAAAGGCTGAGCAGCTGCAAAGGATTCAAAGGTGGCTTGAACACTGATAAATATTTAATGAGAAGACCTTTCCCCTGACTTTGTGTAATGAGAGCAAGGTTTGTACTGGCTTTTATTTTATTTATGTGTCCATTAGTATTTGGCACTTGCAGAGAACAGGCCTGCTGTATCAGTGTATAAAATAACAGACACTGTGACATGAAAAATCCAAAAAAACTCTGTGGAAAAAAATAACACCCGGAAAAGCACAAGTGAATATGTTGCAAGAATTGGTTACAAGTCCTTTGAAATCTGTTGTTTAGAGGGAAAGAAGGGGCTTGAAGTTGAGTAGAAGTTTCTGGAGAACCCTATATGTGTTTGATACCTTGCTCCTCGTGCAGTACTCCTGGAAATTGTTCTGGAACATCACATCAGGCTTCTGGGAGCTTTGGGAGGAGAGGAATAAGGGGAGAATGTGCTGAGAGATCCAGGATAGTGGTGGAAATAATACAAGGTTTTTTACCTGTGTAAATGCCATGTAGAATGACAAGGGAGCTGGTAAAGAAGGAATAGTGATCCACTGGCAATTCTCTCCTGGAAAACCCCTTGTAAAATAAAGAATATTTCTGTGGTATATCTTCACTTGAACAGTTTGAAGGATTTGTGCCATTAGCACATATAGTGTTATAATTCCAGTGAATCTGCTGTAGATTTTGAAGTGGTTGGTAAGTTTGTTGGTGACAGAGAAAGATGTCAAGTCTGTTCCTGAGTTCTCTGTAAAATACACTGACAGCTAATTAAACCAGGAGGCTGGAAGAAAGTTAAACAAACTAAGAACTGCCCTGTCTTGTCTGCCACTGCAAAAAACAGTGGGAACCTTTGTTACAAGTCACATGGTTTGAAAGGTAAGAGCTTGGGAACAGGCCATCAGCCACCACAGAACCCATCTTAGCTTATTACTGTCTTGAAACAGGAATTTGGGGACTTAAACCCCTGAGAACTGTTGGAGTTCTCAAATGCTGTGGGTCAGCTTGCACTGAAGCAGCTCAACAGGGCTGTGGTGAAGGCATTTGATTCACACACACAAGAATCCTCCTCTGGTTTGCAGGAGGTCTCAGGTCTGTTTGTCTCTTGGTGCTCAAGTGTTTCCTGGGTGGGCTCTTGGTGCACCCACCTCGCCGTGGCCTGGCCCAGCTCCAGACAGATCCACATTTGGATTTTCTTCCATTTTCTTTTTCTCCTGGAGCCCTGTTGGTTAACACTTCTGATCCCCTAAATGTGCCATGGGTGTGCTGCTTGGCTCCCTTGCTGTCAGAGCAATATGAAGCACGACAGTCTGGGATTTAAAGCAACTCAGCAGTGCTCTGGTTAAGGGAGTGGGTTTTGCCCAGCCATGAGTTGTCCCAAGCAGCTGATCTTGTTTTCTCCATATGTTCCATATCTATTGAAACTCAGGTTTGGAAAGTGCTTCTTCTAGGGCTTTATCCTGGAGAACATTTGCTTTTTTGTGGATAGACACTGCAGATCACATGGATTTGAGGCTGCTTATGAAGGCTGTATAACTCCGTGCATGTTTTTGCTAATCCCAGTGGGTCGGCTGGTGGCTCCTGTGCAGATTTCCTTTCTCCCCTCACTGAAATGGTTCAAGGTTCTGGCAAAAAAAGTCACAGCCTGTTCCCTCTTAAGCACCCAGATTTCCACATGCAAATCCAGGCAGGAGGTAATGTCATTTGGAGCTGCATTGTCATCCTCTGGCTACTGTCTGCTGCTGAGCAGCCACAGGGAGGGAGAGCCAGAGGCAGCACAATTGCTTCCCCCAGCCCCCCCTTCTCCTTTTCTTCATGGATCAGAGATCTGTGAAGTTTGCACACAACAAATAATACACTACTCAGGCCCTCCAGCTCTGAACAATTTCATTTCACTGCACCCATGAACTCTCATGATCCCTTTCCATCATGTTCCAGAGCCTGGTCCTTAAGGTGGCACAAATGGAACTGAGAGGATTTGCAGGAGTTCTCTGTTTGCTTTCTGGTTTGAAATCCCTGAGCTCTGGGCATTTCCCTGCTGTGGCAGAGAGCTCACTACAGGAGCAGGAAAGTGCTGTTGTTCTCCTGGAAGTCAGTTGTTCCTCCCTGTTCCTGTGTGCAGATAATGTAGGAAGAGTCCTGGTGTCCAGCAGAGCCCTGGGTAGGACCTACAGGAAAGATGGAGAGAGACTGTTTACAAGGGCCTGGAGGGACAGGACAAGGAGAATGGTTTCCCACTGACAGAGGGCAGGGTGAGATGGGATATTGGGAAGGAATTCTTCCCTGTGAGGGTGGTTAGGCCCTGGCACAGGTTGCCCAGAGAAGCTGTGGCTGCCCCATCCCTGGAAGTGTCCAAGGTCATGTTGGGCGAGGTTTGAAGCAACCTGGGATAGTGGAAGGTGTCCCTGCCCATGGCAGAGGGATGGAACTGGGTGGTCTTTAAGGTCTCTTCCATCCTAAACCATTCCATGATTCTGTAGTTTGAAGTCCTGCCTTTAAGGCTCTTTCCAAGGTATCAGATCCCTCCTCTTTGTTCAGAGGTGCATTTTGAGAAGCCTCCAGCACAGATTTGATTTGGACTGAATGACCAATCCTCATCTCACAACAGTTGTCATTTCACTCTTGATCTTTTGACAAAGATATTGAGCATAATCTTTTTTCCCACATTTCTAGTTGTTTCAGTCCAGGATCAGAACAATCTTGGGTGTAACTTCATGGGAAGATGCAGACACTGCTTTTCACAGTTACACAGTTGCTGAGATTGGAGGAGTCCTAGAGGTTTCTGGATCAGCCAGTCTGCTCAAAGCAGGGTCAGCTCTGGCAAGTTATTCAGGAGTTTGTCCAGCTGAGTTTTGATTGTCAGCCTTCCTTAAAGCCACGAGTTTAAACCTGTGACAAAATTCAGTGGATGGATGGAAGAGATCCCTTAAGGAGCAGAAGATCATAGAATCATTAATAGGTTGGAAAAGGCCTTAAGATCATGAAATCCAAACATCAGCTGACACCACCACCATGTTCACCACTAAACCATGTCCATATCCACACTTTTGTGAACACTTCCAGGGATGGTGGCTCCACTGCTTCCCTAAGCAGCCTGTGACAGTGCTTGACAACCCTTTCCATGAAGAAATTGTTCCCAGTATCCAGTCTACACCTCCCCAGTGTTGTCCAAAGTCTGGCTGGTTGGTTGGATCATACCAGACCTAAAGATAGGAAAAGGAGGCAAAAAAGCAAAACCCAGGGAATTCCATTTGTGCTTGTGGTCAAAGGGAAATCAGTGGAAGGACTCAAGGCTCAGTGATGTGATCTCTGGACCAGCAAGATAATCCGGCTCTTCTGAAGTGCTTGGCAAAAGCAGTCACCTCTCAACTGGTGCTGTGATAAAGTGTCCCAGGACATCAGATGTGTCACAAAGCCACTGTTCCAATTAGCCCTGCCCAGTCTTTTCCAGGGTGGTCATTAGCAATCATTTTATGATCTTGACCTGTGGAGTAGCCTTTGGCAGGAGATGTTTTGGGTGAGCTTAATCCGAACTGCCTTAACTGTAGAGCTGATCTCAGACTCAGTTTTTCACTCAGTGGCCAAGGAGTGATCTGGATGATGGATCCTTTCTCTTGTTTCACACCAGCACTGCTGCAGTAAGTGAGGAATGTTGAAACTTGGATTATCTACCTTATCAAAGGAAGAGGGAGTTGGCTGGAGGATTGTAAAGATTGCAAAAGAGTGGAATTGCAAAGGATATGGAAGGAAATGCTGTTTGCCCCTGAGGGTCAAAAGGAGTTTCTCTAGAAGTAATAAAACCAAGATACAAGTTGAAGCTGTTGTTTTGATGGTTTTGGGATATGTGTTACTAATCAGAGGCACTTTGCAACCCTTAATTCTGAATGTCAAACACAGCAGTCCTTTTTTCAAATTATTTTTGATAAATCATGTGCCCAACTCAAACCTCCTTAATAAACTACACAGGGATCTTTGTTTAAAAAAAATAAAAAATAAAAGAAAACCAGTCAAAAAACCGAGGGGGGAAGAAAACAATGGCTGGGCTTCAGAGTGGACCTAAATTGAAAACGTCTGCAGTTTTTCCCGGGGAGAGCACCAAGTGATCGAAAATATTGAATTGTAATTATGATGCTCTCTGGAGACCTGCAGAGAGGACCTGTTTTGCAGGGTAGGATCTTGCCAGGCTGTTTTTTGCCCCTCACTTTCCCTCTGATTTCTCACTCGCTCAGGAACACTGGGAGCTGGGGAGACAGAAAAACAAATTCCATTAGTTCCTATCTGGTTGAACTTCCTGGAACCCCCACTATTTTTTTTTATTATTTTTTTTTTTTTTGCTTCTCAGAATTTCCTTCCTCCATCCAGCTGTGTTTCCTGATGAAGCCTTATCACTGGAGAAAATGCTCCTGAGTGAGACTGAGGATTTGGGAATGAGTTACAGACGGTCCCAACTTGGTTGCTGAACAACATGGTTCTGGCACTGATTTCGCTCTGGGGGCTGGGAGAGCAGCTCTGATTTGCTCCAACTCTGTTTGAGGTGCATAAAAACCTGAATGTTTTGCATCCACTTCACATCCATGTCTCAGGCCATTCCATGAGTAATCTGCTTCCTCCAAATTTGTGTAACTTGGATGTAAAACTTGCGTAAGTTCCCTTAAACCACCGAATCCAAGTAGCCCGAAAGTCTCGAGTTTGCAGTGATCTCTTACTTGTTAGTCATTAAAAAGTGGAGTGATCCACCCCTTTGCCTTTTCACTTTTTTTTTTTAATCAGGAAATTGTCTTCTGACACATTTTGCAGAACTTCCTCAACTGACTTATATTTCCCAGCACTTATCAGAAAAGCACGTTGGCTAATCTTAAGGGACATGACTGAAAATCCATTAAAATCTGGCTCTACCATGGGCTCCCTGAAGTTATGTGTGAACTGAACATTCCCTCAATTGGCTCTCTTCAAAATCCCAATTTTTATATTGATATTTATATTGATCACAGTCATGATTTTTAGGCAAGTTACAATTTTAATCTTAGGGGTTTTTTTTACCTGTGACCAAAGTTTCTGTTGCAGGAGTCAGGCATAAATTATTTTGCTCTCCCTTTTTTCAAGGAAGAAAAAAAACTGCAGAAGGGCTAAAAAATGAGTTACAAATTAACATAGATTTTTCACTGTTCTGCTTTGGAAACCACAGCCAGCATAAGGTATTTGGGACTGAGAGGCAGAACAAGAAAAAAAAGGACATCAAAAACCTGGAGAGAGTCCAAAAGGATTTAGTAAAATGGGTGACAGGGTTAGAGGGCATGTCCTAGAAGGAGAGAGTGGAGGAACTGGATATGTTGATCTCAGAAAAGAGGCAGAAAAAGGTGACCTCTCTGCCTATAAATATCTGGGGGTCGCAGGGAGGGAGGAGCAGAGGAAGGGAAGGGACAGTAATCAGAGCAGGCAAAAGCCAGGAATGGTTCTGGGGGGTGAGAACTTCAATTAGAAAGAGGAAGACACAAACTCACTCCTCGCAGGCTTCCTCGCAGTGATGTCAGCAGGGCACTGGAGGAGTCTCCTGAGGGAAATCCCAGCTCCTCAGTAAGCAATGCCAAGAAAAAAACATGAATTTAACACTTTTAGCCCTGTTGGAGAGGGCAGAGATGAATTGGGTTAATGAAACATCTCCCACCAGGTCATTCCGTGAGGGCTCTCGTACTCCAGGTTGCTTCCCTGTGGTTGTGTTGTGCTTGGATTCTCTGTGGCTTAAGGAGGTGGATCCCTGTCCATGTGCCCATGGATCTGTTGGCTTTCTCCATCCTGTTTCCATGGACTATTTTAGAATATTAATATCTAAGCTTCTGCTGGGTTGGATTAAAAAGTTGCTGGAGAGAAAGGGCTGTGTGATGTAAACAAATGTCAAGGCAGACATGGAAAATTTGCTTCCTCAAGAAATCCAAGCAAAAGTGTGACTGCTGTCAGTGTGTTCCAGAGGAAAACAGTAGGGAAACACTGAGATAGTCCTTTAACATAGCCCATCTTTTTTAATTATATACATATTGTCAGAAAGAGAATAATTGCATTTTTAGAGGAATTATCTTGTGCTGGGTATTATAACTATCCCTGGGCTCGAAGTGTGTCAGATTTGGGGTTAAAATTTAGAGTTGCTTATTCGTATATATGACTTGACCATTTTAGCACGTTTCATTGGAAGAGGGAATATAATGTTTTCCAAGAATCAAGGCAAAAGAGAACATAGGTGTCAAAAAGGTGGGATTTGGTAGAAGATCTAGGCATCTTCTCCAAGCTCCCCTCATAGTGATGAGATAGAGATGCCCAAAGAGGTGCATCAGCTGTCACCAGAGATGGGAAAGGGGAAGTTCAGGTTGGACATCAGGAGGAATTTCTTCATGGAAAGGGTGGTCAGCCATTGCAAGGGGCTGCCCAGGGAGGTGGTGGAGTCCTCATCCCTGGAGGTGTCCAGGGAAGGACTGGATGTGGCACTCAGTGCTCTGCACTGGGTGGGATCGAGCACAGGTTGGACTGGATGATCTTGGAGGTCTCTTCCACCCTTTAAAATTCTGTGATTCCACACAAAACCAAACTCTTCCTAGAGATTAATACCTCTTCACTGATCACAGAGGACATCAAAGAGTCAGGTGAATCCTATCCAAGAAGTTCTATTCTGACCATATTCTGTTACAGTGCAAAAGCTCACCATGGTCTTGTAAGCACTTGATTATCCTCAACTCTCTTGGCCTATTCTGTTCCTGTGAAAGCTGCATTTTTTAAATTATTCTTAACTTTTGCTTAGGGGGAAGAGGCTGGTGACCTAAGGCAGAGCCTGCAAGACAATATAATGGTGCTTTTATGCATTTTGTATTCCCAACTTGCTCCTGAGTAGAGATTTCTCTCAGCCTCTGGTTCACTTCTACTTTGACCAGCATGTCAAACCCAGTATGGATTTTTAGACTTGTGGAATGTATAACACTCAGGTTACAGTAGCTTAGTTCCCCTTGGGAGAATTATTACTGGAGAGGGACTTTTCACAAGGGCATGGAGTTACAGGACAAGGGGGGATGATCTTGGCATTGGGGAGCGTAGGTTTAGATTGGATACTGGGAAGAAATTCTTCCCTGTGAGGGTGGTGAGGCCCTGGCACAGGTTGCCCAGAGAAGCTGTGGCTGCCCCATCCCTGGAAGTGTCCAAGGCCAGGTTGGACAGGGCTTGGAGCAACCTGGGCTAGTGGAAGGTGTCCCTGCCCATGGCAGAGGGATGGAACTGGATGAGCTTTAAGATTCCTTCCAACCCAAACTATTCCATAATTCTATAATAATTAGCAAAGGCTTTGTACAGCATCTCTAATACTGCAGGTACTTTGTCCTCTCCAGTTTTGGTCTGCAGTCATGGACTGTGAACAACCAGAAGGATCATTTCCAGAAGAAGAAAGAGGAATAAACCCCCTCAAAACCAGATTCTGCCAGGAATTAACAGGACAAGGCCTTTTCCTGAGAAGCAACCAGGACAGGCTGGTGACACAAACTCATGAGAAGGACAACTGAAAGAACAGTTGGGCTGGAAGGGAACTTAAAGCTCATCTGTTTCCAACTCCCTGCATTTTCAGTGTCCACAAATGGTATAGGTGCAGCAAACCTGGCAGCACAGACCAGTGTCAAGTGGATCTAAAGCCATATATAGAAAGTCAGAAAATTAATTATGCTAAAGGTGTTAGTTTGGACTGTATTTCTAATATTTCTCCATGCAGATGAAGTTGTTTCAGGAACACTGGGAAAATTCCTTTCCCCAGCATGGTGCCCTTTTGATAAAGGGAGGAAGAGCAAGGTATTGATGTTTTGTTGCCTGTTCTGTAAGCACCTTGTTAATCAACTGGAGGATAAATTATTGCTGCTCAGGTATCAGCAGAGAGGGAGAGGAGGAGACATCTCCCTGTTTGGAAGAAATGGTGCTTTTTTCTTCTCTCTTCATTGGAGAAGAGTCTTGTTCCTTGGGGGGGTTGTTAGGAACAGAAACAAAACTGGGGGGAGCTCTTTTGATTTATCTTCTCTCCTTCCCTTTTGGTCACTTCCAGAGGCTTAAAGAGCCGAGTTGGCTTTAATGTGTTACCATTAGAGACCAGGAATTAGCTGGAATAAACCATCATTCCTCACAGTGAAAAATACCCTTTGATTGGCTAATTAATCAGTCAAAGGGGAATGACATGGCCCTCGGCTTGAGGGACTCTGCTGCACAGGTAAACAGGTCATTGATAAATGGTTTTCCCACAAATTCATATATCAAGAAAACTTAGTCATTTTTTAACTCCACTTGGTGTGAAAGCCGTGCTGCGGTTTTTGGAGGTGGATTTTTGCTGCCTTTGCTTTTTCTGCATTGTGGGAGCTTTTACAGTTTTCAAGAGGAAGAGGCCAATGAGAACTTTGTTACAATTCCAATTCTGTTTTCAGAACTGGGGGGAAAAAAAAAACCCTCAAGGATTTTTGTTCCTCACAAAGAGAGGGAAATCATCGTGGCTTTGTGTTGAGATGGAGTGGGCCTGTAATCAGCTTTTTGTCATTTAAATATCCTGAGGCTAAATAAATATCAGTGGGTCATAACCAGTCCTCAGGCACTACNAAAAATTAAATAAAATTAAAAAGGGGGAAATCCAGCTCTAAATTAAATTGCATAAAAAACACTCTAGAAACGCTCTTAGACAGGGGATAAATGGGGCTAAAGCAGAGTAATCATGGAAGGAACCATAAAACAGTGATGTTTGGAATAGCTGCTTAACTGGGTGCTCAACCCAAATCCTAATTGTGCTTTTTCCTTGCTTTTTTCTTGATTTTCACCTGCTTTTTTCTTGCTTTTTTCCTTGCCTTTTCCCTGCCTTTTCCTGCCTTTTCCCATGTGTTTTCCTTGTTTTTTACCTTGCCTTTTTCTTGCTTTTCCGAATGTTTTTTTTTACATGCCTTTCCCTTGCTTTCCCCTTGCCTTTTCCCCTGTCCTTTTCTTTGCTTTTTTTTGCTCTTTTTCTTGCTTTTTTCTTGCTTTTTCCTTGCTTTTTCCTTGCCTTTTTCCTTGTTTTTCCCTGCTTTTCCCCTTACTTTTCCCTTGTCTTCTTCCTTGCTCTTTCCCTGTTTTTTTCTTGTCNCTTGCTTTTTACATGCTTTCTCCTTGCCTTTTCCTTGCTTTTTCCTTGCTCTTTCCTTGTTTTTTTCTTACCTTTTTTTCTTGCTTTTTTCTTTTTTTCTGTCTTTTTTAACTGTGTATACTGGGATAAAATAACACACCAGTACCTAAGAATATGGGTTTGGCTACTGGGGAATAAACTTCACCTTATTTTTGTCATGTGAAATCCCTTCCTCCCAAGCAGCCCTTGCCATGGGCCTGTGCTTTAGAGACTAGCCTTGGTTTGCTTTTCCTTTTAAAAATATTTATCTCATCAAAGAGCTTTCTTTTTTTTTTTTTTTTAAAAAAAAAAAAAAAAAAAAAAAAAAAAAAAAAAAAAGGAAAAAAAATCCAGTGCAGCAGCAGTTCAAAACAAGGAAAAGTGCTTTTTTTTTTTTTTTTTTTGATCCTATCATAACAGGATTTGTATATGGAAGTGTGAACTAAGCAGGTGGTTTCCTGTTGATTTGAAAGCCAGGTGGGCAAGTTCTTGATGAGGAGTTGATGTCTCAGGCTGGTACCTGCCCTGATTTCCCTGCTGCAGGAATGTGCCTCTGCTGCTGCACCTCAGAGCCAAGGTGATGGTCCTTTGCCCAGAGGAGCTTATTCCTCTGTCTGGTTAAGGTGGTATTTAGGATTGACATCTTGTAGGGGTAACAGTGGGAATAAGAGGGAAATAGCACCATGTGTTGTCTCTCAGAAATCAGGGAATGGAATATATATTATCACCCTCTGAGGTGGCTGCTGGATCCACTCCCAGCAGAAGCACTGGGTGTTCACAGCACAGTCGGATTTTTGCTGACTTGGTGTTATTAAAGGGTGTCCAACCTTTCTCCAAGGGTGACTTCGGATTTCTGGCTCATCCCACTGGTTATGAAACTGCTGGTTGGTTCAGGTGGGTGAAGCAAATCAGAAGCTGGAGCAAAAGACATGATTGAACCTGAGAAAGTGCTTAAAATCAAAGATACGGGCTTTCCGACTCCCAGTCCAGTCTTTCAGCTTTTCTGCTGGATCGTTCTTTCTTCAGCTGTGACCATTTGCTTCTTGTCCTCTCCAGTCAGGAGAAATCAGGGCTGGAGTGTGTGTTAGTGGTGAACTGCCCCATCAGTATCCAAACTGGTCCGTCAGCTGAGAAAAGAGGAAGAGTATGATGGGGCAGATGGTCATGCAGTGGGACAGTTGGTACCTTTGTAAAGCTCTGTCGGCTTTAGCATCATCTTTAAAATGATGTGTCAGTTTTAATTATCTTGATGATGATGGTTTATTGTTCCCCCTCATGAAATACTTTCTGGAAAGCTTTAGTGTTAAGGAGGATTGTCCAGTTTGGATTTGTTGAGAGGAGAGAGCAAGGAAGCAAAAAGACCTGTGGGCTTGTTAGAATGGGGTCAGAGGAAGAAGGAGGAGATGTTCCAAGGGCTGGAGCCCCTCTGCACTGGAGACAGACTGGGAGAGCTGGGGGTGTTTGCCTGGAGAAGAGAGGGATCCAGGGAGACCTTAGAGCCCCTTCCAGAGCCTAAAGGGGCTCCAAGAGAGCTGGAGAGGGACAAGGGTCTGGAGTTACAGGCTTGAGAAGGGAGTGGCTTCCCAGTGCCAAAGGGCAGTGTTACATGGGATATTGGGCAGGAATTGTTGGCTGTGAGGGTGATGAGGCCCTGGCACAGGTTGCCCAGAGAAGCTGTGGCTGCCCCATCTCTGGAAGTGTCCAAGGCCAGGTTGGATGGGGCTTGGATCAACCTGAGATAGTGGCACAAGATGATCTTTAAGGTCTCTTCCAACCCAAACCATTCTATGACAGCAGCTGAAATAAGCAACAGAAATGGCACTGGAGGGGAGGTCAAGCAAACCTGAGTTTTGCTGAGTGCGAAAGAGTTCGATGTGAACAGATTCAACTGATTCAGATTGAATTGAACAGATTCCCAAATTTCCATGCATGTAACGGTGTCTGAGCTCTTCCCTGCACTGGACTGAGGGATGTGACATCTGTCTGTCCTGCTCAGTTTGTTCTTTCTCTCCTCAGGGGAAGTTGGTTGTGCTTTCAGGTGTTTGGCTTTGGCAGAGTCTCACTGACACAAACCCAGGGGGTGTCAGTGAACACAACCTGGAGTGTGGTCTGGCTTTGGAGCAGAAGTTGGTGCTGCCTGAGATGATTAATTCCTGTGGAAGTTTGTTGCAGTCTGATGAACCTCCAGAAGGTTCTACCTTGTTGAGTTTGTCCCTCAGGATCCAGTCAGTTTGTTCTTTCTCTCCTCAGGGCTTGGAGCTCCCACAGCTGAAGTTATGCACTAACACTTTGTTGGATGAACTTTAAGCTCCCATGGAAAGGGCAGGACCAGGAAGGATTTGGCCATGGATAGTAGAGTGGACAGAGGACGAGAAGTGTGTCTGTCCACAGCATTCAACAGTTCTGATTTAATTCTTTCTTATTATTTCTGGTTTCCTGGGATTTATTTTAAATGTCCTCACCAAGAGCCAACTTTTCCCAAGTGCTGGGATGTGTTTTTGACAGCAGAATCCAACCCAGCTCAGGCTTACTTGATCACCTGTGTGTTACAGGTTGTTTTTTAACAAATGAAGAGAAGATCAAAAATATTGTCTGCCCTAAAATCCTGTTTTCCAGAATATTGAAGAATTTAAATGTCACTCAGTGCTTCAATACTTGAAAGAAAATTATTTATTCTCAATACTTTTTTTTACAGAGAAATATCTGATCTTGGGAGTAGAAGAAAGTTACTGGAGTACGAGGTAGTGAAAGGCTAATTAGGAAATGTTTTCTAGTTCACAGAAAATACCATCAATTTTTTTTTAATTTCTTAAAAAAATAAAATTTTCATTTCAAGTACTCAACTATATTTTGCAGTGAAGATTTGCTGTTAGAAAAATAGTAATTGCTATAAACATCTTGCTGTGGTCAAGTGCAAGCTTGCAAGTGCTTTTTTATTATTATTATTCTTCATTAAACTACTGTATCTCATAATGGAGTAAAAAGTTGTAGATGAGAAAAAAATCAAGCAATTTTATTTATTATTTCAGGTACTATATTTGATGTCTCATAATATCAATATGACTTTTATATTTAGTGGAGGAAAAGGGGAACACTGTAAGTAATTATGCAGAAGGTTTTTGTTTATTCCTTTAACTCTTAACTGTATTAAAGGAACACCTTAGTCTGTACCAAGGACTCCAAAGTGCCTGGAACACTTCCTGGGCTTAGGAAAATGTCTGTAAAGCCCCCTGGGTATCAGTGGATGTGGAATTTCTCTGCAACTACTAATGTGTTAAGACACTAAGAAATTTGGTATTAAAAATATCAGAGACAATGTCCTGAATTCTGGCTTGATGCAGAGCATTTCAGGGGGTACTAATTCTCTGTCTCCCTGCTGTCACATCCAAGCAAAAGCTGCTTCCTCCCAACAAATTCCCAAATTATTTTAGAGCTCTAAATCTTTATTTACTTTTCTGGCTCAGCTGTCCCAGTGTCACGTCCTTAATCAGTTTGTAAACAGCACATTTTGCCCAGTGGGTTATTAAGTTCTCTAAATATCTTCCTTTTCCATGGGCTCAAATCTGTCCAGTGATGGCATCAGTTCAAAACTTGGATTGTTCCATGAAGACCACCAGAATAGTTGCTTACATAAACCTTTTGGGGCCACTCAGCCTGAATCTGGGGCAGTGATATAATGAAACACATGGCTCTGGGGTTATCCAGTTCTCAAATTTGCTTCCACCTAAAAATGTTTCTCCTCATGAATTAAAGGATGAACATTCTGTGGGGAGCGATTCAGTGTTGGCCAAAGTGACCTAAATTCAGCCTTTTAATACCTGTGACTGTGCTGGATGGGAGCTTAAGCATTCATTTACATTTCATCTTAAAAGCAGCGAGAATGCTGGGCCAGCCTTGGAGGTGATGAGAGAGGGTTGTGTAACCCTACATGTCAGCAAGCGACTGGAAGAGGAAGTTTTTTGTTGGAACTTGCACACTGAGGAGGCACAATGTCCCTATTTTAACTTCTGCCTTGTTAAGCCTTCAATTAATCATTGGTTTTAAACTCCTCTCTGCCATCCCCTCTGGATTTGAGCATGTGATTTATTTGTGGAGGACATCACCCTGCAGTGGATCCCAGGAATGTGGCTCAGGTGAGGCACAGCCAGTCTGGAGTCAGGGCTCTTTGGTTCTCTTTCACCACGTGCTGGGCAGCCCTGGGTCAAGTTACTTCCCTGCCTCCCAATTTCCCAATCACTGAATTCAAGGATTGATTACCCCATGGAAGTGGTATCAGCCTAATTTGTGTTAAATATGTAGTCATTTATGAAGTGCATTGAAATATTTAGGTGATAATTGAGAATTTTGAAGTGCAAAGTGTCTCACACTGGTTTAGTTTCTCCTGATGGTTATTTCTGGAGAGCTGGGAAAGCTGCTTGAAGTGTTTTACCTTTTGAACTTCTCAGCCATGGTGCCTATATTGTGGTGTTAAGACATTGTAACTTAATTAAACTTGCAGAGATTCCTGGAGCGTGACTGTCTCCAGCTTTCCTGAAATCCCTAGAAAAGCAAAGCTGTTTACATAAAATCTGGATGGGAGGGGGGGGATGTGCTCCGGAGCATCACCTGAGGGCACGGCTGAGGACGGGGTGGGGAACCCTGGAGATTTGTGGATCTTGGGAAGCTGAGGCCAAGCAAGAAGTGAAGAAGTGTCTTTACCTGCAGGAGTGTTTGTATAAGTGGTCAAGTGGAGCAGCTGTTTTGACAGCCAGGATTTAATATATCTCTTGGGCTGCTGATTCCTTGACATCCCTTCATTCCAGACCTCCCTGTCCAGGCCTTACCAACCAGAGCACTTTGGGGTTGTTTTTTTTGTGGTTTTTTTTTTTTCCTTTTTAATACACCCAGTGTTTGTCAGTTACCAAATGGCAAAGGAATGCTCTCTGTAGCAACTGGGATGGATCCCATCCAAAGGCACGAAATGTGGCCTGTTCCTTTTTCCTGCATTGTCATAGGGAAATGGGCGTCTCCAAGAGACGCCCGTCGGCAGAGCCCTCGCTCTTCAGCAACAAGAGTCTGGCTGCTCTGATTTTAACACTTGCTACTAGAAAACAGAGGTTTGTCACTCCTGGCAACTGGCTTTACAAAAACACTGATAACAATAAAGGGCTCTGTGCCCAGTCCCTGTGCTTGCTTTCTGGGAATCTTCCAGTGGAGTGGAGATGCTGCCCCTCAGCTTTAATCCACTCACAGCATGGTTTGGAGGGCCCTTCTGCTCCTTCTGGACCTCCACAGGTGTGATCACACCCCAAAGCCTTAAAGGGCTGTGGCAGATACTGTTCCAATCACAGAATTAAAGTTCATTTAGTCTTGAAGCTTCTTTCTTCCCTGTATTAGCAGAGCAAAGTGCTCTTCACCTGAGCACAGAATGGCTGAAGGGATGGGAACTGGTCACACTCTCAGAGGAAACATGCAGGGTTGGGAACTAGGAAAAATCATCTCAGGTTGATATCAGGCAGCAAAACATTAGAATTTTGCCATGACATCTGGAAAGCACTTTTTGTTCCTTTATGGTTAAAAGTTTTGAACTGAAAGCTGTAAAACTCTTTTTGTCGTAATTAATGACCAATTTCTGTGGTACCCGTAACTGTCAGGGTGGGAGGAGAATTCCCTGTTTTCCTGGATCTTTGACAGAAAGCTTGAAATTGCACTCAAGGGACAGTCATGGGGTCTAACACCATTTTGGGGCCCTGTCACACAATCATCTTCAGGGTGTCATCCAAGAGGTACCCACTTATCTTTCCTGTTGTGTCCTTTAGGATATCTTGTTGCTGTGGAGATCTGCTGATTCTGATGGATTCAAGGCAATATTCTCCAGTTGTTTCAGAGTTAAGCTAAATATCTAAAACAGAGGGAGATTAATCCTGGCTGAAAGGTTAAATATAGTGATGTAACATCTTAGAAGCAGGAGAAGAGAAAAGCCCCAGTGAAGGGCCATTTAACCTGCTTAAGGTGTGACCTGTGTATGTCAGGGTCACCTCTCTCAGTTGAATAGGATGGTTTGGGACTGCAAATTTAAAGCTTCCACTAAATATAAAAATTTGGGTTGAGCTTTAGGTACAAAGCTCTTGGTTTGCATACATATGTTGCAAATGTATAGAAGCTTTATATTGTTTTTTCTTTCCATATGGATGCTTAAATAAGGCATTATGGGTTTGACAGTTTCTGCCTTACATTTTTTATAGAACAAAATAACAGAATGGTTTGGGTTGGAAGGGATCTTAAATATCCTGTAGTTCCTACTCCCCTGCCATAGGCAGGGACACCCATTTTTGGTGCTACTAAGAGGTTTCATTCAGTACACAAAAAGGACTTCAAGAACCTTGGAAGGGACCACGTGAATACAATTCATTCTGTCAATTAAGGCTACTTCCTAACTTTTCCATAGATAACTATTCCTTCTATGGCTTCTGATCACTTTCCTTTATCAACTCCTGCAAATAAAAACACCTTTATGTAGGAGATCCAAGCAGAAATCCTTCTTAAGGCAGTGGCTTTATATGTCCAGGAATTTATAGGCACCTTTTCCCCGGTGAGCAGCTCGGAATCAGTACCTGGCTCATATTTAGGAGGGCATATTATTCACTTTTCTCCAACATTTGGGAAAGCAGGACGTGCTACTCATTTGAAAATCATACCAGCTCCTTTATCACTGCCAGTCACAGTCAGCAGTGCTGCATTCCCAGCTTGACACAGAGGAGGAGGTTTGCCCTGAATAAATACAGGAGATAAATGGTCTTTCTGTTCCTCAGAAGAATTTGGGCCACTTCTCAAAGTTGGTGCCAGCAGTACAGCAGAGAGTGGCATGGTTAAAGTTAATTGCCCTCAGATTTTAGTTAAAAGTCTAACTAGCTTGTCAGCTTTGAATTTATATTTTCACAGTTCACTAGGGAGTGATAATAGGGAGGCTTTGATGTAGCTGGCTTTTTTTTGCTGTGTATG
The DNA here is from genome assembly GCA_013397135.1 of Pachyramphus minor. Lineage (NCBI taxonomy): Eukaryota > Metazoa > Chordata > Aves > Passeriformes > Tyrannidae > Pachyramphus > Pachyramphus minor. The sequence continues at coordinate 354,027 of VYXB01005973.1, read as the reverse complement.
AAATGCTCCAAACTTTAGCAAATAAACTTTTATTGAGAGGGGGGCATGAGTGACAGCTTAAATCCAGCCAGAAGAATCAGGATATACCCTCACTGAGGGGCAGCAGGGCTGGCATGGTAAAGATTTCCATGGAACACCAATGCTGAGCTCTCTAAGAAACAGCTCATCAGAGATTTGTTAATTAAGTGTTACCAGAGATTTGCTGAAACAGTGAAGCTGTGATACACAAAGCACTACCTAATTAACTCTTTATAGCCCTGTAATACACTTGCTGATTGTCTCTGTTCTGGGACGCTGAGGCACACTGGTTTAATTCCCATGGGATTCCAAAGCCTGTTCTGAACAGAGATGTGAGGCTGATTCAAAGCTCATAACATGTGACTGTGGCTTCTAAACCAAGAAAAACCTCTCTAAAGTGACTGTTTAGAAAGACGGACATTCTGGCCATAATTGGAACCAAAATATGTTTTCTTTATTGTTTTTGTAATTGCTGGGGAGAAAGTTTGATGTGGAAGATTGCTCTGTACCCTACCCTCTAGCCAGCTGGGAAAGACCCAGGCTGTTCAGTCAGCTTTCATATATATGAGCAAAAAGGCACATTAAAAAGCATTATTAGGATTTGCTACATCTTATTCTAATATTATTACCTTATTCATATTACCTAATAATATCACTGTGAGGGTGGTGAGGCTCTGGCACAGGTTTCCCAGAGAAGCTGTGGCTGCCCCTGGAATCCCTGGAAGTGTCCAAGGCCAGGTTGGATGGGGTTTGGAGCAACCTGGGATAGTGGAAGTTGTCCCTGCCCAGGGCAGAGGGGTTGGAAATAAATGGTCTTTAAGGTCTCTTCCAACCCAAACCATTGATTTTATTATTGGTTAACTTTCTATCCTCAAGATTACTGGGATTGGGTTGATACCTCCCAGCACCTGCTCACTGGTTGGAGGACAAATCTACTTCCAGAAGCTGGAGGGCCCCTCTAATTCTTTTTAAAACCGTTCTTAAACACTTTTAAAGCATTTAAATAGAGTATTAATTCTTCTTGCTCATTAAGTGAGAGGGAATAACTTGTTCTCTTGCTTTACCTGTTTCACCTGGCGATGTGCAAACAGACCACTGAGCTGTTGGAAGGTGCAAGTGATTTTCTGGGAACTGCAGCCAGTTGTGTTTTCCTGGGTGGATGGATTCCATTCCCAGGATCTTATTGTAATAAAGACCTTGTCTCAGGGGGCTGCTGTTTTTTGGAGAGTTGTTCTTGAGCTGCTCTTTCCACTGCCGGTGGTTCTGCAGAGTGAGCTGGCTGCACTCAGACATAAAGATAAACTTCTGCCTTTGTACCTGAGCTTACAAAAGCACAGATTACCTGCTGGCCAACAGGAATGTGGTCTGATCTTGTTCTGACCAACCCCAGAGAAAATGGGAACGTGCATTGCCAAAACTATTGGAGCATCCAGTTGCTCCTGGGAGTGCAACAGGCCACGGACAGGTTTGAACCGTCTGAGTGGGAAGTGACTTTCTGTTTTGCAAGCCCTGCAACACTGATTTCAGCTCCTGGCTGGTTGGTTCAGAGGGAATGACAGCACCTGGAGGAGTAGCTGGGGCTTTATCCAAAGGAAAAGTTGGGGGTTGTCCACAATGGAAACCACGAGGCTAAAAATTTTATTGCCTTCAGAAAATTCTTAAAGAGGCATTTGATGAATCCATTTGTGAGTCAGTGAAACAGTTCCTTGTAAAAATCATTATTGCTTTAACATAAAATATTAGAATCAGAGGATGGTTTGGGTTGGAAGGGAACTTAAAGATCATCCAGCTCCACTCCCCTACCATGGGCAGGGACACCTTCCACTAGCCCAGGTTGCTCCAAGCCCTGTCCAACCTGGTCTTGGACACCTCCTGGGATGGGGCAGCCACAGCTTCTCTGGGTAACCAGTGCCAGGGCCTCACCACCCTCACAGGGAAAGAATTCCTTCCTAATATCTAGTCTAACCTAATATTTAATCTAAACCACAGCATATATAGGATGGCTTCCTAAATTTCAGCGCAGGCTGAAATATTCTGTTGGTATTTACCATCTTACCTTCTCTGTATTTGAATTTCTTCTCTTACACTCTGTGTATTTGAAGTAAGTGAGCCTCACAGTGGAGGCTCAAACATTCCAATGTAACTTTTTTTCCCATTAGTTTTTACTAAAAATGTATGTTTGAGTTCTGGTTGAACTCAAAATTCTAAAATGTTTCACAGTTCCTGCCTGCTGTCATAAGCACTGTATTTGAAAATTCTTTGTTTGAGGGGGAGAATGTTGCCCTTGGGTTTTTATGGCAAGGTTTTGAAAGAGGTTTCTCTCATGTCTTAAAAAAGTTTACATCTACTCCTTTAGGCTGTCTTGAAAATAAATAGAAATAAATAGAATCATAGAATCATAGAATGGTTTGGATGGAAAGGGACCTTAAAGCTCATCTCATTCCACCCCCTGCCATGGGCTGGGACACCTTCCACTAGCCCAGGTTGCTCAGAGCATCATCCACCAGGCCTTGAACACCAATAAAAAAAAAAATCTATGAATTTTTTGGGGGGTTTTCTGTCCATAGGACCCATGAGGATGTCACACAAGGAATGTTTAATCTGTCATGTTTGTACTTACATCAGTTTGGGATTGCATGTTCTCCCAGAGATTTCGGGTTGGCTGCTGAGTGTGGATGTGGCTGGAGTTGGTTGAAGTGGTTCAGGCCGTGTCTCCTACAGACCTTTATATAATGCATTTCTTGTACAGTCAGGAGTTTATTTACCCCTTTTCCTGAACAGAATATATTATACTGAACCCAATTCAAATACCAATTTGTGTAAGGGCTGCAAAAACTAGAAATGCAGAATCTGAGATCGATCATGTAACTCGACTCTCTCCAGTCCTACAATGAGATTATTTAGACAATCATAATTGTTAATTACATAAGTATGTACTGCTCATTTCTCTGGAAATGGCACTCACATAATGAACAGCTATTCAGTATTTTGTTTTTATTTAGGGTGTGCCCCTGGTCTTTATTTACTACATACAATTCAAATGCTGCTCTGAAAACAGGGTTGTGGATTTTCTGTTGTTTGCTGCAGTAGTATCCACATCCCTTCTTTTCTGTCTTTCCTATATGGTCTGGGGAAGGGATCTGGTACTTGTAGAGGACAATTTGTTAGGTCCTGAATAGCAAGTTAAAATCTGGAGTCTTCTAAGCAAGGAGAATTCCTCCCTTGCCTATTCCAGTCCTCATAAAGTTGCTATGAGATGGAGAGGACACAATCCCAACCTTCTGATGGACAGCAAGGCTCAAAAGGTGTATTTTTCAATAGTAAACTTAGAAGTTGACTGGCTTAGGATTCTCCATGCTGTTACACTGGAAACACAGTCCTTGGCCAAATGATGCTTCCATAGAATACTTCCAGGGATGCTTCCATCCCTGTTTCGGGAAATTAGCACATACCAAGATCTCTTCTTAGGAAGTAATTTGGGTGCAGTTGCCCCTTTTTGTACAAGGCACTATAGATGTCCACTGATTTGGGGTTTGCAGGTTGAGATACCCAAGACTTAAGCTCTTTTTGTTTTCATTTTGCTTCAGATGATTGAGTTTGAACTCAGGTTCACGCACCTGGAGCTGGAAGATTTTGGTTTTTCACTATTAGATAACTCAGAAGTACTAAAGAAGTGACAGTTTTTGATGTCAACCCTGCTGCTTTGTTGTTCATTTGTTGTACACGAGAATGCTTTTCTCATCCTTCCATATACTCCTGGATTAAAGAAAGAGGCATTATTTTGGGTGATATTATTCATGACTGCACAGTGGGAAGTTACTGCTTTATTAGAGAGGCAAATTATGCCTCAGGGAAATATGCAGGTCTCATCACCTTTCATTTAAAAGGCTGTTCCATACCCACCATGTCAGCAAACAAAACAGACAAATTTGGAACTTTTTTCCTGTTGGATTTAATTTTTTTGATGTATTGACACTTCTGCCTCTTTTTTTGGGTTACATTTTCTTATATAAGTAGAGTCAGCTCACAATGGCAGGGGATATAAATACCTGGCTGGGATCTCAGCCTCTGGAGTTGCTCTATTAATCCATGCCATCAGGGATGTGCTTATATATGTCACCTTGTGAGCAGTGCAGGTGAGAAAATGGAGCACAAGAGCTTTCCATTCAAACAGTGTTTTCTCTAAAACTCCCACGTGATATTTTTAGGTATTTTTAGACCCCTTTGGCTGCCTGGCTCTATATGTGCTGTCCCTGTGTATAATGTATACATGTCTGTGTGCCTGGATGTGCCTGGAAGTGACAGTGAGCACAAAGAGACAGCCCCTGTCTTGCTGGCATGGTTTATTAATTAGATCTAATTGATTGCACTCATTGGGAATTCCCTGTGAACACTTCAAAGCACTCCATGCAGAGATTTGCTTGCTGGCGTGCGATTCCTGGTGCGTTCCTTGCTGTCATGTGGCTGGAAGACTTTGAGTCTGCAAAATACCTCATTTGTGATGGATCAAGGTACTCAGATAGAGAGACTTTAGACCCTGAGAGCTGGTGAGAACTGTGTTAATTGCTGTGTTACACTGGGGAGGACAGAGCAGCTCCAGCTCTTCATCAAAGGCCCACGACCCCTCGGAGAGCAGCATCCTGCACACTGTCCCACCTCCAAAGGTTTGGCAGCTGTGGGGGGAGAGAGGGACCAAAGTAGTTTATATTGGAGTAAGCAAAAATGTATTATCCTACAAAACCCTCATTTTACTGTTTCTGTTAGCTTTTTAACTGGATACTGTGGGGAATGGTGGAAGAACTGTGGTTCTTGTCTGTGTCTGCCTGCACCCAGTGGCTCATCCCCATCAGCTGAGGGTGAACTGATTTTGTGGAGGGGTTTGCAATCATCCCATGGCCCACAAATCAGCATGACAGAATGGTTTGGGTTGGAAGGGACCTTTAAAACCATCTCATTCCAACCCCCTGCCATGTGCAGGGACACCTTCCCTTAGACCAGTTTGCTCCAAGCCCTGTACAACCTGGCCTTGGACACTTCCAAGGATGACATCTTGGGTCCAGAGCAAGGAAGAAGACAAGCTCATTCTGTTTTCATGAAAAGAGCTTTTTGAAGAATAAAAAGGAATATCATATTGTGGGCAGCACTTTGAAGGGGGGATTCTGCCCCTCTGCTCTGCTCTGGTGAGACCCCACCTGCAGAGCTGCCTCCACCTCTGGGATCCCCAGCACAGGAAGGACAAGTNAGACTGGTTACAAGGACCTGGAGTGACAGGACAAGGGGGAATGGCTTCAAACTGACAAAGAGTAGGTTTAGTTTGGATATCAGGAATAAATTCTTCCCTGTCAGGGTGGTGAGGCCCTGGCACAGGTTGCCCAGAGAAGCTGTGGCTGCCCCATCCCTGGAAGTGTCCAAGGCCAGGTTGGATGGGGCTTGGATCAACCTGGGCTAGTGGAAGGTGTCCCTGCCCCATGGTAGAGGGTTGGAAATAGATGATCTTCAAGGTCCCTTCTGACCCAAACCATTCCATGATTCCCTGATTGTGTAATTTGAAAGGCAGGACTGGCTGGGAAGACAACAAGCAGCTTGACTGGTGCACTTGTGTTACAGAGAGAAAAGTGCATGTGAGTGTTTGCACAGTGGTCCCTTTACACTCCAGTTTACATGGTTGTCAAACCAAAACCTTTTTCCAGTTTCCCACCTTCCCCACAATTCAAATGTTCCAATAGTTTCTGATGTTTTCATTTAATATAAAACCTGTCACACCGGTAATGTAGCAACAAAATAAAGCTTGGACCTCACTGAAATACCTCAAAATGTCAATGTTTGTGGATGGAGAAATAATTTATGTTTTGTTACTGTGGAGTATTTTAAGAGTAGCAACAGGAGGAGTATTTGCAGGTCAAAAACTTCTCGTGCCAGGGTGTAAAAGCATCAATAATATGTCAATATTATGAGATTCATCTACATCATGTCACATTCCTGTGACATCCCTTACCCTCTCATCCTCATTTCCCACTCTTCAGCCTGAACTCTGCGTTTGGGCTGGACCAGGGCCGAAAAGGAAAGCTTTGTGTTTCTTGGAGAGCTGTTCCAGTTAATCCTGGAGAGCCAGAAGCTGCTCAGGTTTTCTCCCTTTCTGAGCTCCTCAGATACATGTTATCACACATTAACTTATCTTGATTAATTCTTCACAAGATATGGGAGCAGTTCCCTGGAGTTCTTGTGAAAATGAGAGGGACTCACTATCTCCCCATCATCCTCTCCCGGCGTCAGAGTGTCTGTCTGCTGGCAGGACTTAAAGCCAAGGGAAATTGCTTGACATCACTTCAATTTGGGAATATCAAGGAGTTTGGCACTCGGAAGGTGAATTCTGCAGCCAGTTTTATCCATTGGATGGTATAGATCATGTTGACACACTTGCTTCACTGAATCCTCCACCAAGACTTCCCGAGCTGAGGAGGCAGCAGTTAGAAAAGAACAGGATTTTCTTTTTTTTTCCCCTTTTCCTTCTTTTTTTTTTTTTTTTTTAGCAGTGATGCCACCCTCCCACCTAAAAACACACTATTTCTGAGCATAACATTGTGATTACAGTGAATAAAAAATTGTGGTGAATAAAAAATTTTTGAGCATAAAATGGTGATTATAAGAGAAGAATCCAGGTATTTTTCCAAGCCTGAAGGAAATTCTCTTCCGTGTAATATCAGCAAATTAATCAACACTGCATAGAAAGTCACAGTTTCAAACCCTGATTCAGTGCACTGGTGTCATATCCAGGTAATAGGTCTGTGTGTCTTTAAGACAGAAAATATTAAAATATGTCACTTTTGGCTCATTTTAGTTGATGGAAACCTCCTTTTTTTAAAAAAAAAAAAAATCAAATTCAAATAGCCTACTTTCTGCTTGGGAAACTTTCTTCTGAATTGAGCTTGAAATGCTTTTTTTTTCCGAAAATCTATTTCAGATGTGTTTCAGACTTTAGCTTTGATCAGGCAGCGAGTTGCCAATCAGCCCATTGAAATTTGCTTTGCCAAAGGAGACCAAAAGAAAAAAAAAAAGAAATATTTTAGGAAGTTCATTTTGAGTTTTATTCCTTCAGACACCACCTCAGAGCCCCTTTGCCAAACAGATTCTCCCTGAACTGGTTGGTGTCTTTTTCTTTTTCCTTTTTTTTTTGCCTTTTTTTTTGCTTTTCATTTTTGTTGTTCTTTGACAAGACTATCTGAGCTGTGTCAAAAAGGACCTCACTTAACCAAAACAGGAGCAGGGAACAATATCCAGCCTCTGATCCGTGTTTTCCTCCCGAGACTCGTGGAAGTTTATTTTGTCATTCTTGAAAGGTGGTTGCTTTTCCAGTCAGCTCTGCCTTTGATATCCCAGCTCAGTGCAGCTTCTAAATTTGTCCTGGCTGTGTTTTCTTTTTGAGCATTTTCTGGACAAGTGTTTCAACTCTTCCTTTCCTGTCCTGTCTGATATCTAGGGATAAACACACCCGGACACATCCACACGCAGGCTGCTTTATCCAGAATGTTGGGCTTAATGCTCGTGTTCTTTCATGTGATCTTGGTCTTAAAATACTTGTTTTATTCCAATTTGAAGGAATATTTGCTATTTTTGATGCCATCATCATAGTTCTTGTCTTGTCCAAAGAGCATTTTATCATCATCTCCATGTTTTCTTATTATTGCAGGGGATTTGAGGGAGTAAATGTTTCTTTATTGTAGTGGAACTTGAAGAGAAATGGCAGAATGACTTGGAGAAATGCTGATATATCCCGGTTTTCCTTTTCAATATTCAATAACAATAAGAATATTAAACTAAAGTTTTGGTATTCCATGGATATAGGGAAATGGATTTCTGCTTTAATGAGGTTACTCAGGTTTAAGGGTAAAACATATCAGGAACACATTAATTTTAAAAGCAAAATTTTAGAAGCTTCTTATAAGGAAGAGGAAGAACAGGAACTTCAAACAGGGAAGTTCTGCTTTGCCTAAAAAATACAGGTTCATTTTGGGTCTCCAGATGTTCTCCTGTGTAAAGACTTAGGTAGGTCTTTCAATCACCTGGAAAGTGAATATATTTCAGGATTTTGTGTGTGTTTAAAAATGACATTGGACTGTTCTTTTAATTTTTACCCAAAATACCTTGTCCTGGAAGAAAATAGGAGCAGAAGTGATTCTAAAAGTCAGGAGTCTTGACCTACTCAAGAACTTTCCTGTGGCCTTTCAGTGATACCTTAAGGATCCATACAGTTCTCCCCCCATTTTTTGGCACCCTGTGACTTCTATGGTGTATTTAACAGCTGCTGCAGTTACATGGGGGGTATTTTCTAAAATTGTTTCCATTTATAAATTAGTGACACTGATTTATTTCTTTTCTGTGGGTTTTGGTGCTTCAGAAAGGCAGTAGGAAGGAGATGGTCAGGAGCCATAATTTTAATCTCTTGAGGGCTGAGGAGGAGCAGAAGAGGAATTGCTGAGGTTTCTGACATATATGAGGTTATGTTAAGTGGTTTTTGGGTTTTTATACACTGATAGGTTAAAGTAGGCCTCTGTAGAGAGACTTGGTTTCCATTGGGTTTTTATACACTGATAGGTTAAAGTGGGCCTTTGGAGAGAGACTTGGTTTCCATCTGGAAGGTTTATTTATCACCTGCATGTTTAAGTCTTGCTTGAAGATGCCTCCTAAAATGATGTTGAGTCCATCTCACTTGTGGATGACAATGTTTTAACAAGAAGTAACACCAGTTTTATAGAGGGTGGAGGCTGAAGAACCCATAAATTAAATGCTGTGTGGGCAGGAGAAGGAAAGATGGGAGATAAACCAAAACTCTTGGAGGCTTTGCTCTGCCTGGCCTGTCCTCTGCACACTAAGACAGTGAGGTGGAAGGGCTGAAGTAACACAGAGACAAGGAGGGAGCAGCAAAGAGAGAATGAAAAGCAAAGGAAACCCTGAAATAATAATATTAATGTCTAGAATGAGCCACTGGTCTAGTGGAAGGTGTCCCTGTCCATGGCAGGGGGTTGGAACAAGCTGATCCTTAAGGTCCCTGCCAACCCAATCCATGCTGTGATTCTGATGATTGTCCATATACAGGGAATGTTCTTTTACCACCTAAATTGTTTTATTTACAAGGTGACTGTTTCAATAGTTTAAACCCTAAATCACCCTGGGCTCTTTCAGAGGAGGAAATCAGTTCACACTGAGGATACACAAGATTTTAGGTACTTTTCAGTACTAAAAATCCCAGCATGATTTTTTTTTGGTTTTTTTTCCCAAAACTTCAACCTTTTGAATTACGCTTATGAGAAATACTTGGGTCTCTTTTTTTGACTTTTTTTTTTCCCCCTTTTGCTTAAGTTTAATTTTTACTGCCAGTCTTGGTGTGGTGTCTGTTCTGGAGAGTAGCAGGAAAAGCTGATAAGGGCATAGGACAGAAATCTTTGTGCTTATCTCCCTGCAACACATGGAGCTGAGAGTGCATCCTTTTCCTGTCCTAGGACAGGAGACGTAAACTGACCATCTCCTGACAGCAGTGACTTCAAACAGAGCCTCCAACGTCTACAGGGTATGAATCCTCTCTCAACTTCAGAGGCCAGCTAGGTGAAAGTGGGTCACTGGTGTTTAGAAAGCTGTTTTTTGTGCCAGAAAGCAAAAAAAACCCAACAAAGAAACAAACCCACCACATTTCTGATAACTGCTGGGTCAATGGGCACCTCTGTAGATATTGGAGTGTTTTCTGGGTTTTTTTTTCCCCAAAAAGGACATAAATTCATCATGATTCCTAATTGTTTAGACTTTTCCCAGAAGGTGAATTAAGTGTAAAAACAGAAAGAAAAAAAAAAGGTTTAAGTGTTTTTTCTAAGAGAGTTTTATAAAAATCAGAGTTTTGCTGTCAGATTCAGAACAAAGGTCAGACAAAAATTGGCCTCAAAGAAAGGGTTATTTGGACAGTGAGTGTCGTTATAGATGAACATCAGAGGTTTTCTTTTATGTATTGTCTTCATGTGACCTAGAAATGAAGGGTCTAAGGCAAAGGGAATGGGAATTGGAGCAAAGAGAACCTTCCACCAGGAATGCCTGGACCTCAGGAGCTGTGCCAAGATCTGGGCTGTGACTCTGGGTTAGGAACCAATTCTTGGAAAAAGATAAACCCAGTGATGAATTGGTTTGACCAGCTCAGTTGTTGCATTTGATAATATTTAGAGTTTATTCCTGATTTTTGCCACAAGATGCCCCAGCTTGCAGCTTTTCTGGAAATACATCTCAGTGGCCAAAGCTCAGGAAGAGAAATGCAGGAGCAAAACCAGGAGTCCCACATCAAATGTTGATGCTGAACAGTTCGGGACAAACTGCTTCACTGCTCCCTGGGCCTTGGTGTCCCTGTTGGTAGCACAGCCCAAGAACTCCATGGGAATGCCAAGTTCAACACACAAGATCACAGTGGGAAAGAGGCTTTGGAAGTGTTTCCCACCTAATTAACTGCCTGCCTGGCAGCCCAGCCCTTTCCACGGTGGCTGTGCTCCGGAGTCTCCCTTCAGGTAAACGTGGCGCCGGATCTCCAATTACCCAGAGATCCCGGGATTCCACAGGTTGCCTGGATTCCACAGCAGTGCTGCCACATCAGCTGAAGGTGCAGCCTAATTATTTGAACACTTATTTATTGCTCTGACATTGGCAGGCCTTGCTGAGGCAAGTCTCCTCATCTGCTTCATATGTTAACTTTGAGACCTCTGCAGGGCTGAAGAAATAGGTATGATCTCATCCTTTCCCTTTGTTTCAGGATGCAGAACAGTTCCTCCACAATGATTGATTTGTTTTATTTTTATTTTTTTTTTAACAGTCACTCTTAGTAAATGTGAGGGCTGTAGGAATTAACAGCATTAAATCTCAAAAGGTTTTCAGCTCGTCTGGAATTTGAGGTTTAGTATAGTCCTTAATCTTGGCTCGTGGTCACATAACTTTGATACAGCTTTGAGTGGAAAACCAGCAAATCCTTATCTCTTCCCTCTTTCCAGTCTGATATTCCTGTCCCAGCAAACCCCAAATAACTTCCTAAATGCAACTCAGACAGCACAGAGTAGCTCTAGGACCCTTCAGGAGTGGGATGAATGGGATCCCTGGTGTCGTGTGATTAATCCCATTATAATCTCAACTTCCCAGTTCTCTTCCAGTCCCCATGAATCAGATACAAATTGGCTGATCTGTCATCAATGCAGGCTCTCAGATACCCATCCAGGCCTTCTGGTATTCCCAAAATCACCTTGAAACCTTTACATTGTTCTTCCATGGCTTTCAGGAATCCATGTTATTGTCGGCTTGGCTTTAAAAACAAAGCACAACTCCTGGGGAAAGGTGCCAAACCTCCTCCTAAAGTGCTGCTGAAACCAGATTAAATTTGCTGAGATTAAGGTTTTTCTGCAGCCTTCAAACTAGTGATGAACTAAAGGCCTAAATTTTGGATTTAAAAGCCAAGTATAGGGATGCTAATGGCAGTTTTCTGAGGAGCAGTTTTCTGGTGCTGGGAGTGCCAGGCTTACACCCACATCCCCTTGTCTTCGAGGCAGGAAAACTGGAAGCTGGTCTGAGCACTGGATGTGAAGATCCCAGGCTGTGAGGGAACATTCTGTGCCTGGTGCACAGCTCACCCTTCCCCTGGACTTGGTAAAATGAGCTCAGCTTCCTCCCCCTGAATCAGTTCTACCTTCAGCACCAGCACAGAGTTGTCTGGTTTGGTGGTGTGAACTGGGTTATAAAATGCAGAGGCAGAAATTTGGATGGTAATTAGAATTATAGGTGGGTTGGGTTGGAAGGAACCTTAAAGCTGATCTAATCCCAACCCCCTGCCATGCACAAGGACACCTTCCACTAGCCCAGGTTGCTCCAAGCCCTGTCCAACCTGGCCAGTAACTCTTGTGGAAGTAACTTGCCATTTCCTTTCGAGCCTGAAGAAAACTTCAAGTAGTTGTTGGTTCTGCAAGAATTTCTGTCCTCTCAGGAGGAGCCTGACCTGCAACTGGAATTTATCCCCCATCCTTGGCCGCTGTCTGAATTCCTGCTGGATATTGCAGGGGCTGTCACTCATCTGTAGATCTCAGTGTGGTAGGAACCGTCGTTACGTGAGTCGCATCAGCTTTTCCGTGCCCCGGGACATTTGGGAAGTGAACCCCAGCGCCTGCCAGAGATTTCATGGCTCTCGGTGAATTCCTCAGTTCCTTGAGGAGCGTTGCCATAGAAGGTGGCCTTTTATTCCTGTTTGTACTGGCTTGTCTGAATGAGTGTCAATACCAGCATCTGACTGGGCAAAAAAGTCCTGTCGGTATCTGCCTCCCGATGTTAACGTTGGCAGCGGCTTCTCGGAACTGTTGCAGGGAAGGAGCTCTGGTGGCCAAATTCTTTCAAAATTCAGATATTACCTGTTTGAATGTTTAACCCTTTCATGAGAATCTCTAAATCTCACCCTTTTCCTGCTCTCCAGGTTTCTTTTCATAGGAGGTAAGTTGATAAAGGAACTGAAGTGCTCGTCAAATCCATCACCTTTGCTCAGCTCACGTGAGTCCTGACAGATGTGTTTAAAAAACACTAAGTTCTCTCTTACATGAACCCCACAGACTCTGCACAGTCTGTTGTGGGCTTGACTAAACATGGAAAGGATTTTCCAGCTCTGAAAAAACGGATCTCTGTCTCTGCTGTTTCAGATCATTATTTCTTTTCCACAGGGAGTACAAGACCCTTGTTGTCTCCCAACCTTTGACATCAGTGTTGCTCTAGGAATCATAAACCCCAAATCATTGATTCTTTGCTGTAGCCTTGGTTAGGGTTTTAATGCCTTCTGGTGGGTCAGGCAGAGATGTGACTGGCAGATTGTCAGGTTTTTTCAATCAAGGCTAAATTATTATTTTTCTGCTTAGAGCAAGTAGAACCTGATCAGCTCTTGGTGTGAATCATGGAAGGCTCTGACTCTGGATCTGTGGTTTGACATCTTAACCATTACTGTGACCCCAAACCAACAGATTTCTGCTGTATCTGACCTTTCCTCTGAACATATCTTAGAGAGATAAACCAGAAAAGACATTTAATATTGTTTAATTTGTGCGTGGGAAGTGGGGGATGATGCTGTGTTGCATAGGGCAGGTTGAAAGGTGAAGGGTCTGGAGCACCAGGAGCAGCTGAGGGAGCTGAGGGGGCTCAGCCTGGAGAAAAGGAGGCTCAGGGGGACTTTCTCACTCTCCACAACTCCCTGACAGGAATGGGGAGCCAGGGGGAATCGGGCTCTGCTCCCAGGGAATGAGGGAGAGGATGAGAGGAAACGGCCTCAAGTTGCACCAGGGGAGGTTCAGGTTGGATATTGGGAACAATTCCTTCGCTGAAAGGGTTGTCCAGCCCTGGAACAAGCTGCCCAGGGCAGTGATGGAATCACCATCCGTGGAAGTGTTCAAAAAATGTGTGGATGTGGCACTTGAGGACATGGTTTAGTGTTGAACACGGTGTCAGTGCTGGGTTGATGACTGGACTTGATCTTAGAAGTCTTTTCCAGCTTTAACAATTCTGTGATTCCATGAAAGGGAAGCTGGTGGTGGCTTTGGATTAAATTCTCTTGGTTTGCTGTGTATGCCATTGCTAATAGAACATGGTCCTCCTTTTGCCTCCTGGATACTGGAAGTAAATTCCCTCCCAAACTCTGCTTTGAGGTGAATGAGCTGCTTCTCTCCGAGACAACCCCCCACTGAACTTCTGGAGATGGTGCCAGGAACCCTTCCCAGTCCAGCCATGTGGACAAGACTGAACCAAATCTGGCTCATTCCACCCTGTGTAGTCTTCCATTACAATTCCAGCAGTCTTTTAATTCCCAAAAATGCCCCTTCAGAGGATGTGTAACAGGTACTTTCACTTCCATGCTGGGAAAGCAGAGGTGTCTGGCTTGTGCAATGTTGGGTGGGCTTTGCAACAATTATACTGTTACTAATTTAAAACCACCTTCAATACACATATATGAAATGTGTAAGAAGAATTCCCAGAGCAGCATCCTGTGGTGAACTCCCTCTGAACCAAAGCAGGGAGAGAAATCCAAGTTTGTGCTTTTTAACTCCTCCAGACGATTAGAGAATAAAGATTGCAGTCTCTCTCCAGAGAGTTGAGTCTGTCCTAGTGACTCCAGGCAGAACAGGAGATACAAATGGTTCTATTTCGCTGCTTTGTTTTAATGTTGATTTGTTTGTAGTCTGCCCAAGGTACTAATTGGTGTTTTACAAGTAGAAAGACAAAGGTGTCTGCCCTGAAGAGCTCGCTAACAGAAAACACAATTGTACCGTGTTAATGCACAGTCAAATCTTCTGCCTAATGAACCAATCACTTTGATAAAATCTCTACCTCCTGGTGAATTCCCTGCTTTGATTTTCCCCTCGACTCCCATCTCCTTTTACACCTCACTTTGTATTCTTTTTCCCTCTGCTTTAAATTTTGGGGGCGGTTTGCTCTTTAATCAACATTTTAAGGTGGAAGAAAGTGAATCACCTCTTTCATTAGGAACAAAACAATGTGTCTCTGATGTTGCAACTGTGGATATTTAGGCTGAGAAAGTGGGAGACCCTGGCCTGGCATTTTAGGAGGAAATGTGGTTTGTCATTAGCTTTTAATCCCTTGAACGTGCTGCGGTGGATAACAGGTTGTAACATGGATGTCAGTGCCTTTTGCAGAATAATAATTGGACAATTCCTCCTCTTCACTGATGTGTTGGCTTCTTCCCACCTATGACTTAGCATGGATTCTTTCTTTTTCCTTCAAGAAGTGTTGATTGCTGCAAAAATAGTCGCATTAATGGTTGCCATCTGCACCTTCCCCTCACTGCTTCCACTTTCATGTTATTGCCGCTTTTCCAGAGGTGATTTCCTCTCTGGAACAGGTTCTTCTCCTCTGCTTCAGCACAAAATATTACTCCAAGTGGTCTTTGGTGGTCATTTTTACTGTCATTGTTTGCTTGTTTCTCATTGAGCCTCATTTCCACCTTAAATTAACACCTACTTTTAGCACAAATCATGTTCTCATGGAGGGGATGAGACGTATCTGAGAAAGCTCATTAAGGGCAGTATGAATTACCAGTGAGTAGTTCTGGCACACCTGACTTGGGGAAACTTTGGACTAATCATTATTACATGAATTTCTTTTTAACCTCTATCTGTGTATTATGCTGCTTTGTAAGTTGTCCAACTACTAATGTATTTGATATTTTAGACATGCAGAACCATCACTGGCATCCAGTAACAGAATGAACTGCTGAAGTATGTCCTGACCTCCTAATTTTTATTCTATTTAATGTTAGGTTCTATTCTCCAAGTGAATTTCTCTGTATTTGTCAACAGTGAATTAATTTTGTTATTACTTCAACTACTTAAAGGATTATTGCATTTTTTCCAGGTCAGTTAAAGCATAAATGATTATTTTTTATTTTTGAGCACTCACCATCCCTGGAAGTGCTCAGAAGACACATGGTTGTGGCACTTGAGCACATGGTTTAGTGGTGAACGTGGTGGTGCTGGACTTGAGGATCTTAAAGGTCTTTTCCAACCTTAACAATTCCATGATTTCATTTGTCTATTCCATCCCCTCTCACTGATTTCCACCACATTACACAGGCAGTCAGAAGCCTTACAGATATTAAGTTCCTACTCTTTGTGAAAATAAATGGTGTCATGAAAAGGAAAGACAAATTGTTTTCCCAGCTGGGCCCAACTGTATAATTAGACATCAGAGAGTCCACACAGAGTGAAGTCGTTACAAACTCTGTGACCACAGGAACAGCTTCTGTCAGAACTTGCACTAAACAGGTACAGGGTCATCCAGCCACGAGATACAAAGCCACAGGAAGTCAAGTTCCTTTGCTCAGAGTTACTACAACCGTCCTTTTTTGAATGAAAATCGTAACTCACACCTTGGAGTACCCGTGACCTTCACGTGTGCTTGGAATGATGTCTTTAAGAACTTCCCCTGGCTCCACCCTCCTGCTTTTCTTAGGGCATTAAGTGTGGGGTAATGAAGGGGAGGACTAAACCTGAGCTGGCACTGCTGAATCACTGCTGGGATTTGACTTGGTGGTGGAGCTCAGCCCCAGGTGGAGGGACCACCCAGCTCTGGAGGCAGCAGGAGGGATTAGCAGAGGGCTCACCTCATGAAAGAGCAGGGTAGAGGAAGATTAACTGAAAGGAGGTAAAGCAAAGGTGGAAAGCAGATTTTAAGGTGGACTGTGGAGTCTACCTTGGGCTAAACATCATCTCTTAAAGCTTCTGTGCTCTTGCTAAAAGCTGGACCTGTTGAATGAGGGGAGACTCCCCATCCCTGGAGGTGTCCAAGACCAGCTTGGATGGGGCTCTGAGCAACCTGGCCTAGAGGAGGGGGGTTGGAACTGAGTATTTTTTAACATCCTTTAACCATTCTGTGGTTCTTTTCTCTTCCTTTCTCTACCTCCTTTTAATGCTCAGCTCTAAGAATTCCTGTGCTGAGTTTCCTCTCTGCCTCAGTAGATTTAGGACATCTCAGTGAACTACTCCAAGCCTTCCACCAAGGATATGAGATCCCAACCAACACCACATCCCAGCTTCCCAGGACATGGCTGAGGGACTGGAGATGGCAGCTGTGTGAGGCTGTTACAGTCCCTGACAGGAGGCTGGAGCCATGTAGGGGTCGGGGGCTTCTCCCAGCTAACAAGTGACAGGACCAGAGGAAATGGCCTCAAGTTGCAGGGAAAGTTTAGGTTGGATATTGGGAACATTTTCTTCATGGAAAGGGTTGTCCAGCTCTGGCACAGCTGCCCAGGGCACTGGTGGAGTCCCCATCCCTGGAGGGATTTAAAAGCCATGTGGATGTGGCACTTGGGGACATGGGTTGGTGGTGGCCTTGGCAGTGCTGGGGAATGGTTGGATCTGAGGGCTTTTCCAACCTTAATGAATCCATATTTCTCTGCCTTTGCTTCCCTGTAAACCACAGATGAACCAGTAGCAAGTGAGACATTGGGAACAAATTGGTTGTTCCTTTAATCTGACATTTCCTCTTGAGTCTTCATTTTGCTGCCTGTTCCTGGAGCAGTTTGCTGGGATAAGCATCCCGTTCCCACTCCTTTTTCAAAGCTCCTGTGCCAGGAGACATTCCGGCTTGGAACACCCAGGCTGCCTGTGGGATTGCCTTCCTGGCAATTATTTAGATTGTTTTGTACCCATTCAGGGCTTTAACCTGCAAGTCCCTTGGGGCACAGGTTGTGTGCTTTGTGTGGTTCACTGGGCAACCACAGAGCATTTCTCTCCCCTTAAGGCAAGAACACATTAAAGAAAGTGTTAATAATAAAATCCTAGGAAATCTATTTGGAATTACAGGCACGGGGATTTTCTCATTGTCTTTTTTTTTTTTTTTTTTTGCATTGCTGCTAAATCTTTATGCAGTAGCACAAAGATAATACTTAGTGTAATGAAAGATGTGTGTCTTTAAAACTCACCCAGGTCAAAATTATTGAAGCAGTCATCACCAAAATTAAAAAAAAAAAAGGAAAGGAAGGGAAGAAGGAAGGGAAGCATCTCTGCCCCATCCCTGGAAGTGTCCAAGACCAGGTTGGACAGGGCTTGGAGCAATCTGGGCTAGTGGAAGGTGTCCCTGCCCATGGCAGGGGATTGGAATGAGATGAGCTTTAAGGTCCCTTCTAACCCAAACCATTCCATGATTCTATTAAAAGCAGAGCAGAAACACAGAGGTTGGGCTTGAAAAGAAAGCCAAAGGAAATACAGTCCAAGGATGGGTTTGAAGGTGGAAAATCAGGCTCTTTGCTCCCAGGAGAGGAAATTGATGTAAACTCCAGAGCCATCTGGACAGATATCGATGTGAAAGACAAATAAATCAAATGTTTCTACCTCTAATGCGTGGGAGATCAGGGCTGGATTGCCCATGAGCAGAAAAGCTGAGCTAAGACACAGACTGTGAGGCTACAAACTGTCTCAATGTTAATGGATCATCAAATCACAGAATAGTTTGGGTTAGAATGGACCTTAAAGATCATCTAGTTACAACCTCTCTGCCATCAGTCTTGAAGGACAAGAGCTGTCTTCTTCTCTTGGATAATTAAGGCTTTCTTTGCCATCAAAACAGGCTTGGAAATGTAGCACTGCACATGCTGATCTAAGTTGTTCTCTCCTCAAATGACCTGCTTGCTTGGGTTAAACCAGGTGAGTAGCTCCACAGGTTGCCAGAGCCAAAGTTCTGCCAGAAATTGCAGATTTCAAAAGCTGACCATCCAAAGTCCTTGTCACAAGTCACAGCAAACATGTCCCATCTTGCTCAGGCTACAAGGCCGTGCTGGCACTTGTAGTCCCCAGGGACTGCCCAGAAATTAGTGCCAACTGCTCCATGACAGGTTTTCCACCTGCTTTGTGGCCCAGATGTTCTGTTCATTATCCTGTTCTCAGCAGGGGCCACCTGAATGTGGTGTTTCAGGACAGGATCAGTGATAGCTGGATATAAAAATCAGTATTTTAGAGTATGGTCATTGTTGCTGACGTATTCAAGGATGAAAAGTGTGGAGATGTAATCCCATTATTCTTCTTCTGTACATTCCAAGTGCCACCTTTCTTCATCCAATAACCACTCCAATCTATGCTTTTCTTCCCCTTTTTAATCCTCATTTTTTCTTCCTCATGGGGAGCTCCCCAGCTCCCAGAATTCCCCATGAAGTGGGAATTCTACTTCAGCTGTATTAGAAGCCTTTATCTAATTGCTTTGGCACCTTAACAGCCAGACTTATTTTTCAGTATCAAGGAGATAGAGGCAGCATTAAAGGGATACCCAGGACTTGTTACACTTTCTTGCAAGTGTGCAAGAGGCTGGAAGAGCTGTTTTACAGGAGGAAGCCTCAGGAATTGGAAAATATTTTGTTTCCTGCTGAAATAAGAGGGAGTTTTTAGGCTTTCCCTGATAACTGTTGCCATTCCTTACTGGCTGTTGTGGAGCATGTGGATGAATACCCAACAGGGAGGTTCTGTCTTTGCCTTCTTGAGTAGTTTTTTCACCCTAAATGATGTCATTACAATGTCTGTGTTGCATCTTGCTCAGGGTTACAGTCATCCTGTCTTTCCTTCCTTTGATACTCTCTTTGCCAAAATTAATTTAGACCCAAATTATGAGCCTTTCAGCTCCAGTTCTGAAATTTATTGTAGTGTTCTGTGTAAATACTGGTGGTGTTAATGAGTGTGGAAAAGTAGCAAAGCCTGTAAATCCAAATAAAGCCAGAACATTTTATGTCTTTAAAGCACAGTGTTCACCTTTTGCTTTTGTGCTGCTTGGGAGTTTAAAATTTGCCTCCAGGAACTTGGAAGCTGCAAGTGAGCACAGAACAATACAAGTCTCTGCAGAAATGGTGCTGTGATAACTTTGCTTTTTTGGCCTACATTTCTCAGTGGTTATTATTTGTTAATTATGTTATAGAGTGCTCACAAGTGGGCTAATTGCTTCCCCAGAGAGCTTCCAATGGAATGATGGACAGAACAAGGGCAGGATGTTACACATCTCAGATGGGAAGAGGGTAAGGTAGGACACGGGGAACGTGGTTAGTGAAGCACAGGAGCAGCATTAGGAAGCTTGGAGGAGAAGAGCTGGGCTGGTTTTGGGGGGAGAGGATGAGTCCTAATTGGAGTTGATCTGAGGAGCTGACTTGTCAGAGTAGTTGTTTAAGAAAGCACCAAAACTAAAGGCAGAAATGAAGAAGAAATGCAAGAATTTATGAAAAAAGGGCTGCAGGAAGATTGTACCTGGCTGAGTTATAAGGGCTGTACTGTGTGAATCCTTGAAAACAAGGATGAGATCCATATGAATTGTAGGTACACTGCAGGAGTGATATTCCTTGAAAAATAAAACCCTTTCCTCACACAAACTGATTTCTTCAGACCCTTATAGGTGAGACAGAAATAAAAAATATGTATACACATCCATGCTGTTGTATTTCAAATCTAATTCTCCCTCTTGCTGTTTGTCTTGTGTTTCTGCGTCTGCCCTTTAGTCTGCACACGAGGGCCCTGCTGGTATTTGTGGTCTGTGCTGCTCCAAATTGTGATGTTCTGATTCATTTCCCTGTGTTGTGAATGCCCCTTCACACCTGCTCAGAGCAAAGGAACCAAGACACACTAAAAAGGGACTAAAAAGTGACACAAGGTATTTCTCAGCAGCTCCTCGGCCACTGCTGGGGCTGAAAAACAGGAAATGTCTGTCCCCTTACCCAGAGCTCTGAGTTGGTTTTGATACTTGGATCAGCTCTCCAGCATTTCACCCTCTCAGAGCAGAGAAACAGAAGAGTTTCAAGTGTGTATTTTCCTTTTGAGAAGTATTTTCTAAGGGGAAGGGGAAGGTTTGGTTTCAATCATCTGCTCGAATGCTCCTAGAAGCACTTTATTTATACACAGATCTGCCTTTCTACATTTATTATTAGAAAAGAGCTGGAAGAGGAGTTTTACATGGGCAGGTGTTATTTTCAGATTTCAAAGCACTTGTGGTTTCCTCTGCCAGAAGCCAGGCTGGGATTCTCCTGTGCTTGCTCTTGGAATTGCTACCAGAACTCCTTTCTCTCCTCTGGGTACTTCCAATGGTTTTTATTGCACCCTTTCTCTTGGCTTGTCTTGGCATCTGAAATCTTCAGAGCTCTTTGCTTGTATTCAAGATTTGGCTGCCCAAGTTCTCTTGTGGTTCATTCAGTTCTTCTGTGTCTGTGGAGCGGTTAAAAATCCTGAACTCAAGGATCAAGGCGGGTTTTGTCTTCCAAATCCTGATTAGAGCTGCCTACAGGATAAACTGCACTGATTTACATCCTGGGCTCATCCCACAGTGTAGGCAGCAGGGGAGGGGGGGATTCTGCCCCTCTGCCCCCTCAGGTCAGACCCCACCTGCAGAGCTGCCTCCAGCCCTGGGGAACAACATCACAAGGACGTGGAGCTGCTGGAGAGAGTCCAGAGGAGGCCACGGAGATGCTCCAAGGGCTGGAGCCAGACTGGGAGAGCTGGGTCTGTTCACCTGGAGAAGAGAAAGCTCCAGGGAGACCTGAGAGCCCCTTCCAGAGCCTAAAGGAGCTCCAGAAGAGCTGGAGAGGGACTTGTTACAAGGGATGGAGTGATAGGACAAGGGGGAATGGCTTCGTGTTGCCAGAGGGCAGGGAGAGCTGGAATATTGGGAAGGAATTCTTGGCCATGAGGGTGGCACAGGTTGCCCAGAGAAGCTGTGGCTGCCCCATCCCTGGAAGTGTCCAAGGCCAGATTGGACAGGGCTTGGAGCAACCTGGGCTAGTGGAAGATGTCCCTGCCCATGGCAGGAGGTTGGAACAAGATGATCCTAAAGGTCCCTTTTAACCCAAACCATTGTGTGATTCCATGATTATACTCCTGCCCAGTCCTTTGAAATACTGTGAGTCTCTTCATGATTTGATTCTATACAGGTAGATCACAGAACAGAAAGGTGGTGCTGTGTGTGTTCTCTGTTCGGTGTCCCACACCCATGGCAGAGACATATGAGAGGAACAACGGGGTTATTCCATCCTTTTCAGTGCCCTTGGGATCCATGTGGGATCCCTCTCTGAAGGATCTCAAAGCAATTCCCAAACACTTAATGAAACTCTGGAGCTCTGCTGCAAGTTTCATCCAGTTGATCAGGCATGTTCTGTGCTTTGATAACCTGTGCCAGAGCTGGAGGGAACAACTTCTCCAGGCTTTCCCACCAGCCGGGAAGAGAACTTGGGAAACGTGACCTTCCCAGTCCCGTGCTTGCTTTGCTGGACTTACTTCCTCTGCTATTCAAGGTGAGAAGTGGATGGTTAGAACTGATTCAGGTGCTTCTGGGAAGATGAAGTCACTGTGTTTGGATCTCTGTGCCGTGCCAATAGAGAGATCCTTGGGGAAATCTCTTCCTTTAGGTTTGTTTATGCTCAGTGGAAGGCACAGATGTAATTTGCGAGGAAATGCGGAGGAACAGAGGTTTTTGCTGGGCTCAGCAGTGCAGTGCAGCGAAATGAGATGTCACAAGGATATCTAAGGGGCTCTCAAGAAATGAAAAAGGTTTTCTCTGCCCTGTGCTGAGTTTTTAACTCTTTCCCCGCGTGCCCTCAGCGCCTCTTGGGCGCTGCCTCGCGGGGTGTGTTCCCCCTTCTCCTCAGCTCCTGGATTTTGTTGTGCTAAAACTTGGATAAATGTTTTTTTTTCTTTTTTTTTTTTTTTTTCCTGAAAAGTGGAGGAACAGTAGAAGGAAGTCTGTGCAAACACAGGGTTCCCAAGCTGCCATTGGAAGTACAGGTGCTGTGGGCTGCCCAGGATCTGCTAATGACAGCTGGAATGAATCCCCATGGCTGTCGTTGTAATCAAGGCTCTGGCCAAAATTTAATCCCTTGCACTTTTGCAACCCTGTTGTTTCCTGTTCCCCTGTTGTTTGCAGGCTGAAGGCAAAACCTGGCTGAGTGTTACAGCTCCTGTTTCATTGATGGGAACAGGCTGGGATCCAACACATCCTAAAACACTAAAAATGTGTTGTTTAGATGACAAACAAATGGCATTTTGGGTATCAAGAGGTTGCATTCAGTGAGAGAGGTGGTGGCTTTATTTATTTAATTATAAATTATATATAATTGTGAATTATAAGAATGAAGGAAAATGCTAAAATTGGCCACTTTCTGAGGTACAGGATGAGCTTTTGCCAAAAGTATAAAATAGAATTATAAGGCAACCTTGAAGAGAAACTGAGTGTAGTTCTAAAAGAAACTCATCACCACAGAATTTAAAACTGAAATAAAATATGGAATCAGCAAGTACAATGTAAATGTACTTAAAAACCAAGCACCTATAGATTTATACAGTGGAATGAAATGGGTGCTGTTATGTGGCAAAAAAACCTCCTCACTAGGATATGGTGCCACATCCAAGGCCAGGTTGGACAACCTGGGATAGTGGAAGGTGTCCCTGCCCATGGCAGGGGGTTGGAAAGAGATAAACTTTAAGGTCCCTTCCAACCCAATCCATTCTGTGGTTCCATGATCAGAATTTGATCCTGAAGGACGGTGGGACCTCTGTCTTTGGAGGTTTCCGTGATTCCACTACAAAAACTGACCTGGTCTAATGCTGACAATAGTCCTGCTCCAGCCTGGAGACCTCCAGAGGTCAAAAATTCTATTAATAACCCCCAAATTAATCTATACAAAGATTTATTATAATAAAATCCCTTTGCTTTTTAGTTGCAAGAGGAAAAACCTGTTTGTTCTATCTTTTGTAGCTGCAGGTGTAGCAAAAATGGATCTTCTTGATTCTATGGAAGAAAAATTGTATTTTTTAAAAAAGTTTTTCCTTGTCCCTTTTCCATTAATTACTTCCTAACCTTTCTCCTTGTCCTTGCTGGGTTGGAGACAGAGCTGATAGTTCCTGTGGAGTGGAGGAGTTGCTGTCAGCTCCAAGACAGCAGCTGATTTTTCAGTGGTTTCTAACACAGAACTTATTTTAATGGAGTCAGGAAAGTGCTTCTCTGTAGTAATTGGAACTTGTCCCTCTTTAAACCATTTCGTGTCATACAGGCATTAGACACTCAGGATTTTCATTGCATTTTCCCTGAGTGGATTCATTGTTTTATTGGCACTCAGGATAAACAGCAGTGAAATGACACCTTGCTGTGGCTCTGTGAGGTGCCCTGGTGGTTAAAATACCAGTAAACAAACCCCAGAAATTGCAGGTGGACTGAATTTTTACCTTTTTTTTTCCCCCACGTTGATTATTCCTGCTTCTCATCTTTTTCATTAAACCCTCATTTATTATAACAGGCTGCCCCTGGAAGTGGTGGAGTCCCCATCCAAGAGAGGTTTAAAAGATGTGGCACTTGGGGACATGGGTTAGTGGTGGCCTTGGCAGTTCGGGGGAAGGTTTCAACTAGAGGACTTTTCCAACCTTAACAATTCTGTAATTACCTGGAGGTCAAATTGGATCCCTGTTTAAGTTTTTTAAGCATTACAGGGCTGGGAAATGCTTCTGGAGATCCTCCATTTTCCATTTCAAGCAAGGATTAAATCTGCCTCTTGCTTTCCTGGGACTTGTTTCTGAGCTGTTTTCAGAGGTTGAGACTCCCAGTGGTTGTTGAGTCTTCACATATGTACTGATTTCTCCTACTAAAGTTTCATGTGGGTGTTTTACATCTGCTGCTGCTTGTTCTTTTCCTCATGAGCACCAGAAGATTGTCCCATTTTCCCTTTGCATCAGCCCTTTCTATACTGGAAGCCTTTTATCATGAGTTCTTCATAAAATGCTGTCTGCAGGTAAAAACCATGGTAAAAAAACCTGCATGGTAAAACCATCAGAATCTCCTGGATACCTGTTCTGGAGCCAGAATTGTGTTCAGAACTAATGTTATGTGGCCTTATTTATGCATGTATTTATTTTAATCCTGCCTAAACTCATCATGCTACAAGTCTTTGTTCACTCTCTTGCCTGTTTGATCCCAATCCAAATGTTTGTGCTCATACTTAACTTGGAGTTGTCAGCTCCTTCAAGAAAGGCTCTGTCCTCACTGATGTCTCTCCAGGAATAATCTGCAGCCATTCCTGGGTTAGAAGGATTCAGGGATTCCCTCAGTTCTGTTTGGTTTTTTGCACTGCATGGGGGGTCATCCCAAAGCACCTCTGGGGGAGGATCTGAAGCAGCAGGAACACAACTGGATTATCTTAATCTTATTGTTGCACTTTCTCAACCAAAAAGTAGGTGATGGCTGTGGTTCAGCCAGGATAGGGTGTTGACATTTTAAACCTGTGAATGATGATGTGTTTTCCATGTAACTCAGGCTCCATGTTCTTCATCCAGCCCATTTAAGTGAGAATCTACTGAAATTAGAGTTTAGATTTGTTCTGCCTTTGCCTTTTGTGTCATTTTTGTGAATCAGGGCTCACAAAACTGGTGTGAATTAGTTCCCCCTCCTTTCCAAATGAGGAAGCAAAGGCTTAAATAACAGTAGTTCATATGTGGCAGATCTGAGACAGTATAGGAGATTTTTTATTCCCCTATTCTAAGCTTTTAAGTGCTAGAAAAGACATACTTGCATTTTGAAGAGTCTCAAATTAATCCAAGCTGTTTCTGTTGCTCATGTACTGACACCTTTTTTTTTGCTGGTTGTTCATATCTCACTTTTCCCCCCAGAGTAACGTGCAGGTGCAGTTTTACTTTTTGAATATTAATTATCATTGAACCACAGAATGTTTTGAGTTGGAAGGGACCTTAAAGATCATCTAATTTCAACCCCCTGCCATGAGCAGGGAACCTTCCACTAGACCAGGTTGGGTTTCATGAGGTGTCTAAATCCTTTCCACTTCAGGCTCCTGCTCTTGCCAGACTGTTTTCATGATGTGATGTGAATTGCTTTGATAAGTAACCATAATCCTCTATTTTTTTCTTTCACTAAATAACTGTGGCTGAAGGGTAGTTTTAGAGTGTGATGCCTTGGACATGCAATCCTGATCCTGCAGGATTCAAGGGAACCAGGATTTCCCTCTATAAGTTTAGTGTCTAACTTAATGATTTAATCAGCAAGTGAAGAAAACACGGCAGTACATAAAGTGCTTTATGTCCTTCAGATTATTTTCCATACATTTAATTACATAAACAGATGATATTTACAGGGAACTTCTGCTGTAATTGACCTTCATCTTTTCCTGTGCCCTTCCCAACCTCTCCTTGAATTTTCCTATTGTTTCCTCTTAATCATTCCACATTTAACATCGTGTTTGAAGCAGTTGTTTTCTGTTGCTCAGGACCATCCTACCAATTCCTCAGAGCTCAGGATTCCCAATTCCTTTTAATTCATCTTCTCAGAAATTTTTCATTGGCAATTTTGGAACTCATGGAACTTCAAAGGCCCAGTTTTCAGGTTTTCCACCAGTTACAGCACAATTGCTCTTTCCCTTTTACATGATCATCATTTTCTAGGAGTAGGAGTGTCCTTAATCTTGTGGAAAATTGCTTTTCAGAAGTTGCAGCAGCAAAATACACATTTAAGGATACATTTCTTATTTTTGTTTGAATTTTTTTCTGTGTGTGTTTTGGGTCAAGGAGGGGGGGAATTGCATAAACTGAGAGAGGTTAGAGAAAACCCATGTTTGGAGTTCAGCAGTGTTCCCATGGCTACTAGGACAGGTACATCACGGAAGCGGGAACACTTTGGCATTTAACAGCCCTTCCAGGTGATTTATGGTTTTAAATAAGCTTTTCCTAAACCCAGAGGTTTTCTGGGGTTGGCACCTCTTTGCTTGTCTCCATGCCCTGTTAGTTCCATGCTCAGTGGCCCGTGGTTATTAAAATTCTTATCAATAAAGGAGTTTCTGAGCAAGGTTCTTATTTTCTAGGCTCGTGCAAACCTTCTGAACTCCTCTGCTTAACCAAAGGAACATTTGTTTTTATGCCTAATGTATTTTATAAAAAGAAACATCTAGAGTTCAAGTAATATTTGCCTTCAATTACAGTAATTAAGTTGTCAGGACTTGAAGTCACCAAGGGAATGAGAAAATCCTTTCCTGGTTGGCCAGGGGGTAACTGGTGTTCTGGTCCCAAGTGCATTTTACATCTTGGGGTGGAGAGGGAAACTGTTCTGGCTGAAAACCTGGGAGCCTGTTTGTCCTTCTGCAATCCAGGGTGTCCAAATCCTGCTGTGGGAGGGAAAATGCCCTGTTTCACTGTGCTTTATCAGGGCACCAGGTTTGGATCTGATGAATCCATGGGCTGAGGCCAATGGTGTGAGGGTCAACAGGGCCAAGTGCTGGGTCCTGCAGCTCCAGGCTGGGGCAGAGTGGCTGGAAAGCTGGAGAAGGACCTGAGGGTCCTGGTTGACAGCAGCTGAACACAAGACAGGGTGTGCCCAGCTGGCCAAGGAGGCCGATGGCACCTGGTTTGGACCAGGCCTGGAGTGTCACAGCCCCAGGGCAGTGCCCGTCCCTGTGCTGGCACTGCTGGGGCACCTCCAGTGCTGGGACAGGTCTGGGCCCCTCAGACAAGAGAGACACTGAGGGGCTGGAGCACCAGGAGTAGCTGGGGGGGCTCAGCCTGGAGAAAAGAGGGATCAGGGGGGACCTTTTCCCTCTCTACAACTCCCTGACAGGAGAGGGGAGCCAGGGTGGGATCAGGCTCTGCTCCCAGGGAACAAGGGACAAGACAAGAGGAAACAGTCTCAAGCTGTGACATCAGGAAGAGTTTCTTCTTGGAGAGGGTTGTCAGGCTTTGGAAGGGGCTGCCCAGGGAGGTGGTGGAGTCCCCACCCCTGGAGGTGTCCAAGGAATGACTGGATGTGGCACTCAGTGCTCTGGGCTGGGGAACAAGGTGGGATCTGTCACAGGTTGAACCCGATGATTGTGGAGGTCATTTCCAACCTGAATGATTCAGTGATGGACTGGGATTCTGTGCTTGCTGGGTTAGGAGGTAGGTCTTACTAAAAACAGTGTCACTGTAAACATAGCTCAATCCATTCATCCTGGGAATTCTGTCTCATCACACTTCTGCTGCGGCTCCCCTTTCAAATGTCACCTGTATGTGGATGTGTGTGGACACATCCTGTCTTTCCCCATGTTCAACAACTTCTTTACAGGTTTCTCTGCCAGAAGTCAAATAGTTTCAGTTACTCCATAAACCTGCAGGAACACTACAACATATTCCTAGAAGAAAAGTACCTGATTTTGATAAGTGCCCACACAAACATTCCTGGAATCTTAAGTGCAGCCTTACTTTCGTTCCAGTGGAACAGCTCTCCTGAAAGCAGATGTATGAGGAAATCCACTCGTAATGCATCACTAATGACACCAATTTTTGCATTCCTGCTCATGTGAGTAAAGGTTATGGATGTAGAAGGAGTCAGACCTGGAAAACCTTCCTCACAAACCCTGATAAACCCCACTTCAGGCAGCAAGTTTAACGATGCCCCGAAGAGAACCAGATCACTTATCTCCACCATCGTGCAATAACTATAAAGTGTGGAGATAAGTGATTTTATATCTCCCAGTTCTCTGCTGGCCTTCCCTGGGTATCAGCTTATGACAGTGAAAGTGGCTGTGAAATATTACTGCCCTGATGTGATGGTGGTTTATAGTCCCTTCAGTTCACATTCAGGATGAACACGCAGAGTGGATGCTCTTATCTCTCTGTGCATTTCTGAATGTAAAAATAGGGAATTATCTCAGTCACACTCACCATATCTGGCTGTAATAGCTGTGGTTTAGCTCCCTTTCAAGAGCAGGTTGTAGGCCAGATGTTGGTGAGGATTCTACTGCATCCTGACCTGCTCAGCTTTTCCCATTCAGAGGGGAGTGTTTGGTTACCTGCAGTGTGAACAAGGCTTTAAAATAAATTAATGAGCTGAGGGAGCTGGGGGGGCTCAGCCTGGAGAAAAGGAAGCTCAGGGGGGACCTTTTTGCTTTCTACAGCTTCCTGATAAGAGGGTGGAACCAGGGGGGTGTCAAGCTCTGCTCCCAGAGAACAAGGGACAGAACAAGGGGAAACGGCCTCAAGCTGTGCCAGGGGTGGTTCAAGTTGGGCATCAGGAAGAATTTCTTCATGGAAAGAGTGGTCAGGCTTTGGAAGGGGCTGCCCAGGGAGGTGGTGGAGTCCCCACCCCTGGAGGTGTCCAAGGAACAACTGGATGTGGCACTCAGTGCTCTGGGCTGGGGAACAAGGTGGGGATTGGGCACAGGTTGGAGTTGATGATCTTGGAGGTCATTTCCAACCTTAATGATCCTGCAATTCTTTGAAAATCTGGGACACTTCCAAGAGTCATTTGTGACTTCTGCCAAGCAAAAGCCACAAAGGCTTTTTTTTGGGTGCTTTGGTATGTATGTGAACAAGCCTTAATTTCAGCTGCCTCTTTGGCCTGTTTATTTTGTAAATCCCAGACAATTTAGCAAATTATATATTTTCAACTTGTTGCATTTGTTGCTTTTTCAGAGTCAGTTCTCTTCGCACCATACAAAACATCCACTTCATAACTGTACTTCACTTTTAGTTATATATTTACTTTCTAGATGCAAGACTCTTTTAATAAACCCTCACCTGCAACCAGAGTTGAGTAGCTCTTCATTTCATGTCTGCAGAAGCCTTGTAAGATGTAACCTGTGATGTTGTTTTTGCCATCTGATAACTTGTGATCAAATGGAGCCTGTTTAAATAACAACATCTGGGACACAATGACAGTGAAGCAGCTGCAAGACAAACATTTCTAAGGATCAGATAAGATGGAAGAGATGTCTCAGTGCTGGATTGCTCCCTGGATCATGAGCCCTTTGCTGGAGAGGGATTCCAGGCATATGATTTCCTTTGTGCCACGGGCTAATAGGTTGTGCTGGATTATTTTTGGTGTTGGTTTGTGTCTTGTAGAGACCTGTGCTTTTGTAAAGGGGGTGTAATACACTGAGTATGGTGGTAGTAAACTCAATCTGTACAAGTTGCACAGGAGTATGTTAAATAAGGAATTAAAACCAACTGAAAACTGTCTTGTTGTATGTTCTCTTGCTGCCTTCCATCCTTCCACCTCTAACCTACAGCATCTTTTACATTAGGGCTGCCTCACCTCCACCCAAGTCTAAGTTTTTACAGTTAATTTTCAAAGCACTGCATTTCAATATTTTTCTTCTTAGTGTACAAAAATCAGCTTTATGTTTAAAACCATTATTCTTGACTCTCACTCCTGCTTCTCTTTGTTCTCTTGCAGGAGGATATTACTGATCCTGAGTCTCAGGAAGACAAGGAGAGGAAGGACTGGCTCTCTGACCCTGCAGATGGTTCCAACACAGTGAAGAGCATTCTCACTGTGCAGGAATATTTTGCCAAGCGGATGGCAAAGCTGAAAGGATCCCAGAAGGAACCAGAAACAAAGGTGGATAATTCCAGCCCAACAGCTGATGAAGCTTTGGATCCTGTGGAAGAGCTGGAAACCAAAGTGAAGAAGAAAAAGAAGAAGCAGAAGAGAGATGAGGAGGCAGAAAGGACAAAGCACTGCGAGAAACAGGCTGAGACAGGTGGTTTAGATGGGGAGGAACTGGATACTCCATTAAATGAGTGTCACAGAGGGAAAAAGAAAAGGAAACATAAAGAGCAGCACAAAGGGGAAAACACCAGTTGTGATGAAAATATGGGCCATGGAGAAATTTATGTGGGAATAGCTGATGGGGAGGATCTCAGTGTAAAGGACCAGGAGGAGAAGCAGAAGAAACGCCATAAGAAGAAACACAAAAGGCAAAAAGAGGAGGTGGAGGAGTGTGTGGAAGGAGCCCCCAGGAAGAAAAAGAAGCACTGCAAGCACATTTAACCATTTCAGAGTCAGGCTGGGGCTCTGAGGTGGGTTAGAGGAGGACTCTGTGTAAACTCAGCAGCAAACATGTTGTGCCCCAGAGTAGAACACAGTTCTCCACCTCCAGCTGGGACCACGGCCTGGGTTCAAGTGTCTCTTCCAAAGGAGAACGTGGTGATGGGCCAACATGAGCTTCAGGGCCACGTTAAAAAGGGATCCAGCACATGGTTCAGACTGTGAAAGGCAGGGAAATACTTTCTGCTGCTTCACAGCGACTGTGTTTTTCCCAATCCAGAAAAAAAAAAACAAAAAAGTCACCGAACTACTGCCTTTTTTATTAAAGTTGTTCTCACTTGTGAGAGCCCAACTCTGCTTCTGGAAACAGGAGGGGGTTTGCAAAGCTGTTTGTGTTTTTTCACTGATTTTTGCAAAGTGGTGTCTAATTTTTGCATTGATCTCCTTTTACAACTGAAATGACTGTTGTTTCTTCCCAAAATACTTACCCTGATTAAAGGTTTACAGCTGAGTATCAGTACTAGAGGATGAAATAAAAATGCCTCCCTGTGATTTCAGACCAGTTGTTTAACTGTTATGAAACAGTTGTAACTTTGCACAACTTTGCACAAGCTAAAGGATCTGTGTATTAACCATTTCTACTTATTTAGATGTGTGTTAATCATTTGTTAACCATATCTAAATGTATCATTTCTTAACCATATCTAAATCTGTCATTCTCAGGCAATATTCAGGGTCTCTTCAGTGATGCATTTGCCATTCAGACAGTTGGATAGAACAAGGTTTTTTCTGAAATTACGAGACCAGAAGATTTTCAAAGCACAGTCAGATGCATTAGTATTGCCACTTCCACATTGAAAACTTGCAATTCAGATTTATAACCAAATTAGGGCTTGTTTGTAATTGTGAGCCTGGAAATAAGTAAGGCTGGAGGTCAGCACTGCCAGGAGAAGTTTTGTGTGAGATCTTGAACATTCAACATGAATTTTGATGTGTTAATCTCTCTCAGTTAAGAGCTGTCAGGAGAGATGGGTGAGCTTGGAAGTGGTGGAATGGGAAGAGGGATTCACCATCCTGGTGTCCTGTTCTGATATTCCTTTGGCCACAGCAAAGGGACAGCAGAGCCCTGAAATCCAGCCAGTTATCCTGGCCTAATCCAGAATTCAAATCCATTAGCTGCTCATTTCATTAAGGCCTGGCTGTGTCTCATCAGTGTAAATCTAAAACACCCCATTGGCTGCTCTGCTGAATAAAATGGGGACATTTTTATATTGTCTTAGCTCAGTGGAGTTGCTTAACGTGGTTTGAGAAACATTGTCAAGATGCAGATGTTAATATGAAAAAAATTTCCTTAAGCTGCCTTTATTGTCCAGTGGAAGGAACTTCATCTGCAGCACAGACCACATGGCTTTGGGTGTTTGAGTTGCAGCTGAACTCTTCCTTTTTTAAGATCTCTTGGTTTCCAATGCACCTTTTTTTTTTGCCCTCAGGACATGCTCGTTCATTGCTGCAAAATTATTGTAGTTTTACTTATTGTATGGGAGAACAAGATGCCTTTCTTTGTGTTTCACATCACATGCCAGGGGTTTTTAACCCTTGTAGCATCTTCTTTTCAGGAGAAATACAATTATTATCCAATATAATCCCGCTTGTTCCTGGCTTCCTTAAATGAACTACCACTTAATGCCATCAGGTTGCTTTGAAGTTGGAAGTAAACTCCATGACTGAGGTGAAAAAATAATCTTTATGTTACATCTTTGAATTTTGTTTATTAGTAGAATCCACGAGTCTGAGTGTTTTCAATTTTTTTTTTAACTTTTAAGCAGCTGAACTTCACAGTTTGGATTTTTGTTTATTAGAATCCAAAAGTCTGATTGTTCCTAATTAATTTTTTTGTTTGTTTTTAACCTTTAAGCAGCTGAACTTCACAGCCTCTCTGGGATTTCAATTCCAAAAGAGGCTAGTCAAGGAACAAGGTTTCCTTCTCCAAATCCTGCTGGGCTTGTTTGTTTGTTCCCTCTATTAATCTTCCAGTTTCTATGTGCTGATTCTTATGGGTGTTTGGCCACATTCCAGTGCCAATTACAGAAAGAGTAAAACCAGGAATAAATCTTTAAATTCGTGGTGTCACTGCAGTTAAGTGCAGTATTCCCAGGATTTAAATCTGGCTCAGATGGAAGTATCAGCTACAAATGGAAGATTCTCTCTTTCTACGAGATATACATGGCACTTTGTCCCAGGAAATGTGGGATTTTAATGTGCCTCAAGCTCTGCATGTGGTTGTAGGGGGGGGAAATCATAATAAATAAAAAATCATAAATCATAAATTGCTTGCATTTGACACAAGCAATTCAAATAAGTGCCCTGCTCTGTGTTAGTGGTCAGCACTCACTGTGTTACTCAAATGAAAGGCTCTTCTTACAAGATACTGCCCAGTGAAATTGGAAAAACAGGAACATGTTTCAAAGTAATAAATTATATTTGATTTTTTTTGTTTGGAGTGGGTTGTGAGTTCAGTTTTAACCAAACCCTGGTTTGGCAAGAAGGTCTTTTTTAGAAAGCATAAGAAAAAGAATGACATCACTGCCCAAGTGGTGGAATTAGCAGAATGTGAGCACAAAAGGAACGACTTGGTTTCATTTCCGCGAAAATCAGACTCTTAAACTACAGGGTCTTTTGTTACACATTTCTCCATTGTCCTTAATTTATCCAATGTTTTCCCACATTGCAGCACAAAAATGATGTTCCTCCAATAGTGGAATTACCTAGAAACTGAGCAAAATGGGGCTCTGCTTTCACACCCAAGGGGAGGACGGTGCACACAGAGCACAGATACTGAAACGTGTTCAGTTTTGGGAACCCCAGGTCACCAGTGACAAGAAGATTTTTCTTTTTGCACTGGGAACCTTCCAACAGGATGGATTCTTGTGAGTTATTCCATTCTTTGCAGGTTTAGGGGTTGTTCTTTGCTTTGATCCTCAGAATTCCCTGTAGGCTCCACGGCCGCTGACGCGGTGGTTTGAGTGCAGTGTTAGAGCAGCAGTAGCAGAGGTGCCTTGGGCTTGGAAATCCTGCAAACACTGAACTATTCTGGGAAGCAGAGGCCATGGAAAAGTAGTCCTGGTACCAGCATTAGACCAAAGTCTGCGTGAGCTTTATGGGCTTTACGGGTTTTGATCTTGGTGTGTCTGAGTGTGGAACTTTCCTTGGAGCCACGTGGGGCACCACACTGGTGAACTCTGTGACAAACCCCAATCTGTGCAACAGGCACCATTCCTGGAATTTCCTTCCAAGACATTCTAGCTCCAGTGGTTTACACCCAGTCAGTGTAAAACAGAATCATGGAATCCTTAAGGTTGGAAAAGCCCTCTGAGATCATCGAGTCCAACTGTTCCCCCAGCACTGCCAAGGCCACCACTGACCCATGTCCCCAAGTGCCCTGTAGTAGCAACCAGAGTGAGTTTAAAGCATAAATTCAAGACACCTTTAAAGATATCAGAGCCCCTTGCCCTTGGGTTTCAGTGAATTTGAGTCCATTCAATGGTATCCAAGATGCAGCTGGAAATTGTGAATTGAAGGTGCTGGAACTTGTCCCATGAAGGGAACGGAGCTGGGGAAGGGGCTGGAGCAGCAGGAGCAGCTGAGGGAGCTGGGGGGGCTCAGACTGGAGAAAAAGAGGCTCAGGGGGGACCTTCTCACTCTGTGCAACTCCCTGACAGGAGGGGGGAGCCAGGAGGGGTCAGGCTCTGCTCCCAGGGAACAAGGGACAGGATGAGAGGAAATGGCATCAAGTTGTGCCAGGGGAGGGTGAGGTTGGATATTGGGAACAATTTCTTCACCAGAAGGGTTGTCCAGCCCTGGCACAGCTGCCCAGCACAGGGCGGAGTCCCCATCCCTGGAGGGATTTAAAAGCCGTGTGAATGTGGCCCTTGGGGATATGGGTCAGTGGTGGCCTTGGCAGTGCTGGGGATGGTTGTACTTGGAGATCTTTGGGGGCTTTTCCAACTTAAATGATGCTGTGACTCTGAAAGGCATTTGGGGACAGCTCAGCATCATGTTCCTTGGTGCAATTCCCCTTTAAGCAACAAAAATGAGCCACTTGCTCCGATGGAATGAACCGAGTTCGTCCTGTTTCAACACACGAGACTGAAGTTCTTGCAGGATCCACCTTCAAAAGGCACCATTTGCGTCACGAAAGCTCCAAACCTGCCAACACTAAGAGGAGGAAGGAAGCTCCAAGAAGAGAGGAAAACCACACAAAGTCTCTTGGAAGCACTGCCCAGCATCACGCCTAGCTGGAGAAAAAGATCTTGGAATTGTGTATCCTCGAGCAGCATAGGGACTGTGGGCATCCAAAGCCATCCTGTGCTTAATTCCTCCTCATTCCTGGACAGGAACCTCCAGGAAGGATCAGAGCTCAGAGAACTTGGGACAACAACCCAACTTTTGTCTCTGTACCTGTCCCATCCAGGGATAAACCAACTTTTTCTTGGATCAGCAAACTTTTAGTGATGTGGGACCGGGAAAGAGAGGAAAAATATACATTTTTGTGGTGGCAAAAGTAGGAATATTGTTACAAAAACAAATTGAAGCTTCATTTCTCAGCAAGTCAGAACTTAAAATCCACTTCTGAGTCACTCGAAGATTTTTTTCTTGCTCATATCTTAATCCATCTTTATAAATTTTAAACTGTAAGAGGGAAACTCTTTCTGGTTCCTTTTGACCTAAAGGCATTAAAAAATATCTATTTTTTTAACTTAAAGCTGCATTTTAAAAATAGTAAGAGAAGAAATATTCAGCACCATGTGTGCTTGCTGAAAATTTTAACATCTTTGGGGGTTTTGTCTGCATTTTTTTTTTTGTATAATGGGAAAGCTCTGGTTCTTTTTCCTAGAAAATAAATGGTGCAGGTAGCAATCCCTGGGGAAAACCTGGTGGAATCAGGGAGGATGGGCAGTGAGCAGGGTTGGGAACTGCAGCTCTTCTGCTGGGAACCCCCAGCTGTCTGTGCAAAAACTCCCCTTGGGAGCCTGAGAGTTTCATCAATAATTAAGGAACATGCGAATATTGAGCTAATTTAGGATTTGCACTTTCTCACACATTTTAATGTCCCTGAAGGTGGGGTGGGGAAGGGGATGGGGAAGGGGTGAAAATAAACCTGCACTTTGCAAGCCGAGTAACTTGCCAGATGTGGGATCCACCCCTCCAAAAAAAAAAAAAAAAGGGGATATTTTTAAAGGGTGAGGATGCTCATTCCATATTGGGTTCAGTCACTAATTCCCTGCCTGACCCAGGGGAGTTGCTGCCCCTGTTCCCCAGCCGTGAAAATGGGGAGAACAAAGCTTTCTTCCCCCCTTTGTCTGCTCCGTCTATTTTAGCTTTTAGCCGTAATTTCCCTGTTCCCGAAGCCCTGGGAGAGCTCTGCTGCTTCCTGTGCCCCAGATACAGGTGAAGCCTCTCACCAGAGCAGGGAAGGTGAGCGTGGAAAAGGTAATGCTGAGTTTTTTTCCAGCCTGCTGGTAATTACCCCGATACGGTGGCAATGAAGAGGTGGCATTTTCACCCCTTTATGTAACGCAGGAGCTTCCTCCAGGACAGGTTTAACCAGCATTTTAGGCAGGGTGCAGAATGAAACCCTTCTTACTAATGCCATCAGAATGCCAGGTGCTGTGGGAAAGGGGGAGAAGCGGGAAAAAAAGGTGATTATTATTATTTATTGTTATTATTAGTGTTTGCACTTAAAATTTTGGAGGGGGGCCTGAGAAAGGAAAAGATCCAAACAAAGAATATTCTGCTGGATTTCCTTGCGCTTTGACCCCACAGGAGTCCCCAGTTTGTGTCTCAGGGAATCCTGAAAAGCCTTAAGTTAACCCTTATAACACCTGTGGGAGATGAAATGTCGCCCCTGGGATGTGGAGGGAATGGTGAGGACCAGGAACACCCTCCAGGCTTCAGCAGCAGAGGCAGGAGGTGGATGCAGGTCCTGTCCTTGTTCAGGCTTTTATCCTTCCCCCCAAAACCTTTCCTCCCATCCTGCAAAATGTGGGAACACAGGGCAGGGTGGAGGCAGTCCTGTAAAAGGGATTGGGTGGAATTCATCCATTCCTTTTCCCTAGAGGGGGGGTGTTCTACTAAGAATTTTTGGCCTTTGGGGCCTCGACAGAGGTGCTGGTTTTATATTAATGATATAAGGCCCAGAGCATCCTGAGGGTTCATAAATAAGGCTGAGCCAAGCACCACATTCACCATATCCAAAATACCACCCTATTCATAATAAAACCTTGCAACCCCAGGCAAGTTCCTTTTCAGGGCACTTCAACCCCAGCTAAGGGAAATCAAAAGGATTAGGGAATGTTACAGGGTGGGTTTTTTCCCCACCTCTCATTGCCAAGCTCTGCAGCAAATCCCAGTTGCAAAATCCACCCAGGAGACCTGTTCAGGGCAGGATGGAGGGTTTGGCATCCTCCCTCCCTGCCCCATCCCGGCACTTCCAGGTGCAAGATGGGACACTGGGAGAGAACTGGAGCTGCTGGGACAGGACAAGCTGTCCCAGGAGCGTGCCCAGCTC
This sequence comes from Pachyramphus minor, assembly GCA_013397135.1. Classification (NCBI taxonomy): domain Eukaryota; kingdom Metazoa; phylum Chordata; class Aves; order Passeriformes; family Tyrannidae; genus Pachyramphus; species Pachyramphus minor. The sequence continues at coordinate 317,132 of VYXB01005973.1, read as the reverse complement.
CAAATCCCAGATAAAAGGCGGCTGCTCTCTGCAGGCCTTGTGTGTGTGTGTCTGTGTGTGTGTAAAGGGTTTATAAATCTGTCCCGAGACCAGGAAATCTCCTGCGCCTTTTAGATTTAAGAGAAGTTGCCTTCCTGTTGTATTCCCAGATAACACAGCTCTGATGGAGCCCACTTGTAAATAGCTTAATAGATTTAATCAGTTCCTCTGGAAAATGTTGTTGCTTCGGCAGGGTTTTGATTGGGTCCCGGGGAAAAGCTCAGAAAGGGCAGTTGCTGCTTCTGCTTCGAGGGAAGTTGGCGGATCCCAGCTCTCCAGACCCTAAAATCCCTGTAATCCATGAGAAACCGGAGCCATCCTGCTCCTGTGCGAAGGGAGAGACCAGGAAACCCAGGCAGATCCTGCTCACATTTACACTCCGCTCTCTCCATCACTCCTAATCTGACAAGAGTCAATAGGAACACCCAGACACGTGGGAAAGCTGCACAAACACCCCGGCTCGGGATCAGCGCCGGGGTTTTCCCCCCTCTTTGGGTTCGGATGGGGCAGCGGCGCCCAGCCCGAGGAAACGCCTTCCCATCCCGCACCCCGTCCCACTGCTTTTCTGGCAGCAGGGAGAGGAAATCCACCATCAGTCACAGCGGAGCCGCTGCAGCCCCGCAGCCCATGTCAGGGGGTCAGAATCATAAAGGAATCCAGCGACTAAATATATTCCTCAGGGCAGGTTTGCAGGGATGAGCCGGGGAAGGGCAGCCAGCTGGGGATTTTCGGTCCCATCGCCTTCCTGGAGATCCTTTGTCCTAGTGAGGGGAAAGCTTCTTGGATGACTTTCCCACCCTCACGAGCAGCAAACTGGGGTTAGTGGAAAATGCCACTGTGTGGCTTTGGGGCTTCCATCCCATCCAGGCTGGGGTGGCTTTGCAGGATGGGGCAGCGCTCCATAAAATGCAGCAGCAAGGAAAAGATCCTTTGTCTCCCAGTGTCCAGGGGTGGGCAGATGGGACCGACTGGGAATGCTGGAGCCCCTGTGGGCTGTATCCAGCCCCATTCCTGCCTCGTTTGACCCCGCAGAGCTCTCTCAGGAGCCCCACCAGGCTCGACGAGCACTCACCCGCTGCATCCCAGTTTTCATCCCGTAGGAGGAGACCTGGAAATTTGGGGTGAAAGCCACATGGGGTGGCAAAGCACAGCCTGGACTGGTGGTTAAAGCTGGAGTGGGGAAAAGGGTTCCTGCCTGTGGGACTGTGGGATTTCCCCTTGCAAAGAGGGACCCTGCAGCTCCGAAATCTGGGAAGGGGGCGAGGGGAGGGGGGCTCTGGTGGGGGGGACCTTTTGCACCCCTAAGGGAACCTTCTTTTGGGGCCATTTTCCTTTTATTTCCAAGTTTTCAGTGCCCTCATCTGCTGTCTCTGCGTTACCCCTCAAGCCTTTGAAGTTTGAGGGTC
>VYXB01005973.1:249560-315186 GCA_013397135.1 Pachyramphus minor | reverse complement strand
GGGTACCCACCCGGGCATCCCGCCGGGGGGCAAACGCTGCCCGGATCCGGTGCCCCGGGGTGGGCGTCCAGCTAGGCATTCCATGGGGTGCAAATCCCGTTTGGGTTCAGTGCCCCGCGTTGGGCACCCACCCAGGCATCCCATGGGATACAAACCCTGCCCGGATTCTGTGGCCGGGAGTGGGCACCCTCCCTGGCATCCCATGGAGTGCAAATCCCGTTCGGATTCACTACCCCGGCGTGGGCACTCAGGCACCCACCCAGGTGCAAACCTCCTCGGGACTCAGTGCCCCGGGGCACTTCCAGGCACCCACCGGCGATTCTTGGGGTGCAAATCCTGCCTGGATTCAGCACCCTGCTGTGGGCACCCATGAACCCACCAGGGCATTCCCGGGATGCAAATCCTGCCCGGATCTAGTGCCCCGGGATGGGCACTTAGGCACCCACGGGCCATTCCTGGAGTGAAAACCCTGTCCGGATTCGGTATCTTGGGGTGGGCACACAGGCACCCAGTGGCCATCCCATGGGGTGCAAATCCCATCCAAATCCAGTGCCCTGGGGTGGGAACCCAGGCACTCACCCAGGCATCCCATGGGGTGCAGATCCCATCCAAATCCAGTACCCCAGGGTGGGGACCCAGGCACCCACCTGCTGATTCTTGGGGGTGCAAGTCCCATTCAGATCCAGTACCCTGGACTGGGAACCCTGTGCACCATCGGCCATCCCTGGGGGTCCAAACCCTGCCCAGAAGGAGACCTGGTCTGGCACATAAGAGGTGGGCACCCCTGCACCCACCCGGCCCTGCTGTGGGTGCAAAGCCAGCCCAGGTCCAGCATCCTGGGACAACATCCCCTGGGATGCTTGGAGGGTGTAAAACCCAGTGGTGTCCTGCAACCCAGGGGACAGACACCCCTGTGCACACCCTGTTTGTACCCTCGGGTACAAACCCTGCAGGTGCTGCCTTGCTGTGCCAGGAGGGACCCCCAAGTTTTCCTGGCCTGTCTCTGCTGTCCCACTTTGTCCCCAGCTCACTCACCCACCCAGTGTTGCACCGCTGGGCTCTGTGTTTGTGTGCATTTTGAATTTCTGCTGTTTCATTGGGGGATCAAACCCCATTTTGAACACAGATTTGTTTCCCACTCCCCATCCGCTGTTTTTTTCCTTTCTCCCAATCCCCAGTTTTGATATGTGAAACCAAGAGGGCAAACCAAAATAACCAGCCCAGACAGCCTGAGAAAGTGCTGCCCGAATTGCAACACAGCTTTTTGCTGCCCAACCTCTTATCCAAAGTTTGTGTTTCCCTGGACAGTTCTGTGGTGTTTTCTTTGGTGGTTTGGGTTTTCTCCTCGCTGCTTTGCCAGGCAGCATCTCAGCTTGGTAGTGTAATTTCTGCTGTCTCAGGCCATGGGAAGGCATTAAAGGCTTTGATCTGTATCCTCTTTTCTCCCCCTTACCCTGAGGAGCAGCCTGGGACAGCCTTTCCTTGGAATATAACCCCCCGTCTGGGCACTGCTTCTCTCTCCTGTGTCTTGGTGACATTTTGTGTATCTCAAACAGGGAGCAATGAGGTCATAGAATCATAGGACCATGGAATGGTTCGGGTGGGAAGAGACCTTAAAGATCAGCTCATTCCAACCCTGCTGACACAGGCAAGGACACCTTCCCCTAGACCAGGTTGTTCAGACCAGGTGTCACAGTGCCCAGGTTTCCTTAGGCTCTGGTGCAAGTCCTGGCAGGGCACAGGCTGGGGCACATTAAACCACATCATATCCTGACCCCCCTGCTCAGCCAGGCATGGCTTTGGCTGTCCCTGCTCCACAGGCCATGGAACTGGGAGAGTTCATCTGCCTGGATTTATTTACTATTTACTATTTAGTAACCCTGAGCCCACTTGGCTCAGGACTTGGGATGGAGGGAGTTGGAGAACCTGCAGTGGCTTCAATCCCCCCTTCTCCACTGCTGTTTTATCCTCCTGTGGGGTTTGTGGGATGTGTCCTCCACGTGTGCCAGCTCAGATACCGGGACCCCCCGCCTCGCCCTTGGATTGAGCACCTGGCAGCTTTGAGGAGCAGCTCTGGGTGCTAAGGGAGTGTGTTCTCCGTTTCAGGGAAGTCCTGGAAGGCGCTGAGCCTCTCCCAGAAGCGGCCCTACGTGGAGGAGGCCGAGCGGCTGCGGGTGAAGCACATGCAAGACTATCCCAACTACAAATACCGGCCCCGGCGGAAGAAACAGGTCAAGCGCATCGGCAAGAGGGTGGACCCAGGGTTTTTGCTGGGCAGCCTGGCACGGGACCAGAACACCGTGCCGGAGAAGAGGACCTGCAGCAGGGCCGGGGGGGACAAAGAGGGGCCGGGTGAGTACCCGCCTTGCCCGGGGCTGCCGGCGGTCCGGGGGTACCGGGAGGCTCCAGCCAGTGGGAGCAGCGCCAGCGTGGACACCTATCCCTATGGGCTGCCCACCCCCCCGGAGATGTCCCCGCTGGATGCCATAGACCACGAGCAGAGTTTCTTCTCCTCGCCCTGCCCCGACGAGCACCACCGCTCCCACCTCGCCGGAGCCGCCTACTCCCCGGAGTACGGAAACTCCCTCCCGTGCAACCACCACCCGCTCAGCCCCATGTCGCAGCCAGCCACCTGCATGATCCCCCCGGCCTCCAGCTGCCCTGCCCTTCCTCCTCCTCCTCCTCCCAGCTACTACACACCCTCCTTCCCCTCCCTGCCAGCCTCCAGCCTCCATGCCCACCTGGGCCAGCTCTCGCCGCCGCCCGACCACCACGGCTTCGACACCTTGGACCAGCTGAGCCAGGCGGAGCTGCTGGGGGAGATGGACCGCAACGAGTTCGACCAGTATCTCAACAACCCCGGCCACCACAGTGACCACCACGGCGGGGTCTTGGTCAACGGGCAAGTCCCAGCGTCCGGCAGCTCCCACACCTCCGAGAACAGCCTCATCTCCGTCCTGGCCGATGCCACGGCCACCTACTACAACAACTACAGCGTGTCCTAAGAGCCCGGGCTGGGGCCACCTGGAAGGACCCACACAGTGTTACAGGGCGTTGTCCCCCAGGGCCATCGCTCACCACCCCTCAGGGTGACCAACTCCAAACCACCAGGGCCATGGAGGCTCCTCGGGGCCGTAGGTAAAGGATTTTGGTTGTTGGGTCACCGCCGGTGCAAAGCCTGTGAATGGGGCCAGGGGGCACTTCCAAAGCCAAAGCCCTTTGGCCAAGTCGCTCTTCCAAAGCAGAGATGCTCACAGGAGCACAGGAAGGCTGCCCCTCATTTCGAGGCATCCCCAGCTCTGTTTTGGGGCCAGGAGTGCGGCAGCATCCCAGAAATGTCAGGTTTGAAGTCCTCCTGGAAGGGGAAAAGGCAGGGATGGGAGGAAAAGGGAAGGTTTTGGGGAAGGGGCGCACGGTCTGTGAGCTGTTCCTGGGTTCCAGTGTCGGCGTTGCTGCAGCCACCCTGACCTGCCCGACTGCACCAGCAGGGATTAAACCCCCCTTCCCACTGCCCCCAGAGCATGGACTGGGGGCTTCATCCCTCAGGAAACCCCAGAGGGGATGGGACACCAGCCAGGAAGGGGGCAGCCAGCCCTGAGGGCGCTCAGCACATTCTGGAGAAGGGTAAGATCAGAGCTTGGAAAGGCAGGATCCATCCGGCATCCAACCCCTGGGAACGGGTCCTGGGATGAACATTTTGGCCAAGAGGTGATGATGTAGCAGACACTTTTTTTTATCAAAGATCCTTTGAAGGCTCAGGCTCCACGTTTGGAGCCACAGTGCCCAATTCCTGTCCTAACTCCGGCGTATTATTGCTTGTAATAAAGCTGTACATTGATTTATTCCTTCCATTATTCCCTCCCCCCTCAGATTTTTGTATTGCTCGAGTTCTCTTCCTTTTCATAAAGATGAAGCTTTATTTTAAATCAGTTATATGACATGATTAATCTTAGTGTTTACTGTATGGCACTTGGTAATGATTAGTTAGTAGCGTGGTTATGATTTCCTGGTTTCGGTCCCCAAAATGTATTAATAATAATTGCAAATAATACTTTAAAAAAGGAAAAAAGAAAACAAACTACAACTTCACCGGTTTTTAAGCTAATACATTCCATCTCTTTTGTGTGACTCTATGCATTTTGAATGAGTGTCGATACGAGTTTGCATAAAATATTTAATTTAAATAAATATGTTTTTATACGATGATCGTTCGATGATTTAAATTGCTGTCGCTATTGACAAAAGTTTTCAAAACAGAAACATTTCCCATGCGAGTGCTATTTTTTTATTATTATTTTGTTGTTGTTGTTGTTGTTGGTATTTTCAGCCAAGTTTTTCTACTTCCATTTTTTTTAAAATAAAGCAAAGATCCGTGGTTATCTTTACAAATTGTGGATTGCTTTCTAAGAAAACGACTCGAGGAATGACAAGTTCCTACCTTCACTTTTCATGGTGTGTTTTGGGGGGCAACAAGTCACTTTGTGGTGGTCTTGATCTTGGTTTTGCCATCTCTTAAATATGATCTTTTAACACCAGGTCCTGTGTCAGTATTACAGTGAAGTTAAGGCAGAGCTTTGCTTTTGGTGTCTTGGTGAGCAAAATTGCCAATTTATGGAGCAAGTGCTGGTGCCTGGAACATGGTTTTTATTCCCATTTAAGTCTGTCTTGCACATTTAAGGTGCTCCACACTAGGAGGGGTCACGTAAAGGGTCCTTGGTGCAGATGCAGATCAAGGCAGTGAGGCCTGAGAAATGTGTGGGTCAAATTTGGGGATCTATGTCAAGGTGGATGTTGATCGATGGTCTTCAGGCCTGGCCAGCAAAGAGAAAAGCTTCATCTGTTTTGTTGTCTATGGACTAACATCCCAGCCTACTCTTACCAGGCCTTAAACCATGGTTAAACCGTGGGTTAAACCATGTGCACAGAACTGTTAGGGTTGGAAGGGACCCCTGCAGTTCATCTGTTTCAACCTCCCTGCCAAGGCTGGGGAAAAAAACCTCCCAAAGCAGTGTCCTCCCAGGCTGTGTCCTCCTGCTTGGCCCCAAAACGTGGAGGAGCAAATTTTCTAGCAGACCTTGTGATGCCCATCTCTGTGTTGGCTGGAAAGGGGTCTCCAGAGCTCACTTACCCAACCCAACCAGCTGGGCTGGTTTGCCTCCCATAAATGACTTATCTCTGCCCCAGGGAGCCCATGGTCCCAGAAGGTGGGAGTCTGTGTATTTGGGGAGACACCAATATGTCCCTGTCCTGTGCTTTATGGTGCTCCTTTGTCCCCCACTTATGTCCCCTGGATCCAGCTCTCCCATCACACGCAGCCTCTTCCTTTGTCTGTCACTCAGACATCCAAACTCACCCTTGGTTTTCCTTTTAGGGGTAGTGAGGTGGATACTTTTGGGTGTCCTGCTGGCTCCAGGCACTGGGGTGGCTCACCCCAAATGTGACTTTTCCAAGAGGATTTGTGAGCCAGCCTGATGGGGCTGGAGGGAGGGAGGTGCCATGAGTCTGTCTGGCCTCTCTGCCCCGCAGCACTGACTCACATGGGACCGTGCCAGGAGCAGGAGAGGGGCTGGAGAAGTCCTGTTTCTCCCTCCTCCACCTCTGCCTGTGATCCCTGAGGTGCCCCAGCCCTGAGGGGCAGCTGAGAATGGTGTAATCAGTTTTAAACTGCCTTGGGGAGGAGGCTCAGCCATCCTGGCCCCCCAAGAAAACCAGCCCTGGGCATTGCTACGAGCTTGATTTGGGGTGTTGCATCATCCCCCCAGTGGGACCCTCTTCTGGGACATTGGCTGGTCCCACTTGTCCTTCCCTTTATTCCCATTCCCCCAGCAACAATGGCATCAACTGCAACACCCCACGAGCCCTCTCCCTCCTTCCCTTCACCACATTCATGATTGGCAGAGGTAAAGCCCCCACCAAGAGCTCCCAGCAGTGCCCAGAGCCTGTTTTCCCCAGGAAAAGGGGTTTCTCCATCATCCCAGCCCCGAGGAGCCCGGGATAAACGGAGAGTCCTGCCAGGCTGAGCCTGTCCCCACTTGCTCAACCTGGAGCCACGTGAGGAGAGGTGGGAGCGTGTCCCTGTGCTCTGGGCACGCCAGGAACAGCTACAGGCCCCAACCGGGAGCTGGGGCCCCCCGAGGGCGTTGGGAGCCGCAGCCAAGGCGAGGTGCGGCTCCCTGGGAGCCGGGGCTCCGAGGCCGGATCCGGGCACACGCCCAGCGCCGGGAGCAGCCGGCTCCCACCTCCAGGACATCGGCAACCAGGATGGAATTCAGGAGTAAAACCACCCACCCCTTCTCTGGTGGGATGAAAAATGCAAAGCTACAGGTCAACCCGCTCCCCACAGCAGTTTTTTTTGGGATGCAGGGCATTGCTGCAGGGACCAGATATTAAATAAGCAGCTGACAGAGGTGGGAAGGAGCCTCTTTTCCTTGGAAAGAGGACATCTGAGCAGAAGACTGATGGCCACAGTGGTTTATGGATGTTGCAGGGATCTCCACCCCATGCAGGACGTGTTCTGCATCAGTCCTGGGCATGTTTCTCCTCTGTCCTCATTCCAAACCCAGGAGCCCAAGGCTGTCTCTGCACACGCCGAGGAGCCTTGTGGTTTATGGCCTGCTTTCCCCAGGCTGGGATGGGCTGGGAAGCAGCAGGAAAATCAAATCAGGGCTGCAGGAAAGGATAAAACAGCCTCACACCACATTTGAGCTCCTGCTTGGGGGTGTTGGGTTGGGCCAGGACAAGAGTGTCTCCTTGCCAGGAGGTGACCAGGGTGGGAGCCCTCTGCCCCCGGTGTCCTGTGGCCTTGGCCAGTCCTTGGCCCCTGTGGCTGTGCTGGTCTTGGTGCCAGGCACAGGGAGCAGGGATGAGGTCACCTTCCCGGATAGCGCTGGGATTTGGGCTGGCTTGGAGCTCTGGTGTGTGTCATGCCCTGGGTGATTTCCACTGCATCCCTTGAGCAGGTGGTGGCTCCTCTCTGCCACATCTGCTTGTCCCAGGGCCACTGGGCAGGGGTGGACCCCGAGGACAGGCAGCCACGTGGCTGCTCCATGCCTCAGTTCCATGCCTCAGTTTCCCTGTTTTTAACACAGGGATAATAATTCCTTCCCTCTCATCTTCCTCTAACCAGTGTTGGGACATGACCTGTCTCTTCCCAAGAGTTTGAACCGTTCCAAATGCTTGTGCTGCCCTCAGCAGAAGGGCCCCTACCCCATGCGAGGGACATGGATCCTACAACAAAATCAGCTGTAAAACGATGTTTTCCCTGCTTTTCAAAGCAGAACCAGGGGAGGGAAGCAGAGGCTGAGAGGGGGGTGAGGAGATCTGGCTGAGTAGCAAGTCTCCAAATCCCTTTTTGCCCCCATCAACCTCTCTCTGCTCACGAGTAAACACCTTCCCCCTCCAACTCTTTTTTCCCCCCATCCCACCCTGACTCCAAACCCCGCAGGGAGCCGCGCAGGGAGGGCTGGATCGGGCCCTCCCTCCCGTCTCTCCAGAGGAGGGAATGAGACAAGCTGCTGAGTGGTTTCCTGCCCGGCACTGCCAATGGGAGCTGCTCGGGGTGCCGGGAGCAGGGGAGGATGTATCCGGAGCTGAGTGTTTCCTGGCAGATAAGGCCAGCCCCTCCTGCCGGATGTTATGAGTCCGGGTCCTACCTCCACGTTTCAAGAGAAGGGGCCGAGGAAAGGCTTGGATGTTTATGTCAAGGAAAAATAACTTCTTTTCTCTGTGTACAATCTTCTGGCTCCCCCAGGGCTACGTGCGGGAGGGTAAATGCTGGGAATGGGAAAACAGAGGGGAGGGGATGGAGGTGGGGGAGGAGGGTTATGGGCAGGTTGGGGTCTCTCCCTGCCCGCTAGGGATGGGGCAGGAGGGGGACAAGGCAAAGGCAGGGGGAAGCAGGGAGAAGAGCCTGGGGCTGGACAGTGCAGGATCAGCACTGCGGGATCAGGCTCAGCATCAATGCAGAGTCACCTTGGCCAAACCCGGCATGTCCCACCTGGAGGAGATCCAGCCCCCCTGTTAGGACTTGCTCAGATTGAGCCCCTTCAAGGCAGGAGCCAAGGCCACCCACAGCAGCTGCAGGTCCAGGGTGAGCTCCTGCCCACCTCTGACATCCAGGGAATCAGAGATGTTGAAAATAGGTGGACGGTGGGGGAATTGTGTCCAACAGCCCATTAGTGCCCAGCTGGCTGGGGAGGAGGGAGGGGTTGTGCAGAGGGAATGAGATAAATATGGATTTTCTCCGTGTTTTTGCAATAAATCAGTAGAATCCAGTGCTGGCCAGACCCTCCTCTTTCAAATGCAGTTTGTGCACTCCTGATACCCTTCTGGGGTGATCCACAAAGCTCAAGACAAAACCTCTGCCTGAGGGCTGGTGCATGTGCAGGGTCATCTTTGGATGTTGGAAGGGACATGGAGAGACCTGCACTAGACTCAGGCCTGCTCAAGAAACCAGGACAGGGAAGATCCCCAGCCCTGAAGCACTGCCATCCACACTGAAACTCCTCCAGTCCTCAGCACAGCAGTGCCCAAGCCAGCAAGTCCTGCCCCAACCTTGGCACAGGGGTAGTGAGGACATTCCAGATGAAGGTTTGGATGTGCCCACCTGGTTTGGATGTGGCCAAACCAACCCAAAGGGCCTCAGGGCCAAATATTGACTGACTTTTGATTGAGGGTTATGTCTTTGGCATCAACAAAGTGAAGTCTGAAAATAGAAAATCTGTGAATCTCCTGTCCAGGGAGACTAACAAGAGCTATTTGGGGTTATCCTTGAGCTGCTTGCCACTCCCATTTCAATCCAGAAGGAACTGCTGAGGGTCCCATTTCCCACCCAGTGGGGTCAGAGGGAGGACTGGAAGACACTCAGAGAAGAAAGGAGAGAGAGGGAACAAACCCCTTTCCTTCTTCCTCCTCAGAGCTTGAGGAGACCATGAGGGTTCCACCAGCAGCTGAAGGACATCCAAGGAGCACTGCTGAATGCAGGGAGAGTTTAGGGATAGCAAGGCTCATGCTGGAGGCCTGACCTGTGCCCTCCTGCCAGTCTCTCCCAGCCCTCTTCCCTCAGCGCCCCGAGTGCCCCCCCTGCCCCAGGCAGGCGGGACCCGCCTCGCCAAGCCCAAGATGTTGTTCTTTCCCTTTGATTTCCAGGAGCTCCCACTTGGCCCCCAGAGCTTCAGTGGCAAACAAAACATCAGAAGGCCAGGCTGGCGGTGCAGGAAGGAAACCGGCTCACGTGGGGGCTGAGTCACGATCCCGCTGCTCCCTCCCGGCATCCCAGGGAGCGGGATCAGCTGTCAAGGGACAGCAGGTCCCACTGACCCCTGACCAGCTGGGGCACCAGAAGTCCTTGTCCACAACCACCACGCTGTTTTCTTGTTTTGGTAAACAAAACACTGCTTTCAGGTGTTGGGGGTTTTTTTCCATGAAGTTTGAGTGGTAAAGGCTGGATCTGCCTCCCTGGTGAGTGAAGAGTGTCCACGCTGCCCTTTTGGGCCTCAGCCAAAATTCAGGGACGATGCCAAAAACCTTAGTTTAAAACTCAGCACCCCTGATCTCAGACCAGCCATTTGATTTTCTCCTGTCAGGGCCACACTTCTTGTCCTGAGCATCACAAGCTTGTGATTGTCACCACTCAGAGCCCCCAGAGCAGAAAGGGGCTGAGGTTTAATTTGTCTCTAAACCCAGAACACCATGAACTCTGCTCTGGAGTTGCTGGTATTCCTGGATCTACCATTTTTATTTACTGCAGAAACAAAATATACATATAGATAGTTATAGATAGATAGATAGATATCTATAGTTATATATGCACACATGTGGGACATATGACATATATATAAGAAATATGGGTTCAAATGTTTTAGCAGGGCCTGTCAAAATAGGAAAAAGGTGATGGTTTGAAACTGAAACAAGGTAGATTTAGACTTGATATAAGGATGAGACTTTTTATGGTGAGGGTGGTGAGGTCCTGGCACAGGTTGCCCAGAGAAGCTGTGGCTGCCCCATCCCTGGAATTGTTCAAGGCCAGGCTGGACGGGGCTTGGAGCAATCTGGGATAGTGGAAGGTGTCCCTGCCCATGGCAGGAAGTTGGAATGAAAGGAGCTTTAGGGTCTCTTCAGACACAAACCATTCTATGATTCTGTGATATATGATTATACACACACACACACATGCCTTGGTCTCCTATTTCACAACTGTCAGCACAGACTGGTGAAAGTCTCAGCAGAGTGCATGTCCCAAGTGTCCTTTTAGGTTAGATGTCAGGAAAAGGTTCTTCCCCCAGAGGGTGGTTGGCACTGAACAGGTTCCCCAGGGCAGTGGTCACGGCCCCAAGGCTGCCAGAGATCAAGGAGTGTGTGAACAACACTCTCAGGGACAGGGTGGGATTGTTGGGGTATCCTGTGCAGGGCCAGAGGTTGGACTCGATGATCCTGGTGGGTCCCTTCCAACTCAGGATATTCTATGATTCCGTGATTCCATGATTTTGTGATTCTGATTCTCTTCAGTGCTGGTCTGGGAGAGGTGACAGCTTCCTACTATGCCTGGGTGGCCTGGTGCTTCCAGAGGCTCTGCTGGCTCTCATGGATGCATTTATGCAGGAAAATGAAGACATCAGCTCTTGGCCCAAGTGGTCCATCCATCCTACCAAACCCTCCCAGCCTTCCAAAAGAGGATATGACAGAACCCAAACAGCCTCCTGTAAAAATGACCCCTGACCTTTTCTCACCTTGCCCCTTACCTGGGCATTGGTTGCATCCCTGAGCCCCAGTCACACCAAATAACTGTAAGGTCATTGCACAAGTGTCTGTGCCCCTGATCCTGGTCCTATTCATTGAGAAGATAAATGCAGACTGAGGCCTCTGGGTAATTCTGGAGCGTGGATTTGCCTGTTGGGCTTTTACAACCTTAGAAAACATTCCCACTTCCCTCCCCCATGCACAGGGAGATGGAAAACGTGTTGCAGTTGCAGAGTCAAATGCTCCAGGATTAGGAAATGCCAGGCTGGAGCATGTTTGTACAACCTCCCTGCTCCTTCCAGGTGCCAGGCTGTGCAGGAGAGCTGGAGTTACAGGGGATCCTGTGATGTGACAGCACTTTGGAAGGCACTGATTGCACGATTACAGGATTACAGATGAACTTTTCCCCCCGCTTGGACCACGGTCTCTCAGCTCACAGCCAGTTTTGGATGCATTCACTCAACATTTAATTTTAGCAGGGCCTGCCAGGTCCCTTTCAGTGACTGCACTGGGCAAGTCTGATCAGTGATTTAAGGTGGGATTTGCTTCCCAGGCCTGCCCAGCTGTCTCCACTCTGATCCCAGGGTAGCAGAACTCCCAGCTGGAACACCACAGCAGAGGCATCACTTAACTGGCTGAACCTCCAACACAGCCCCTTGGTCATGAGAAATTTCTGGATTTATGAGAAATTGCTGGATTCATTCCTTCTCCACACCATGTCCAGCTCTGGGCCTGGTTTTCTGCTTGCTCTACATATCCTGCTGAAAAAGCAGAGGATTTGGGTAGCAGTGTCTTCCTGATGTTTGTCCTCTCTTCACTCCCAGCATGTGGGACTCCCCTTCCTGGATGCTAGAGAGGAGTGTCCCTAAAAATAAAGGGATTCTTTCCATAAGGAACAGGATCCCCTAAGCCCAGTGTGGGTGGCAGTCAAACCCAGCCTGGTGCAGCACCTTCTCGTAGAAATGTTCTAAGGGATGTCTGGAGATCCTGTATGGCATCTACAACAGATCTTTTCCTAGATGGTGGCTCAGCTTTGAGGCAGAAGGAGGTGGGATTCTCCTGAGGTTGAATGTCCAAACAAGGATTGCATTACAGAATGCCTTTTCCTGGTGGCCTGGAGACCCTTCACTTGAAACAGAACCCACATCTCCACCAGCAACGAAAGAGTGCCTTACTCTGCTCCATGGTTCCATGGAGGATCCATGGAGCTCCCTGCTCATCACCCAGTTCTCCCAGGATCTCCCATGCCACAGCTCCCTCCAGCCCTGTCTACTCAAGGGAAAGAGAAGGAAACCCACAACCCAAACCACCCCCACCCCCATGCCTGCCATCCACCCCTCAACTTCCTGAAAAGTCCCAGAAGTGACTCAGAGGGAATTTCTCCGAGATGCGGGATTCGCACGTAAAGGACCTGCCGTACTAAATGACCCATTAGAGCTTCCTGGTTGTTCTTCCCTGCTGCTTTCCCGAGTTCAAAAGGTGATTTAGGATGACATGCTCTGCTCTACGTGAACCTGCCAGCCATTGCCAGCAGCATGACGAGACGCCCCTTTCGCTGTACATTAATTCCACTCGGCGCACGGCCCAGCAATCAAAGTGCCTCATTAAAGTTTAATTAAATTTCCCAAGTGATTTGCTCCCGGGCGGAGAACCTGTAAGGCAAGCTGGGGCAGGTCTTCATGTGTGTGTGTGTGTGTCTGTCTGTCCTTTTGGGGTTTCTTTTTTTTTTCCCAAGTGTTATCAACTCTTCATGGCTGGGATATGAAATAAAATCAGAGGTGGCAAATCAGTCCAGACTGCAGGAGAAAAAGCCAAATTTTACGGCCTTTCTGCACCCACCACTCCTGGTAAGAGTGTTGTTCTCCTGGAATAAGACTCTCCAGAGCCTTCTCTTCTCCAGGCTGAACAATCTTAACTCTCTCTGCTGTTCTCCTGGAAGACCAGCAGGATTTTGCTCTACAGTCACCCTGCAGAATATAGAGAGGAGATACAGGGATAGATCAGTTCCCACATTCAAAGCTTGGCAAAAAAACCCAGACGGACAAAGGAATTCCAAACTCCACAGGATTGGATGGCAGATAAAACTAGATCTCTTTATATCAAAGACAAGTCTTAGGATCATAGAATCATGGAATGGTTTGGGTTGGAAAGGACCTTAAAGATCATTCAATTCTAACCCCCTGCCATGGGCAGAGACATCATCCACTAGACCAGGTTGCTCCAAGCCCCTTCCAACCTGGCCTTGAACACTTCCAGGGATGGGACAGACGCAGCTTCTTAGATGAACCAGAACCTGTGCACATCTCTGTGGGCTTGGTCTGGTAAAGTTCATCCAGTTAAACTCTCTCCAGAACAAGGTGGCTGCATCTAAACAACCCACCAAGAGTGGTCTGTGGACTCTGCTGACCCCTGACCCCCGACTCGGATCATTTGGGTTCACGCCAGCAAACTGGATCCAAACCCAAGCCAACAGTGCAAATGACCCATGTCCAGCCCATACTGAGATATATCCAGGTTATCTCTGTTATTTCCTGCAAGCTGGAAGTTAATCTCCAGATTAAAATTCCCTGAAGACTCCAGAAGGAGCCAAGACCAAAGCCTTGCTCAGGACACTGCACAAAGTTGAGCCGGCACAGACTCCGCGGGTCCCTGCGCCGTGATCGTGCCCTGGAATGGCACAGGGTGAAACTTCCCTGTATTTTTCCTTGGGCTGGAGTGGATGGATGGCAAACAAAAGCAAATGCTGAAACACTTACTCATATCGAAAGAAGCACGAGCACAAAAACCAGTCACCCCCTTGAAACTTGGAGTGAGGTGGGGATTTCCATGTATTGCCTGTGTTTCCAGATGGAAAGATAAGAGTACAGCTGGTCAAACATTTTCCATTGATGATTTCCTCGCAGAAAACATCCTTCTAAGGGAAAAAAAAAATTAACTGAAAGAAAATGCCGGGTTTAGCTTCATTTCCCTTAAAAAGAAAAAGCATTTCATGCAACTTTTTAACTTTCTCTCCTCTTTAATGACCCTTCATTCCATGAGGGAAAAAGAAAAGTGATGACTGACCAGTAAGAGTGAGATTGTTTGATTTATTTGAATGACAATACATATTGTTTTTTAAATAGTGTTTTTCATAGCAATACCCAGGTTCTCCCAAAACATCCGTAGAAAATAGGAAATTCAAGATGATTTTTTGTGTTCTGTATTTCTTTCTTCCCATTTGCTGTAGTTTGTATTTATTTCGTTTCCATTTCCATCAACAACTTCTTAGTTAAGTTAAGTTTCATCATCATCATCAAATTCTACCAGTTTGAAAACCTACTCATTTTAAGGGTTGGACTGGATGAGCTTTGAAGATCCTTTTCAGCCCAAACGATTCTGTGATTTTGTAATTTAAACCCCTGTGACTTTAACATTAATTATATTCAGGTGAATGCTTTTAATTGACTTAAAGTAACATATTTAATAGTTAGTAATATAATTAAATTTATTAATATAAATAAAAATAAATATTTGTGTTTATATAAATATCATTTTAAAAGTAAAATATTTAATATTGATAGATGACTATTCTTTATTAAACAAAGACAAACCTAAATAGAGAAGACATATGTTCCCTACAAAAAATGAAGATTTCTATAAGAAATTATTTTTTTTCAGAAAAGCAATGTTTTGTTGAGGAAAGAACGATGAAAACCTAAACTGAGAGAACAACTCAGATCCTCAAATTGCTGATTTTATCTGTCCCTTTCAGCCAAGCTACAAAGTGACATCTACAGAATTAGGGAATATTCCTAAAAATCAGCTGTGGGCATCCCTTCTCATCAGTGAGCTCTCTGTAACCTACCAGCAGTACCAGGATGACAATTCCTCTCTTAGGGAATTTGGGAATATCCTTATTCTCTGCAAGTTCCTGAAGAGCTGGTGATCACACGCTGGTTTTAGTTTCCTCCAAGGTGACATTAATGAGTTGGAGAGAGCTTGGTGTCTTCAGGGAGAAGTGTCTGTAGCAATAGGCTGAGCCTTGGGACATAAAACTGTTAGCATGGAATTATCTGGCTAGGAGGGAAGATCCATGAAAACACATGGCAAAAGCACAGCCAAGCCCGTTGGGGAACTGAGGAGAAACAGTGTTGGATAAACTGATGTGGTGATTAAGCACAACATTCCCTTGATGACTTTTTGATGGGGAATATCTGACAGAGCTTAATTACATGAGGATGTGGAGCCTGATGCCCACTGATTTCACTTGGAGCCACATCTCCTGGACTTTCTTCAGGCTGGATGTCCAAAAATGAGTCATGGCGTGGGAATGGGGATAGGGGGTGAGACCAGGAGTTGACTGTGTGCGCCTCATCCTGCCTAGGCATGAAAAATCTTTCAGGGATCCTGTGGGATGAAGAGGAACAGGTTATTATTGTGCAAAGTGCCTGACTACCACTCTCCAGCCTTTTGCAATTACAGGTTCATACGGGGAAGTGGAGTTTGCAGACTTTGTGCAATTATACAGCGAAAACCTGGCGATATGTGAGTGCTCAAATCCTGCAGCTTTGCACACATTTCTCAGTAGACAAGGAGTAATATTATTTCTGATTATTTGAAGGCCAGAGAGCCACTCACTGCTTCTAATTTATGCACAGCATTGGTGAATGCTCTTGTAGTGAAAATGGCAGGATAAACCATCTTAGGATCGTGGTTGTATTCGATCTTAGAGGTTTTTTCCAACCTTAACATTCTTTGGATTCTGTGATCACAGAATAAAGTGTAGGGTGCTATTTATCCCAACTAAATTAAGGCACTCAGAGTTTTGTCTCCACTAGTTATCTAAATATTTTAGTGGAATGTCCCTGTCCATGGCAGGGGGGTTGGAACAAGAGGACCTATAAAGTCCCTTCCAACCCAAACCATTCCATGATTCTATAATATCACTATGCCCATTCCCTTTCCCAATAACCATAATATTAATCTTTTTAGGGTGGTAAATCTACAGTGCCTACTGGGAATCATCCCAATCAGTGCAAACTCTCAAAATGTGCCAGGAATCACCTGAGTCAGAGCTGGTTGGCCAAGAAAAACCCATTCCAGTGCCTTTGCTGTCTGTCGGAGTGGACAACAGTGCCCCAACACTGGTACCTGGGAATTCCATAGTTTCTGGAAGAAGCATGGCCTAAAAATCCAAGACTGAGTTAATTTAAGTTTCCTCTAGACAAAGAGGAGGACTCAGAACCTCCAGATGTGGTCAGAGTAATTTATTCATGCATTTTGAAATAAGAGAACTTATCCTTTGTAAAAGTTTTCTGTCATTTCTACTCCATTCTGGAATTGTTTTCTCCAGAAGGTATAAAGGGAAGCAAGAGCAGTGAGGTTGGGTTTGGGTGGCTCCAGGGCGTTACTTGCAGTTCAGTGAATCCCAACAACACATGAAGAGCCTGGCAGCCTGAGCCAGTGAAGATATTTTCCCCAATATGCAACCAAACCTCCCCTGGTGCAACTTGAGGCTGTTTCCTCTCATCCTCTCCCTTGTTCCCTGGGAGCAGAGCCCGACACCCACCAGGCTCCCCCCTCCTCTGAGTGAGTTGTGGAGAGTGAGAAATTCCCCCCTGAGCCTCCTTTTCTCCAGGCTGAGCCTCCTCAGCTCCCTCAGCTCCTCCTCACCAGACTTTTCTCAGAAGTCCTTCAACCTGAGCACTTCACAAAGGGGATCAAGGAACCTGAAATTCCGAGTCAACAACTGCACTCAATGAAAGCAGGATGTGGTTGGAGTGAGACCCTATCACAGAATCACGAAATCCCAGAATGGTTTGGGTTGGAAGGCACCATAAAGATTATCTTGTTCCACCCCCTGCCGTGGGCAGGGACACCTTCCACTAGCCCAGGTTACTCCAAGCCCCGTCCAACCTGGTCTTGGACACTTCCACAGATGGGGCAGCCACAGCTTCTCTGGGCAACCTGTGCCAGGGCCTCCCCACCCTCACAGCCAAGAATTCCTTCCCAAGATCCCATCTCTCCCTGCCCTCTGGCAGTGGGAAGCCATTCCCTCTTGTCCTATCCCTCCATCCCTTGTCCCAAGTCCCTCTCCAGCTCTCTTGAAGCCCCTTTAGGGACTCAGGTTTCCCTGGATCCTTCTCTTCTCCAGCTGAACACCCCCAGCTCTCCCAGCCTGGCTCCAGAGCAGAGGGGCTCCAGCCCTTGGAGCATCTCCGTGGCCTCCTCTGGACTGTCTCCAACAGCTCCATGTCTTCCCTGAACTGGACACAGCCCAATGAGCTCCATCCCAGATACAATTCATTCTACCTTTTCTTTGCAGGAAGACAATACAGATCAGGGAAGGAACCAGAAAACTGTTTCCACTACTCAGTCATTTGCTTTTTCATCCCAGTTCATTTAGACATTGGCTGCTGCCAAGCTCACTGCTTCTTGTGCTTCACCTAACTTTGCTCCTCCATCTCCTCACTGGAGGTGTCCTGCACTGGGACAAGGCAGGAGGAGCCTTTCTGCACTCTTAATATGGAATAATTTAGGGTGGCTTAAAATTCCAAAGCCATACACTGTGGCTCCAGCCATTAACCTCAGGGTTTCTGTCAAAAAACCTTTCTGATCAGCGACAATTTCTAGACTTGTGGAGGTAGTATAAAAACAAGTCCTGTCAGAATCCTCCAATCTCAAGTTTCCTTGCTCCTGACCCCCCAGAGCTTCTGCTCTCTCTCAGTAACCCACCGTCTCTAACTTCCTCTCTGATTGGACCCTCCCTGTGTTTTTGGGAAATGTGTGACAGCAAAACCTGCTTCAGGATTTATTTTCAAGTATTAGGACTTCTGCCACAGGGAGAGATGGGAGAAAATGCAGTAACAGAGTGAGAGCCCAGAAGGCAGTTTCTGAAACATCCCCCAAAAAATGCAACTCCAGATATTTGTCAGGAACTCACAAAGTCCTCAAGGCTGTGTTTTCCATGTTTTCCATCCTGGCTTCCTAAACTGAATGATTTTTTTAATTATTATTATTATTATTCCCCTCTCCCCACCTCCTCTCAGGAAGAAAGGAGTTGTGGAAGTACATTCTGCCTCCTTCTCAGGACTTTGCACTGTCATTAGCATGTCATGCATTATTCAGTGGGCTGATTGTGAATGAATCAGCACAGATCCCTCCCCTTGGAAAGCTGAGAAAAGCTGCAACACCATCAGAATGCCCCATGGCCCTTCCTGACCCAGCTGACTGCAAAGGGAAATTTAGCTTCTTAGTGATGTTTAATTAAAATTTAATTAATTTGTCAAGAAGCAGTGGATGTCCTGAATAGATTTTTATTTCAAAGGGAATGCTTGAAAATCGGTGCCCTGCTCCTGGGTAGTGTTGGGAAAGTACTGAATGGACACATTTTTGTATGGATTGTAAGATCAGGGGGGCAAGAAGCACAGGAGGGTTGGAGGGGGAGATGTTTTATCCATGACTGAGGTGGTATTATTTGCAAAACAAATAAGGGATGAATGATTATTAAGCATCATCTGATTAGGAAGGTCAGCAAGAAGCAAAGGTCCCCTTCAAGTTATAAAGCCCTGGTTAAATTCCACCTTAACCCAGCAATCCAGGAGCAATTATGACAGTAAAGCCCATCTACCTTTATGGTTGTTCTTCCCTTTTCCTCTTTCCTCCCTCTCAAAATTCACCCTGTGACAGTTTCATCAGCCTGAGACCTGATCCCGTATCAAATGTGCTGAATGGATAAAACCTGCAGCAGAAACAAGTTGTCTGTGAGATTAATTCAACTCTGAAATCAACATTATGCAAACGGGACCCACCCTAATTTGTGTGAACAGGCTGTGTGTTATCATTAAATAGCTTTGTAAGCACCAAAATATCTAATCTCTCTTGCTTCCCTGTGCAGGGGCTGATCCAGTCTGGGATATTCTCTTCAGCTCTGCTCTGCACCTTCCACCTGATGCTTTGGGCCTGGTGGGGTGGAGGGTCCAAACACTTTTTAGGTTCAGGCACCAGTTGCCTCAAGTTCTAAATTACTGGCATCTTAATTTTGTTTCAGAGGTACCCTAAAAATCCCAGTGGGCACAGGTTTATTCCAACATCAGCACAAACCCTTGTTATCTCTCTTTAGCCATGGCCATGGACCACCTCCAAAAGTTAAGTGAGATGTGAAGCCAAGAGAATATCATGCCAAATGTCCTGGTGCTGTAATACCATTCCCTCTCCATCCAGTGCAGGAGATGTTTTTTCACCCAACTGTTTTGTGGACATCTCCTGCTGAACTGTGTTCATGGGGCTTCACTTCTGGTTTCATCATTCGGTCCATCCTTCTCATTCTCCATGAAGACATGAAGGAGAAAGGGATCATCCTCTCTTCCCTCTTAGCTTAGATCCGATTCCTGCCATACATGCATCAATTGAAGTAAGAAAGAGTTTCAAAATCCCAAGGAGATGGATGTAAAATGCTCCAAGAGGAGAAGAGTCCTTATTACACCTTCTGGCTGTAATACAGAACAACGTAATAGTGTAATAAAAAACCTTTTCCCCTTTTTATGGAAGTCCTTGGTACATGTGAGACACATCCAGAATACTGTCCCTGGTTTGGGGCTTCTCAGTTTTGAGCTTTTCCACAAGGAGAAGTTTGACAAACTGGAGAGAGTCGGGCAGAAGGTCACCAAGATGTCTGGGGGGACAAAGTACAGGATTTAGTAGCAGAGGGTGAGGGATCTGGGATGTCTAAGGGGTGTCTTATTGTTGCCTTCAGCTAATGGGAGGGTATAGAGAAGGTGGAGTCAGAGTCTCCTTGGATGCTCAAAGTGAAAGGTAAAGAGACAATTGACTTTAATTGCAAGAATAGAAATCCCAGTTAGACACCAGGAGACTGGGGACAGGGGAAATCCACCGTGAAGAGAATAAAAATCTGTAGGGGGTACCCAGAGATTTTGGGGTCTTTCCTTGGAGATACTCAAATCATTGCTGAGTATGACGCAGAGCAACATAACTTTGGATCTAACTTTGAATGGTTGGATCAGAGACCTCCTGAGGTCCCTCCTGAACTGCATCACTCCACGATTCTATGAGGAACCTGGACAAGCCTCGAGCTGCAGGTGTTCTGGAAGCAACACTGGAGGTAAGGGAAGCTTTAAGGAAGTTCCTACCGAGCTCCCCAGGCAGAGGAGGCTGCCCATCACCCTGGAGAGCTCTGCTGGGTACACAAGGGGCACACCCAGCAGTGTGAAGCCACAGTTATCTCATAGGCAAACAAGGGAAGTATTAACTCTGATTTATGCCTTGGCAGCAAGTGCAGGAGAGAAAGAAACCAACTGAAGATGATGTTTATAAATGGCCATAACAATGCAGACACTTCAAAGTACCAAACGACTGAGTGGGTTTTATCTGCTCTGGAAACCACTAACACAATGTAAATTGGGGATCTGGCAGGGTGAAGCCCTCAAGGTGCTCATATCTGTCTGTATCTAAGATATTAATATTCAGCAAAGCCACAACCAGCAGAGACAACATAAAAGAGGTTTGTTGCTGTATCTCTAAATTAAACATTTCCTTGTCCGTTCTCTGCGGCTTCGCTCACCTGATGAGGTTGGGACATAGTGTCAAATTCAGCCTTCAAAATAGGGTGGGCCTGTGCTAACTCCCAATCCACACCTGGGATTTGCTCCTGAGAGTGGTGCAAGGTCATGCTGAAACCATGCCAGGGATTTGACACTGGCTTTTGTAGCAGCCAAAGTTCCCAGTGGCTCAGGGAAGTGCTCTGGTTATCCATACACGGGCTCAGACACACTTTAATTCATTCCTTATATTTACCAGTGCGTTCCTGATGATCCTCAGGGGAAGTGGGCAGAAAATGCTCCAGCAAGAATCTTCTCATTAAAGAGTTGGGGCCACTTCAGTGAAGAGTCAGAGCTGGACTAGGAGGTGATATGTCTACTGGAGCAGGGGGAGGCTCAGCAAATGGAGACAGCAAATTGGAAGAGGAAAAGTATAAAGGCTCCCCTTGTTCACTGGGAAGAATCCATCTGCACTGGTGTTTCCTGCAGTGCCATAGCCAGGTTTGTGCAAGCTCCATTCAGTAGAGCCAATTTCTCACTCCTGACCAGATTTTCATGAATATAATAACCAGTGTCAAGTGAGGGGTTGAATTTTGGTTTCATTCCAATGGTGTAAAGCCATAGCAGCTCCCTCAAGCTTAATCTAATTAGATTAATACCACTGTGATGAGGAATCTCTATCTAGACCTGATGCCCAAGAACACATGTAAGCCCAAAACAATATGAGATAAAAGTAAAATCAGTACTAGTATTTTTTACTGCCATACAAAGGACTGAACTCTCAGGTTTTTTATTTAACTTTTTGCTTCTGATGTGGTGTAAATATACCTTGAAAAGTCTGGGACAAAGGCAGTACAAGGAAAGGATCTGGGCAGAACCCAATACCTGAGCTCTAAGCCACTTTGCCAGAGCTAAAGAGTTGCCCCTTAAGCCAGGCTTACACAGAAGCAAACTCACACACCTCCATGTCCTGAGTGTGTATGTGTTGAGTAGAGGCACTTACAGCAAACCACAGGTCCACAGAGCTGAGCTGTGTGCAGGACCCTCCTCCCTGCCGGCCTCGGGACCACAGGTATGTTTACCTGCAGCACTCGGATCCCTGCTTGGCAGGGGACAGAAGGATGTTGTCATCTCTGTTACAAAACAGGGAAGCTCTTCAGCAGCTCACTGGGAGGTAGGGTGAGGGCATGATTTCATACCAGTCACACCAGCAACCCCACCAGACTCGTTCTGCCAGGCTGCACTCCCAGAGCACAGCGGAGCATGACTGCTCCTGGTGTCCCCAGCAACCACAGCTCCAACAAACCCTTCCCTCCTGGGCTTCTCCCAGCCTGGGGCAACTCTCAACCCACCGTGGACTCTTCTGACTGTGTTTGNCCCTTCCCTCCTGGGCTTCTCCCAACCTGGGGCAACTCTTCTGACTGTGTTTACACATGATTTAAACTGAACTTCCTCTCTAAACCAACATAGAATGGTATGGGTTGGAAGGAACCTTGTCCAACCCCCCTGCCATGGATATCCACCTGTTATGGCCTGGATTTTGAGCCAACCATCCCACTCTCTTAACATAAATCCCCTCTGGAGGCATCTTTGCCTTTCTTTTGCATGCACCTGTGTAATTGGTTGTGTCAGGTTGACAGGTAAGTACAGACTCACCCCCTTTCCGTGCACGAGGGCTCAATCTCAGCTGAAGCAGATTAATTTCAATCCAAACAAGCAGAGTAAGATGAAACTCCAAATGAAAGAATGGCAGGTTTCAAAATATACAGGTTAAACCTCATCTCTTTGGGACAGTTACCTAACTCTGGAAGAAGTAGGACCCAGATTTTTCTGATTTATCAACTTAAGAAATTTTGTTTGGCTTTCAAATTCTCAGAACCAGCTGCTCAGAAACCACCTAGAAATACCAGACCTTGAATATTTATTTTCTCTGATCGTATTTATTACAAAGACAAGAAGATAATTACGTACAAATGTCTGCGTACTGCTCAAATTCTTTTGATTGTCGGTTTATATCATGATGAGGAAACTTGATTTTTAAATTCAGATTGTTTTAAAGGTGGCTTGATTTGCATGAGGTGAAGAAACAACTGTTGGAGGAGTTGCAGAGAGGACAATGTGATGTATAATTTGTAATTATAAATACGCAGGGAAGACCCTGAGGTTGTGACAGGCCTTACTTAGAGCCCTTGGGAAGGTCTTAAGTACATGTGGGATGAACCTGGGGATGACCAGGCTGTAGAGATCAGATGGTTGTAGGGAGCCCAAGCCTGGGACTCATGATGGGCTAGAGGAGACTGTTGGTGCTGGGCCCAAAAGGGATCTGAGCTGAGGCCATCCCACAGTCTGGATGTGCTCCATTAGCCACCATGCTGTAGATGTAACATCTGAGATGAATGCCCAGATGAAAACTGTGCATCAAAAGTCCACCATTTGGGTTATTTCTTCTCCTGCTGGTCTTGGGATGTTGGTCTCCCCTCCCTGCTTCCCCTCACCTTGGGAGACACAATGGCCAAACAGCTCTTTCTGGACCACACAAGCTGAGTCCTCCATTTCCTCCAGAGGGTTCTCCATCTTCCTCACCACTGTTTTCAAGGTCATCCAGGTGGGCACAGCACTGAAGATCTCAAATTTGTTTGCAGGGCTTCCATCCTGGGATATCCCAGAAGAGCTGGCATCCCATCCCTCTGCAATGGCTACTTTTTGTGGTAGTGAGGGGTCTTTGGGCTCTGCAAGAGGCTTTTGGGAAGCCAGAGCCAAGATCCAGTGCCCCATTAGAAAACTGTTGGATCCCACTATTGGCTATTTCCAGGGAGAAAGGAATTAAACTCATCCCTGAAGGTGAAAGCAAAATGGATGCAAGAAAAAGAAGAAAGAGGACCTGGGAAAAGCAGAAGTTCAGTGAAACAGCTGAAAGGGTGGATTTTGAATCCCATAAGGACACACTGCAATGTTGGGGCGTTTTAGCGAGTTTCCCTTTTCAACAATGCCAGGAGAAATCCAGGCCACTTTCCCTGAAGGAGTCAAGTGTCCCAAGTCTCAGAATTGTGATTAAATCTCATCCCCTGAGAGTTCTTCCGGGAGGACCAAATTTGGGTGCTCCTTGCTGGAAACAAGGAACCTCCAGCTTACAGGCAGTGTTATTTCCCTGGGGAAGCGTCTCTGCCCTGATTCACATCCCCTCTGGCACTTGAGATCCTGGCCATAGCCAGATTTCCTCTTCCTCAAGTTCAGCCCTCTCCACCCTTTAAGGCTCCAGCTTTTTCTTCTCTCTGAATCCAACAAAGTGATTATGCTGAGAAGAAATTAGTGAGCAGTGGGACACAGGCACTGGGGTAACTGGTCTGTACACGCTGTTACACAGTGACCACAGCCCCAGTCTGTCCCAGACTGGGGGATAACAGGTACCAGAGGACATCCCTGTTCTCACACACAGTTAGGAAGCACTGACCTTGCTGTGCAGGAACTTTAATATTGTGGACATTGCCTGACAATTGTCCTCAGGACCAGAAAATTACTACAAGCACTGGTTTCCTGGTAAAGATATCACCTTCCGCTCCTGTATCAGCATTGCTTCCCAAAACGCGATGCATGAAAATGTTGGAGTGAGCAAATCCTGGCTATCTTCACCCCTCCTCTCTAAACCAAACAATCTGGGATGGTTTTGTTTTAACTCTGAGATTATCACCCACCTTTCTGTGCCTCTCCCTTCCCAGCCCCCGTGTTCACCAGGACAGCTGCTCCTGTGGTCTTTTGTGTGACAATCCCAGAGAACACAGGACATGCTCCAGCAGCCACCCAAAGGCTGCCTGGTGTATTCAAGTCCTACATCCTCTGATTAACCACAGCTGCCAAGCAGCTGTGAGATGGAATAAAAGATGGAATAAAAGTCCATGCCCCAGTTGCAGAGGATGTGCCAAAGAATCCCGAGTCTGTGGCACAGCCAGGAGAGCGCTGGAGGTTTTGGTGTCCTCCTCAGCCTCATCAATTCCATCATCATGTTTTGGAGTTTAAAGTGTTCAAAGTAACAAACAGCTCCTGGGATGAGGGGGAGAGATCTCCCTGGGTGTTGATATGATGGGACAAACCTTCAGGTTCAGATTTAGGAAAGCTGCATCAGAATAAGAATATAGAGATTTCCACATAGGATGTTTTCCCCTCAGTTTCTCCCCATCTGCATGGCCTGAATTCTACCCAGAAAATATCTTCCCTATGGAAGATCTGCATTTACTCTGCAAATACCTTCAGCCTGACTGGGTGAATTCAGGCCAGTACAGCTGAATATGTGGAAAAAACCCAGCCATGGAAAGCTCTGCTTTGCAGAAAATACTTCTGGATAAAGGCAAGATCTCAAGAGTGGAAGTATCATGGCATGACTACAAGAATCAGCCAAAACTGCTTGCAAAGCAGTTGATTCCTGCTGGGAGATTGTATCATCTGAGGAGAACAGGGGACATTAAGCCTGTTCCTGGCACATGGCTGTATTTTAGTATAGCTGCAGGTTAGGGGTGACCTAATTGAGACCTTCCAGTACCTGAAGGGAGCCTACAGCAAAGGTGCAGAGGGACTTGGAACAAGGGCCTGGAGGGACAAGACAAGGGGGAATGGTTTCCCACTGCCAGAGGGCAGGGTTAGATGGGATATGGGGAAGAAACTCTTCTCTGGAAGGGTGATGAGACCCTGGCACAGGTTGTCCAGAGAAGCCGTGGCTACCTGGAAGTGTCCAAGGCTGGGTTGGATGGGTCTTGGAGCAACCTGGGCTAGTGGAAGGTGTCCCTGCCTATGGCACGGATTTGGAACTAGATGATCTGTAAGGTCCCTTCCAACCCAAACCATTCCATGATTCTGTGATTCTACAAGATGAGGAATGACCAGGACCAGGCCAGGATGGGGCCCTTTAAAGCCACGGTGACATGGTGGGTGGGGAGGTTGCAGAACTAATCAAGTCCCTAATGCTCTTAGTGCTAATACATTAATGCCTTGGCATCTAAGGCATTTAGTTCTCTCTTATACTGATTTTGAGTACAAGGGGATTAGTCCAAAGGGTCTCTCATCTCTTGTTCTTGTGGTCCACACAAGAACCCAGTCCTGAAAACCCCGACCACTGCAGGTGCTGCTGTTGCAAGGCCAGAGAGCTTCCCTTCAGCCCAGCAAGGCCTGTGGTACTTCAGCTGCCTCCCCAACAGCAACATGAGATCCTAATCTCAAAAGCTCCCCCACCTCACAGACAGCGTGGTGAAGGCAGGCGGGTTGGGTATCGCCCTGTGCATCTGCTGGTCGTGTCACAGCACCACGAGATGAACCTCAGAAGACACCTCAGAGGCTGCTTTCCAGCTGAGAGAAGCACAGCAAAGCCTGGCAGAGCTCCAGCTCTCCTTTTGGTTCACCTAGAAGAGCTGTTGTTGCTGCTGCTGCTGAAGGGTCCTGCTCAGACCTCCCACTGTGGTCACAGGATTGGTCTTAAAGAGGGGCTGAGGCAGAAGGTGAGGTCTGGGGAGATGCTGGAGCCTCCCACAGCCACCTCTTATCTCTGTAACGGACCAGAGCAAGGGGATCTCACCATCCTGTCAGTCAGAAACCTCCAAGGCAGTTGGTGTTTTGAGACCTGTGGTTTTGGCCTCGCCACTCTCCACCTTGATGGGTCTGGTCATTCTGGTGCTGTTGGGCAGCACAGCCACTGCCAATACCATCTAATAAACTTCATCCAATGTGCTTCACTTCACCTCTGCCCTTTTAAGAATTTAATTTTTTTTCTTCTCCCTGTCCTGAATTGAAAACCTGACAATCCCCTCAGGTTCTGGACACTAAACCCCTCCTCCACCCCCAGCAGTGTGAACCCAGAGCCATTGAAGGAAAATGAGCAGAGGGCAACTGAGTAACTTCATTTTCGGAGACTCATAGAACACCCAGGGTTGGAAGGGACTCACAAGGATCATCCAGTCCAACCCCTGGCCCTGCACAGTCACCCCAACAATCCCACCATGTTCCTTAGAGTGTTGTCCAAACACTCTTGGAGCTCTGGCATCCTTGAAGCCGTGACCACTTCCCTGGGGAGCCTGTGCCCAACCACCCTTTTCCCCCTGATCCCTATAGTTTAATGCATTTTTACAGCTGAATTTCAGGACAGGACAGGGTTTCCAGGCTTGTTTGGTTTTCAGGTGTTTCTATTTTTACAAATATCCAGAGCAAATGAAGAGCTTTCTCAAGTGACCCTGCAATGCTGAAGTGGGGTGTGTGTTTGGTGAGGAGGGAAGCGAGATTTGGCAAAGAAAGAAATTCAGTTTCCATGGGAAATGGGAATCTGCTGTACCTAGGACAGAGGTCTGCCTGCACCTGTATTTCCTAAGTTTTTAGACTCTCCTTATATAGTCTTGTATATAGAATATATAGAATAGAATCATCAAATGATTTGGGTTGGAAGGGGCCTTTAAAGGGCATTTAGTCCAACCCCTGCAATGAGCAGGGATGTCTTCACCCAGATCAGGATAATCTTGACAACACCCAGGCTTCATAGTCCTCCTAGAAGTTGGTCATCCATCCACTGTTGGACTCACCTAAGCAAACCATCCTTAAGTACAAATTATGGCTAAAATTGTACAGTATTGACATATCACCAAACACACTCGGGTTGATGAGCATCATTAAGTTCTTGGAATTATTTTGGGAGAGAGCAGAAACTGATAACTGAGACATGCTCATTCTGTTCCCCTGGGCAGCACAATTAACTCTTGATAAATAGCCCTTGAACACCTCTGGGAGGTTGGGGTTGAGATCCTTTCACTATATACAAAATATCTCTGTAGAGAGAAAACTTCCTATTCAGGAGGGGAAAATATAAGAGGAGGCCAAGCACCTCCTGGAAATGAGGTGCTGCTCTTACATTCCTTTATGAACAGGGAGTAAGTGATTTGCCCACAGTAAGGTCAGCTGTGCTGTTCTCAGAGTTTCTGAGTGAGACCTGACACCCTGGAAATTTCAGCATAAAATCTTTAAATAATGGATTAGAAACAGGTTCTAATAATACTCAAAGGTTCTCCCTGTCTGTCAGTCAGCAAATTTCTCCTGTCTTCTGCTAAATTTCTCACTGAGAGGCAATAGGTGTTTATTAATGGAGGAGGGGATTAGGAAAGGGGACCCTGGGTTTGTTGCATGACCTGCTGCTGTGTCACCTTCCATGTGCTATTCCATCTGCCTTTCTCTCACTGCCTGTGCAGAGGATCATTGCTGCTTTTGGGCTCAAGACTTTATAGAACTCTTTATTTTGGAAGGAAACAGAGTCAGAACAGCCTCTGTGGTGTGGAGTCGGGACCTACAGCTTTAATTTATTAAAAAGGCTTGAATCTGGGTTAATAGTTTTCCACTCTAGGTGTGTTTTCTCCCCTGTAGATTTAACTGGGGTTCAGCTTTGAATCTGAGCAATGATCCCAGCAGGAGTTTTTCCCAGCCTAACATGTTTTCCAAAATGTTTTTCCCCCCTTCACTCTCCTTTAACACTTAATAAAGAAAAAAAATCCTCAGCCACCTTTGCAGGTGAGTTTGTTTTCATTAATGCCTTGAAGTTACACAGAGATTTACAGGTAAAATAGGACAGGGAGGCTGCCAAAATGCAATTAATTATAATAAACAATTCATTATTAAGACTATCCTGGAGGAGAAAAATGCTGGAAATCCCACTCCAACCAACTCTGTGTAATCTTCTCTTGGAAAAAAACCTCAGTCAACAACGGCAGCATGAGGTCAAGCTGATCATGTGCAGCTTTAAGTGCTGAGGCCACTGCATAAGGTAAAGCTGGAGATATTCCCCTGTTCTGATGATAAACAGGAAACAATCCCTTGGGAGATTTAACATGACACCTGCCTGAAGTTACAGCCTGAAACATGTGGGAATTCTCACACGTGGAATGGGGAATTCTCAGACCTGTTTTCAGCTGCTGATGTGATTTAAGTCTCAGATGGGACGGGGTGAGGAAGGAGGGCAACACATAAAGGGAAAAAATCTTTTTATACCTCTCTTCACGTGACCTTGTCTTTTAGAGTGTTATTTTGGGCAAATCATGCAGAATTAGATTTTTCTCCAGTTATAACCATTCAATAATACATTGCAAACAGCCCCAGGTCTGTTCTCAATGGGGTAATAGTCACTTGGAAGGATATTTTAGAGCTGACTGAGGTCTTTCCCTGTTTCCCTTCATGTAGAAGAAACAGAAGCACCTGAAAGTAAGTAATAATTTCTGTGACTTCTTATTTAAGGCCACAGCTTCTATGGGGTGATAGGATTCATTGTGTAAACTCTGATAAATGGAAGTGTTTATGTCTTTACTGTGTTTTGCTCATGATGTTGTTCCTCTTAGATGAGGCAGGATTTTCCAGGATCAGATCCTGGAAAATGGTTCAGCTCATTCTAAAGCAAAAATCCCAGAGGTGTTTGTCTTCCCCCAGGTGAGATTCCAAAATTTGCAGGTTTATTTCCTAATTTTTTTCCCCTCCCCGAAAGAAAACAAAAGTACTTCCAAGGGGGTCAAGTAGAATTTCTGCACAAATCTAAGTTATTTCCCAGATCTCCACAGAGTGTCCTTAGGCTCAGTTGTCCCAGAGCTTGGAACCCCTCTTGGAGATTTGCTGGCTCTCACTCTGCTGGGCTGAAGCTGATCTGCATCCAGGGTGAGATGGGAAGGAATGTGACCTTGTTAACTGAGGGCTTCACACTGAGGAGAAAAATATGGGCATCACCAAAGGTTTTGTTGGCAAAACATAACAGGAGCCATATTTGCAATTAGGATTCCTGATCAACACCGAAGGAACAGTAGAAATTATTAGATGGCTCAGAACTGGTCTAGTGGACCCCGTGGCAAGGGGTTGGAACAAGATGGTCTTTGAGGTCCAACCCACACCATTCAAGGGTTTTCTGACAGTTATTGTGTGAGTTTTCACTTTAGGATACAGAAAGATTTTGGAAGTGCTTATCTTCATGTGCAATATCTGGCTGGGCAGGACAGGAGTGGGCAACCCTCTCATGTAATTCCAGATGTTTATGAGGTAGAGGCCAGTGATATCAGCTACAGGATGTGAGGATCTGTGTCCCAAGGAACATGCTG
Source organism: Pachyramphus minor (assembly GCA_013397135.1). Lineage (NCBI taxonomy): Eukaryota > Metazoa > Chordata > Aves > Passeriformes > Tyrannidae > Pachyramphus > Pachyramphus minor. Next base: position 285,818 of record VYXB01005973.1, on the reverse strand, counting down.
AGCAGGGACTGTAGCTGCTGACACAGGGGCTGTAGTGTAGACACCTATATTTGATTCGGTATTTCCACCCCTGCCATGTCCCAACACAAGTTTGGGGTGACAATCAGCCAGGCACCTTCATCTTCACATGTTCTTGGTCTGACCCAAAGGAAACCTGGATGAGGAAATGGGGATGGAGCCTAAGCTGGAAAGTTTGGTGGTGAATGATGATTAACAGAGAAAAGTCTTTTTGCAGGTCTGGCAGCATTTTTATATGAGAAAACACAAGAGTCTTTTGGCAAGGAGACCTGGTTTGGGGTGAGGGTGTTGAGCTCAGCATTAGGACATTTGGTCTCTGCACTTGGACTGACTGCGCAAAAAATACCAGAATTTGAAGATGCCTTTTTTTCCAACCAATAAAGGAGGAATAACATTTCCCCTCACCTCTTTGGGGTTGTGATTTTTGTCACTCTTTGTAATTTCTAGGTATACTTTAAGATCCTTTGATGGAATATGTGAAACTTTGTTCCGGGTTCTGAGGTGTTTTTTTTTTGCTATCCATGAGTTGTTGGTTTGTTTTTTTTTTTCAGGTTGGAAGAGCTTTTGCCATCATTTAGTCTAATTTAATTACTGTATAGCAGGGGCTGGGGACTTAAAATATGGGCTTTGTGATCAGACAAGGCAAGAAAGCCTTTTCCACCAGGAGCCAGCTTTTTCCCTTTGCTCCAGCTCCTGGTGGAAAGCATTCCTGGCTGGAATACATGTACAGAGGAGGAGCAGGAGGCACTGGGTCAGCCTGGGAAAGCAGCAGAGACCAGGATGCAAACACTGATGCAAAATTCTCCGTCATCAGACCTGCAGGAGGAACAAGAAGGAAAAAAAAAAATCTTTAAAACCTCATTAGTTAATCATCGTCACCGCAGATGCTGCCCGGCTCTAAGCTCCTTTCTGCTCATCCTAATCCCATTCCAAGCAGCTCCCCTTGGCAGAGGAGCCTGTTTGCTTTGTTTCCTGGAGAAGTGCTGGAGCATGGGAGCACCTTACAGAAGGCAAAGCTGCAAGAAGGGGAGAGATGTAAAGTTTTAGGAAGGGAGGTGGGGGCCCATCTCCCTGTGTAGCAGGGAGTGAGCAGAAGTGTTCCATCCTTCCCTTTTTGGGTGAGGAACGTAAACCAGGGAGATTTCTCTGCTTGGCTTTTGATCTCCACTGTCAGTGCTCAAAGAAGGCCTGACCTGGGATGGATTATTGACCTGAGCAAAGCTATGTACCTGGATTGCCTTTGCTGTGGTGAGTGAAATCTGCTTCCCTCTGTCCCTTTATAAACTTTTAAAATCAATACTGGGAAAAGGAGTAACAAGGGAGGTACTGGAGTGTGGAGGACTGGCAGGAAGTCTAATCATTGCTTCTACTTTTTCAGTGGCTCTGCTATCCTTTTTTCTTCATTTCTTATTGGGAAATTGAGGTGTTAATGGTCATGTGGGAGAAAAAGGTGCTTGTGATAAATAGGAGTTATTCTTGTAGGGGAAGGTTGCTGATGGGAACAAGCCATAGCTGGTGGCTGCACTTCGCTCTGTTGAGCAGTGCAGATGTTATCCCTGGAAGGTTTCCAAGGGCTGTGTTTGTGTTTTCCTGGTAGGCTTTGCAGTGGGCTCTGGGTCCATCCCTGTTGAGGCATTTCCCAAGCAAACAGGTCTCCTTTCTGAGCAGAGCTGGATTCCGGTTTTCCTCATGCAACTTGCTGTGGCTACTTAAAGTCTCTGCTCTATTTAGGGCCAGCAGGAGATGGAGTGGGTCAATCCCATAAGCAGATATGTGTTCCTGTGCAGGCAGAGGGGACTCCTATCTGTTTTAAGTAGGCAGGGAGCCAGGCTGGTCTCAGGCTTGCTCCAACACTGGTCCCTGATGGGAGAGATGTGACTGTCACCACAATCCCAATTGGAGTCTAACCCAGTGTTTCTACTCTGATTTTTTTTCTGTAAGATCTGAATAACCACAAGGCCTTTTTTTCCCCTCCTTTCTTTTTGTTTTGTTGGCAGCCCCTCAGTCTCTCTAAGCACAAGCTGGAGGAGGGAGATTGTATTTTTTGGGCAACACAAGCCTCAGGTCGTTGACCCCTAACAGTTCTTCAGTGAATTACTATGAAAAAAATTAATTCATTTCTTGGGCTGAAGAGAGAGTTGATGACATAAGGGTCATTTAGATCATCAAATATGACCCCTTGAATACAACATGGAATTGAATTTCATCCTGTAGCTCCTGCTCTTTCATTTATGGTCTTTATACGTCATGTTAAGAAACTCATGGTCAGGACTAAATATCTGTAGAGGGAAGGTGAGTAGTGATATAAATTCACCAGGAGGTCACAGGTCAGCATCCCATCGAGCCTTTGAAGAGAGGAACCTGAAATACACAGTTGCCTCTGCTAAAAATCCAGCTGGTTCCATTTGTCTGTTATAGAAAAATATTGTCTGGTGGCCATACCCCTGATCTGGGAATTTCTGCATCCCTGTGACTTTTCTTCTAGGGTTTGGATCAAGATCTGTATTTGCTTTTGAACATCTGAAATACAGGAAGTTCTTGGCCTGTCTGTAATCACTATAAATTACTGTTTGTGATGGTGATTGATTGGTATTTATCTTCTGCATCTTCTGCTCCCCCAAATTGCTCCTTAGAGCAACTGAGGGCACAAGATAATGTTTCCATCCCTTGCTTTTTTTTTGCTTGTGGGATTTTTTTTTGACTCCTGCTTCACTGGATCTCCCTTGGCTCTCCTTTGGAGCTCCAATAAGTCTCTTTCTCATCTCTTTTAATTCATTTCCACATAATCATGGCTGTATTCTTGTTGTGCTTTGGAGAAACATGAATAATTGGCCACTAGATGAGTTTTATTGCTGTCAATTGTCACTATTAATTTGTGCCCATTACTGTAGAAGAGGGACAAGCTGCATGTTTAAGTATAAAATGACATTTATAAGGCTTAGGTAGCCTTAATTTATTAAAAATCATTTGGAGAGATAAACAATAGATCTCCTAATCTCTTCCCTTCTCAGTGCAATCCTTTTACCCCAAAGTTGATTCTTCCTTAAAACAAAAACAAAACCAAAACCCATCTTTTTTTCTCACCCAGTCTAGTTTCAAGTAACCTGTGGGAGGGGGCTTTGCTGCTTCACTTGAAGATTATTCCAATCTAAATGACCTCACTTGTCCTTTCCTCGGTTTTATCCCATCACATCTATTTTTACCTCCTTGCTCTACATTAAGCTGTTCCTCTGCACGCTTGAGAAGGAGAATTAGCACCTTAATGTTTCTGACCACGTAGAGAATGAAAAACACAGGAAAAAAATCAAGACCCAGGGGCAGCTGGTGCCAGAAATGTTTCAGAAAGGACTTGATTTCATCTCTGTGCAGTGCCCACACTCCTCAGCTTCCCCTCAGCCTGACTTATCTCCTGGCTCGTGGAACACAGACATTGCTCATTGTTCATTTACAAGGGCTGAGAGTTCTTAACAATGGAGATCCTACTTTTTCCTTGGCTCTTGGCTCCCTCCTGCCTGCCAGCTCTTTTATTTTCCCCGGGGCATCAGTTGGCCAAGCAATGTGTATTTAGTGCTTTCAATATTTTGTTTTCTCCTTCCTTCATCTCACCAACCGCTCAATCATTCCGCTGCTTGTCTCCAAAACCTCTCAAAATTGTCGGCATCCTGCAGGCCTGTGGTTGTCCAAAGCCACCCTCAGCCTCCCTCCTCCTGCAGGCCATGGGAGTTGAGTTTGCTGCCTTACTTTTTCGGGTGTTTCCGCTGACGTTGGTGCCCTGGATTGCGTGAGAAGGATCCTGCCTCTACTTAAGGGCTTAGCAGGAGAGGTGGGCTCTGAAGATGGCAAATCCTCCCGTGCCTGTTTGGGAGCAGCTCACCCAGAAACAATGTACTTGTGTCAGGCTTTGTCCCTTTCTCTTTATTTTAATGACCAAATGTAAATCACAGTATCAGGACCAAGGAGACAAAGGTTCTGTCTCAAGGGCCAAATAAGCGGTGCCAGGCAAGTCACTTGATCTGTCAGAACCTCAGTTTTCCTTTTGGGCTTTGTCTGTCTCTTCTCTCTTATGCTCTGGAAACCAGAGAAGCTGTGGCTGCCCCATCCCTGGAAGTGTCCAAGGCCGGGTTGGACGGGGCTTGGAGCAACCTGGGCTAGTGGAAGGTGTCCCTGCCCATGGCAGGGGATAGAACTGGGTGGTCTTTAAGGTCCCTTCCAACTCAAAGCATTCTGTGACTCTGTGACTGTCACTTAGGTTTGTCTCCACAACTGTGGGATGGAGTCTAAGTCCTGAAGGCTCCCCAAGCTGCCTGCTTTGCATCCACCCTCTGTGCCATGTGCTGGGACTCAGCATCCAAAAGGTGTTTGGAAGGAGCCAGGCTTGAATAGCCTTGAGAATGGATAGCTTGGATAGCCTGGAGAAGGGAAGGCTTTGGGGAGACCATAGAACCTCTTCCAGTGCCTAGAAGAGCTCCAAGAGAGCTGCAGAGAGGGACTTTGGACAAGGGCCTGGAGTGACAAGACAAGGGGGAATGGCTTTAGGATAAAGGAGGGTAGATTTAGATTGGAGATTAGGCATAAATTCTAAACTGTGATGGTCAAGAACTGGCACAGGTTGCCCAGAGAAGCTGTGGCTGCCCCATCCCTGGAAGTGTCCAAGACAAAGTTGGACAGAGCTTGGAGTAACCTGGGCTAGTGGAAGGTGTCCCTGCCCACAGCCGGGGGTTTGATCTGGATGATCTTTTAGGTCCCTTCCAACCAAAATCACTCTGTGTTTCTTTGATCTGGTGATGACACGTGCAGGATGACCTGGGTGTTGCCCAGTTAAGAGATGCTGGCTCACATTGTGGTCCCCAGAGAGCAGAGGTGACCTCTCTGTGCTGATCCCAGCATGGTGGTGGGCGAGACTGCTCCTGCCAGCAGGTCTGGACTGGTGCTGTCCATGTCCCAACCTGTGCATTTACCAGCAGCCACCTCACAGCAGCCTCAGAGCACTGTTGGAACCCAAAGGAGCAATAAATCTGTAGAAACGATACCTGCTTGCTCAACACACCTGGTGCAGGTCCCAGAGCCACATTGTGCCAGTTCTACTCCTTAAAAAAATGTATTTTTTAGACCTTTTAGCCAGTGCTGCCAGTAAAGCTGTGATGCCTTATGGAATCATGTGTACAGGGGCCAGTTAACCTCCAGCTTCTGTTCTGGGTAGCACTGGGAGTGACAGGAGAGCAGAGAAGGCCCCAGAGCCCAGAAAACAAAGGGGCTCTGGCAGGTAATAAAAATAGCCTGCAGAGTTCCAAGTTGGCGAAGGGTCTGGAACACCAGGAGCAGCTGAGGGAGCTGGGAGGGATCAGCCTGGACAAAAGGAGGCTCAGGGGGGATGTCTCACTCTCTGCAACTCCCTGACAGGAGGGTGGAGCCATGTGAAGGTTGGTTTCTTCTCCTGAGGAACAAGCAATAAGAGGGGGAAACAATCTCTCATTGTTCCAGGGTAGGTTTAGATTGGATAAGGGGAATTATTTCTTCCCCCAAAGGGTTGTCTATCCCTGACAGAGGCTCCCCAGGGCAGTGGTGGAGTCCCCATCCCTGGAAGGATTTAAAAGCCGTGTGGATGTGGCACTTGGGGACAGGGGTCAGTGGTGGCCTTGGCAGTGCTGGGGGGTGGTTGAAGTCAATGATCTTAAAGCTCTTTTCCAACCTTAATGCTTCTGTGATTATAAATGTAGAATATTTGATCTAGACTTACTAGAAAGAAACATATTTACTTTACCCTCTGGTACTAAAAGTACACCTAAGAATAACGAGAACTATCCTAAACACAGGCTGTAACTGAAAGCCGCTACACTTGGCTCAATAAATTACACCAGTTTAGTGGAATTTTTTGGTCCTACTTGTGGGAACATTCAGAGCTGCCTCAAAGTTTATTTGAAACTGTCCCCTGCAAACTGCTCACAGGTTTCTTTTGCATTTTGCATTCTTTCTGCATTAGCTGACCAGGCTTAGTCACCTGGTGTCATCCTCATTTCTTGACTGCACAAGCCAACCTTGTGTCACTGAGATCTGTCCATGAGGCCTCCCAGGGAGGGAGTTCTGACTTGCCCTCCACGAACACCTCAGCAAGCCCACAAGCACATTTGGCACATGCCCTTGCCATTAAAGTTCAGGCAAAGTGAACACTGAAGTCAGAAAAACGTGGCACTTGGCCAATCCATAGGGGAAAAAAAAATCAGCACAGATAATTCCAGCTGTATTTTGCAGTACTTTTCCAGACCTATTCCCATTTTGTTGGGGATTCACTTACCCATTTCAACACACTATCACTTTAAGCTTCCTCAAAGGCATGCAAAGCTCCTTCATAAATAATCTGACTATTTCTTATCACATCTGCCTTTGAGTGAGAGACAGGACAAATGGAACAGCGTTCACGGCTGAATCCAGGTCAGGATCAGATGTAAGCTGGGAAGTGGTGGTAGTGAAGAGCTGAGTGATCCCTGTGGTGTTATGTAAGCTTTGAATTAACTCCTACATGTTTCAGAAGATCTGGGTTTTTAGGGTGGGTATGAGGCCCATGAAGGCAGCAAGAAGGACTGAATCTCTCCCTGAACTTTCACTTGTTGCCTGTGTCTCGAGTATATAAACACTTTTTGCTCCATGGATTGAGAGGTGTGAGCTGGACTGGGCCAGCCTTTAATCTTCAGGAAAGGTAGGAGAAAGAAAAGAGATCTTCAGATCTGTTGAGGTTGGTAAAAGCAAATGTGAAAAAGCAGGTGGTTAAACACTGGAAGGGGCTGCTCAGGGAGGTGGTGGAGTCCCCATCCCTGGAGGTGTCCAAGGAAGGACTGGATGTGACACTCAGTGCTCTGGGCTGGGTGACAAAGTGAGAATTGGGCACAGGTTGGACTTGATGATCTCAGAGGTCTTTTCCAACCTCAGAGATTCTGTGACTGCAGAAAAGAAGAATTTTACAGGCAGGGTTTTGAAAAGTCCTTGCCTAATATTGTGAAAGCTGGTTAAGTTTATAAAGGCTGAGATAAGCTGACACAGAAACAGGTGTTTTAGCAGGAAGGGATGGCAGGAGAGTTTGGAGCAATTGCAGTCATGAAAATGTAAGATCTGGCAGCAACCCAGATGTGGGTGTTTGGTGTGAAGGAGATGTGGGTGTTGAACACCACACAGAGATTGTGAGTTTGAGTGTCGTGTGAGTGTGGGTCATTCCCAGCAAGAGGGAGGAGTTTGTGGTGGGAGATAAGGAGGTGTTCTTTTAGCCATGATAAAAGGCTGCTCAGGGATTTCGTGGTGTCTTCCTCTCTGGGGACATTCCAAACCCACCTGGATGCATTCCTGAGTCACCTGCTCCAGGTGACCCTGCCCTGGCGGAGAGGTTGGACTGGATGGTCTCCAGAAGTCCCTTAGAACCCCAACTATTCTGTGAAAATTCTGTGATTCTGTTGTCAGAACCACTGGGAAAGAGCTCAGGAAAGACAGGGGAGATCCAGCAGTGGAGAGGAACAGCTGCTACCATGAGTGTAGAGAATGATGTCACCAGGAGAGAGGATGAGGAAGAAATACCAGGACACTCAGATCAGGTGTCGGACAAAGACAGCAAAGCAAAATGAGCCTAAAAAATGTGATGTCCATTGCTGTGAAGGAGAGCTGGATCTCAACTGCAGCTCACGTAGAGGAGGGACAGGCAGTGGCTTTTTTTAGCTGGTTGGGTTTTTTTAAATGTCAAGTTCAAATGTGGAACCTTTAAAAGGAAATCAACCATTCATAAAGTTTTGAGTGTCTCAATATCATATTTCTTTTTTTTTTTTTTTATTCATGCATTCTTTCAGCTGCCTTAGAAAGCATAATTGAGGTGAAGGAAAATTCAAAATTTTTCATTTAATTAAAGATTTTTTTTATTTTCTTATGTCTCAAAAATATCAAAGCAATGCTATTTGAAGGGTCAGCCCAGCAGGGAATGCAGTGCTTTTTTTGTTGTTTGCTTTTGACTTTGGTTTTGGTTTTGTTTGTTTGTTTGTTTTTCCTCTTTTCTGTATTTCAGATATCCATTTTTGACAAGTTTTTTCCACACTATTTTTTAAAATTATTTTTAAAGATTTTATTTGAAAGGTCAGCAAGGAGATTCCCCTTCAAGTCTTCATTTCTGGTAATTTAGAGCCAGGTCACAAGGAACAAGACACAGCTGATGAAACAACCTTATTGTCACTGTCTGTGTTCATCAGCTTGAGCTTTTTTTCCAGATAGTGGAAAGAAATAATAGTTTTAAGATAGAGTTCATTTGAGACATCCAGTAAAGGTTTAAGAACATGGAGCTGCTGGAACAAGTCCAGAGGAGGCTACGGAGATGCTCCGAGGGCTGGAGCCCCTCTGCTCCGGAGCCAGGCTGGGAGAGCTGGGGGGGTTCACCTGGAGAAGAGAGGGATCCAGGGAGACCTTAGTACCTAAGGGGACTCATAAAAAGGAGGGAAAGGGACTTTTTATACTGGCATGTAGGGACAGGGAGATCTTAGAGCCCCTTCCAGAGCCTAAAGGAGCTCCAGGAGAGCTGGAGAGAGACTTTGAACAAGGGCCTGGAGGCACAGGACAAGAGGGAATGGCTTCCCACTGCCAGAGGGCAGGGTTGGATGGGATATTGGGAAGAGATTCTTGGCTGTGAGGGTGCTGAGGCCCTGGCACACGTTGCTCAGAGAAGTTGTGACTGCCCCATCCCTGGAAGTGTCCAAGGCCAGGTTGGACAGGGCTTGGAGCAACCTGGGCTAGTGGAAGGTGTCCCTGCCCGTGGCAGGGGGTTCAAAAGAAATGAGCTTTAATGTCTCTTCCAACCCAAACCATCTGTGTTTCCATGAGGTGAACACAGCCTCAAAGACACCATATTTTTCTGGTAACTCTGAAGGAGGGCTGCAGTGACTGCCTCAAGCAGAGACTTTATAGACATCCACATCCAGCCTGAAGCATCCTGCCCAATAAGGATTGATTTGTCACATGGTATCCAGGCACTGGCTGATCCTTGTCCCTCCTCTCTGGCTGCACACAATCGATCCCTCTGACCCTGTTGTGGTTTGAGCAGTTGTGGGGCCACCTGACTGTACTACTCCAGCAGAACACTTTGTTCTTCCAGAACAGCCCCAAAACATCTGGGAAGGAGGGTGTGTGTAGGAAATACCCCCCCATTGTCCCCCAGCTGGGGGAGGAGGGAAGGCATTGTCCTTTCTGCTCCTGCCCAGTGCCCAAATGGAGCAGGTGTTCAGCAAGTGCTGATCCCAGGAGATCCTGGGAGCTCCTGTGAGTCCTGCTGGCTCATGTGATCCAAGAGTCTGGCACTGGGATTCAATAAATGGGGAAAAGAAAGAAAAGCTCATTGTGTGAAAAGTGTAGGCAAGCAAAAATTGCAGAAAACACCACATTTAGACTTTGGCCGGGGTACCAGGATTAGCAACACTGCCCTTGATGAGAGGTCAGACTTCTGCTGACACGAACTAAAATCAAGAACAAGTAGAAGTTGGAAGGATGTAAATCTTGGGGATGGAGCAAAAGTAGTGGAAGAAGCAGGAATATTAATAATTTTAAAAGAAGGACAATAATTCAAAATTGGCTGAGTTATTGAACACCTTTAAAAAAAAAAACACACCAAAAAAACCTATCTTAAAGAAGAAAATTGTAAGAGTAGTTTGGACAGGATTTAAAGTGAGGAAGGAAGTCACTATAAAAAAAATGTAATGGGTAAAGAACAAATGAAGGAATCCTTGAAAAAAAAAAATGGAAAAACAGAGACCAGGTTTGCTGATCATGTTGACGTGTTGGATATTAGAGAACGAACTGAGAAACCAAGTGTATCATTTCCTAAAGATGATAACTGGGATGAATAAAGGAGAAAGGACTGGGATAATATCCCTAATAACTCTTTTGTCCCTGCTACTCAAGGCCAGAAGGAGGGAGTCACTCCAGGTGAGACTCTGTGTCTTCTAATACGATGGAGCAAATGTTAAGGCACAACAAGTGCACAAAGATGGCACAAAAATTGTAGAGAAAAGGCCAAATAAACACAGGATGCCAGAGAAACTTCACTGTTCCTACTCTTTATCAGATTTGACACAGTGCTTAATTTGGCTTGGAAAATCACTTAAAAGGATTTTAAAAAGAGACCTTGTTGGTTAAATAAGAGCTGGCCACAGATTCAGTAATAAACACTGAAAAAGTGAGAAAGAATATACATGTTGAAATGTGGAGAGATCTGATTTGATTTACTGTATTTTAAAGGTGTAAAAGGCACATTAATGAAAATCAAAATTGCTTATCATTTGGAAGGAGCTGAGGGCATCAGAAAGGAAATAGAGGTGGTATCAAAGGGCCTAGAAATGTTGACAACGGTCAGAAAAACGAGATCAGTACTGCAGGAGAAAGCAAATGTTGCACATCAAGGGTATAACAACCTCAAGGAAATGTTTTATTATAACTGTAAAATAGGGAAATGGTGGTGGTGTAGAGGAAATTCACTTGTGTCTTACAATGGATGGAAAACTAGGATGCAAGTGTTGTTGTACACATCAATAGCCCCACACTGAGCTCGGGAGGTCGGTGCCCTGAAATTTGCAGAACTGGGTGGTGTCCTGGGGAAAAAGGGTTTGCATGGAAACTGGGTGGGGAAAAAAAAGATTCCATCACCTGTAGTTGCTGGAATCTGTGGTGAGGTTCTTCTGAGCTGCCAAATCAAGATCCATCTGTCTGTTGGAACCTCTTCAAAGCTCGTGGTGGCTTTCTTGGTTCATCTCTCAGCAATTGGCCTTTGGGTGTCAATTTTTAGGCATGGCCTGCTTTAGATCCTCATCTTTGTGCATATTTCTAGTCCTTCAGCTGCTCTCTCTAATCAGCTGGTTTGTCTTCCTGGATGCTGAGCTTTGCTCAGCCTCTTTATTCCTCTTCACGAAGTCGAAGATGTGGAAGCAAAGCTCGGGTTGTTGAGGACAACAGGTGCATATGAGTTAACCAGCCTAGGAAATCTCAACTGGTTGTCTATAAACTATTTGAGTGTCTGAGTTTCCTCCTTGGAGATGGAAACAGCCCTGGAATGAGATGTGGGAGGTGGAGGAGTCACCTTGTGTGTCTGTGATCATGTAATCATGGGACAGAAATACCAGACAATCTTCATGAGGAGAGAGAAGGACTGTTAACATCTGCTCAAACTGGGTCTGATCCTCATGATACATCTGTTCCTGTCATCACATTCCTTTTGTGTAATCGGTTGTGTCAGTTCTAGGTGTGAGTTTGGCAAACCAGTCTTGCTGTGTTATCTCTTCTCTCTGATGTGAGAAATAGAATCATAAAATCACAGAACATCCTGAGTTGAAAGGGACCCACAAGGATCATCAAATTGGCCCTTGCACAGGACAACTCCTCAATCCCACCCTGTCCCTGGAGGGTTGTCCAAACACTCCCTGAGCTCTGGCAGCCTTGGGGCCATGACCACTACCCTGGGGAGCCTGTTTAGTGCCCAACCACCCTCTGGGGGAAGAACCTCTTCCTGATACCCAACCTAAATCTCCCCTGACACAACTTCATACCATTCCCTCGAGTCCTATCACTGGTCACCAGAGACAACATAAATAGCACATCTGTTTATCAGTTTCCTGGCCCAAACATGCAGATCAGGTTGGACATAAAACTTCAAGCTTCGCCTCAAAAGGAAACTCAGGGTTATTTTCCCTGATATTGCCAGAACTGTGAGTAAAGGGCAGTGCTGATCACCTAAACCCCAGGATCTTTATAACAAAATTATTAGGAAGTGCCTGGGTACCCTCAGAAACAACAGCCTTGTCCCCAGATTCTGGGGGTGTTTCTGACCTGTTTCTGGAGCTCAACTATGCCCAGTCTGAAACACTCAGATGTGGCTGTTGAATTTCTTCATGGTTGTCAAACACTGGAAGGGGCTGCCCAGGGAGGTGGTGGAGTCCCCATCCCTGGAGGTGTCCAAGGAAGGACTTGATGTTACACTCAGTGCTCTGGGCTGGGTGACAAGGTGGGGATCAGTCAGGAGGTTGGACATGATGATCTTGGAGGTTTTTCCAAGCTAAATCATTCTGTGATTCAGGGTTGTTACCTCAATAGACCACAGCTGGGTATTGAACATTATGTGGGAGAAATGGCCTCTCTGCCTCTGGTTTCTCAAGCCCATGGTTTCATTTTAGGAAAGACAAATCCTACCTTTCTCTAGGAAATGAAAACCAACCCTCTACATTTGGGCTTCTCTGTTCCCTGCAGTGGGTGAATGTTTTATTCTCACAGGGGATTTATCAGCACCCCAGGGAGCTGTCACATTATACTGAGTACCTCTGAGAACCGATTGATGGGAGACAACAGGATGTGTAAAGGAAGGGATAAAAAACAGGCATCATCACATCCCTGTGTCTGCTCAGCAAGGATCATAGAATTGTCAAGGTTAGAAAAGACCTCTGAGATCATCAAGTCCAACCATTCACCCAGCACTGCCAAGTCAACCACTAAACCATGTCCCCAAGTGCCACATCTTGAACATTTCAAGGGATGGTGATTCCACCACTTCCCTGGGCAGCCTAAGAGAACCCGAGAGATGCTCCATGTGCTGTCCATCATCTTGGTTCATTGTGTTGAATTCATGTACACCTGTCCTCCCAAACAGAAAGCAAATAACATCACCCAGGTGTTTGAACAAAGTGTGGAGCTGAGGATCCAATCCCAGCAAGATCTGTCAAGTCTGAGTTCCTGATCCTGTTACCAGATCTTCATGACTCAATCCCTGTTCTCTGAACTTCAGCTGATACCATGAGCTTTGCTCTTCAGCTTCATAAATGCATCTGTTATTTGCTATTTGCCAAGAGTGTGACTCTTGGAAAACTAATAATGTTTCTCAACTGTGTTTTATCTTATGTTGAAGGGACCCAAGTAATTTAAACCCGTGGAGACCAATGTATCAACTCTAGAGACACCGTCAAGAGAATAAATGCTTTCAAAATAAGAAACATCTAAAAAACCCCAAACTTTTTAGCAATTTTCGTGGATTTTTTTCCCCACCTGTGGTTGGTGGCTGAAAAACTAATTAGATAATATATCTGGAATAACAGGGAGATCTGCTGTAGGTGACTCTTATCCCTGAGACTAATTCTTATCCTTCGGAAAGCTGGGCTGCTTTATTACCCAGGTTAAGTGCAATGTAATCCTTTGCATTGGAGGCTGTACCTGGAAATGCAACCTGGATTGTTGTGTTTTGAAGAATGACTTGCTTCAAAGGGATATGGACCCAAATAAAGAAAAAGCAGTCCATCTTTAAAAAAACCCAAAACATTAACAGTAATAAAAAACTACTTCCCTTCCAAATACCACGAAAAATCATCCAAATCCCCAGAACAAGAACAAAAAAAAGAATTATTTAGTAAGATCTGTCTCACATGTATCAGTGGATATTTAAGTTTCTTAGAAGAGAATTTAGTGATCACTAATAACGTTAAACTAATTAGAGGTGGAGTATTCTACCAGATCCCAGGAAACATCTCTGATGATGGAACAGTTTGAATGGATGCAAAGGATGGATCACATTAAACTGGCACTGAGCTGGATCTCAAATACTGCATGAACTTGAGCCAACCTGAGAGTGCAGAGAACCTTTGGAGAAGCTGCTTTACCTTTGCTAAATCACAACATAAACTAGGCTGGAAGGGACTTTGGACGTTCTCTGGTCCAGCCACACGCTCACAGCCAGCTTCAGATCAAGTTTTTCAGCTGAATTTTGAATATCCTCAGGGTTGGCTGTTCTTCCACCTCTAAGGCCCCAATCTCTGACCAATATCATGATTTTTTTTTTTTTTCCCCTAATACCAAAATGGTATTTTTCATGCTGCCATGTCTTAGTGCTCTGCCAAGCTTTTCTGGGAAGTCTGGCTCTCTCTACACCAGTCCTACACCATGCCCTATGTAGTTACAGATAATGATATGGATGTTTCCAAGTCCTCCAGGTTCAGCAGTTCTGGTGCTCTCATCCTCTCCCATCACATCATGCACTCCTAGAATCACAGGAGAGACCTTAAAGACCATCCCGTTCCATCACCCTGCCTTGGTTAGGGACATCTTCACCAGATCAGGTTCTTCCCAGCCCTGTCCAACCTTGGCCTCCTGTTTTGTCCCATCACCTTGGTGGAATTGTTGGAATCATTCATCATTCCAGTATTTTTCTTGTCCTATGAAGCACAGGCCTGGACACAGTGTCCAGATGTGCTCTCAGAAGATCCAAGCAGAGGGGAGTTATGGCTTCTCTTGGCCAGTTCAGGACACTCTTGCCAACACATTGCAGTAGGTGGTTGATGTTCTTTGCCACATGGGCTCAGCATGAGTCCTGTTGAACTTCTTGTCCACTGGCACCCCCACATCCCCTTCTGCAAAGCTGCTGCGTGGAGGCTTAGTGTCCCTGACAGCAGGTTGGTGTTTTCTTCTCCTGGGGGTCACATCAGCCAAGTTCCCCCGACTGTCCTGGGGAAGGGTCCTTCCAAATGTCAGTCCTGCCCTCTAGCACATCAGCTGCTCACAGCACTTTGGTGTTACTGGGGAACTCGCTGAGGTGACCTTTGTCACCATCCAGGTCACTGATGAGGGTTTCTGAGCAGTGCTGCCCTTCCCCTGCCACTCCAGCCCTGGGGCTCAGCAAAGAACCCCCTGCCATTGTCCTGTTGTTTTTGAGTAATGAAACACCCAGATCACAGGCATGGACACCAAAATGAGAGAGGACTTGAGAGAATCTGTCACTGGGCTTCTTTTTGTTTTTTTTTTTCCTTGTCCTCACCTGTGAGGAACAGGACATGGACACAGAGGAAATATCCATATGGTGAATCCCAGAAACACGAAATGGTTTGGGTTGGAAGGGACCTTAAAAATCATCCAGCTCCACCCCCTGCCATGGGCAGGGACACCTTCCACTAGCCCAGGTTGCTCCAAGCCCTGTCCAGTCGGACCTGGAACGTTTCCAGAGATGCAGCATTTACCCATCCATCTACCCAGTAAATTCCCAAGTGAATCCCAGAAGAGAAGGAAAAGAAATAAATGATCTTAGATGCAATGAATCCAAATCCTCCTGAAAATCCTGAAAATCGAATAAGCTGTAAATGTCATCACATCCAGGTTGCCTGCAACCTCCAACACATTGTTCCTACCTAGAGGTGGTTTTCATGGTGTTTAAAACCAGATCCAACAAAGATCTGGCTGAGGAAAAGAACTGATTCAGCCATGGAAGAGAAGGACACTGTTAGCTTTTCCAAACAGTGGAAAACTTAAAATCCATTTGATAATCCTTCTCAAGTAATTTTAAGCAACAAATAAATCAAGGAGAAAATATATATTCTATCTGTTGGGTTTTGTCTAGAGAATTTTTATATTTTCACAGGCAAATGGACAAGCTGCTTTCCTGTTTAATCCTTTCCTCCTTTTATGAATCAAATGTCTCAATTTTTCTAGGTTTCCATAAAATACTTTGGCTTGGTCAGACTGTAAATATTCCTTGCTAATTAAGAGCCCTTTGTTTTTAAAAAAATATTTTTATTCACTGAAAAGAACACAGAACAAATTAAAATGAGCTTTTTTAGAGAAATATGATTAGATCTTGCAAAATGATTCATTTTCCTTGCTAGAAACATTCACCTTTTCTGGGAAAAATTTCAAATGAAATAATTTTGTTTATGAATTCCCTGGAAGACAAACCTGGATTTTTCAACCAGTTGCATTTCCAAATGTTAGTGGTGATCTGTAAATTTTTCTTCTGTCTGGAAGAAATGACTTTGCAAAAATAGAAGCTGCAATTCCCTTTATGGGAAAAGAAATTTCCAGCAAATATCTGCACACTGATTAACCAACAAAAGCCATTCAAACATTGACACCAAAACTATTTAGGAGATAGAAACAGCACAGATGTTTAGTACTGAGTGGAATTAATGAACTATCACTGCTGGACAGGGTGGATTCTTGATAATTTAAAGTATTTAAGACTGGAAGCTTCTCATAAAGGGCTTCTCATCTCTCCAACAGTGGTTATGGACCTGGTGCTGAATTAATTGAGTCACATTCTCTGACAGATCTCCTGCCTTGGCTCAGGCACCTTCTACATTCTTCTACATCCCCAACACAGAGAGGGCTGCAAAATAACCCTTCCAAGATAACCAGATAAGTGTGAGCGACAGAAGGTGAAGGCTGATGTGAACAGATGTTACTGCTGCAGGTGCTAGCCCAGCCAAGAGAGCTGGAGAGGGACTTGGGACAAGGGCCTGGAGGGACAGGACAAGGGGGAATGGATTCAAACTGCCAGAGGGCAGGGAAAGATGGGATATTGGGAAGGAATTTCAGGGTGTGAGCATGGTGAGGCCATGGCACAGGTTGCCCAGAGAAGCTGTGGTTGTCCCATCCCTGGAAGTGTCCAAGGCCGGGTTGGACAGGGCTTGGAGCAACCTGGGCTAGTGCAAGGTGTCCCTGCCCATGGCAGAGGTTGGAACAAGATGAGCTTTAAGGTCCCTTCCAACCCAAACCGTTCTATGGGATTTTGGCTAAGGGTTCACCCACATGACCACAGAGATTCCTCTGTGTGAATTCCAACAGCAGAGGTTTGATGGGGTTTAGAAGCCAGGACTTGCCTGCCTGCTCTAGCGTGGGCTTTTTGAGGTGCAAATTTGAACTGTAATGGAAATAGAAAAACAGGGGCCAGCGTCCCTGGCACAGCCCAGATGGAGCAGAATGGCATCTGTGTGGGGTTCAGTCTTTCCCCTGAATGGACTCCTGCAAATGTTCCTGTAGAGCTGCTGATTTCTTCTTATAAATGCAAACCTGCAGAGGGATGACCTTGCTCTTCTGGGTCAAGGATGCCACAGGAATGGCCTCTGGACCTGAAAGATGTGATGTCCACAGGTGGAGAAGCAATGCTGTATGAAGAGGACTATAATGGCTCAGACACTGACCTTACATTTAGAAGATTCATATTAAATATGAGACCTGAAATGTGAGACTTGCTGAACATATTCTTTCAGGATCCCCAAATCCCTGCCCTTCCAATTAAAGCCCTCTATGACCTTGATCTCTCTGCAAGTAATTGGTTTCTAAAAAAGAAGGTACTTAGTGCTGTGAGTGATACTGGTGCACGGGCACAGTGGCTTTGCAACTGGCAGAATCATAGAATCACAGAATAATTAGGGTTGGAAAAGACCTTCAGGATCATCAAGTCCAACCTTCAAGAATTCCAGTCCATACAGAAATGAGATTTCCCACTGATTTTGTGCCTAAATCCAACTCATAGAATTTTCGTGTGTGTATATGTGTGTGTGTGTTTTCTTTGCTAAGAGGAACTGTGAGAGAAAGCAGAAAGGCTCTCACAGGTGAGTTATGAAAGAACAAGTAATTTCCCATTATTTATCATTCACAAGTTGCTTCTTTGTCCTGATTTCATGTCCAAATCTCAATGATCCAGCTTTTGAGCATCCGTCTGTGACTGTGACTTGGACATCTGCCACGAGTTTGAAAGTATTTGGGTTAGGACTCCCAGATTTTCCTTGGTTAAGATAATATTTCACTGAAAAAAATTGATATGAACCTCAATTAGGAATGTCCTGAGTAAGGGACTATCAACCAGACACACACAAATCCTTCAGAGCTGCCATCAGCTCTACTGTAGTTCCCTTGATTTCTCTGGAGTTACCCATAAGATAAATATGATTCCAAAGCATTGATGAGTGGGTTGGATCAGGAAAGTTTTCCAGGTCTCTGTAGGCCTGGAAAGTATTACCTCTCCGTCCTGGATTGCATTTCCACTTGTACAGGTATGATTTGAGAGGAGCAGCACCGCGTCAGATTTATACGGGAGTTACACGGGCAGAAGCAAGGGAAGGATTGGACAAATGTGCCCAAAGCCCCGGTGGATTTGAGAGCCTCCTCCAGAAGCTTAGGTAGCTTTTCTTTCTATCCTTAGCAACACAGTCCTGATTAACCCTCCGAGCTGTGGTCAGTCATTTTGAGGACAGTTTGATTGACAGCAGGTAATTAACCCGCTCACGCTTTTCCCTGCCTTGTACAGTGAGTTTGATCCTGTAGGTGCCTGGTTGGAAGTGTTGCTTTTTTTTAATTAAGATTCTGTTGATTTGTTTTTAATCTCTTGGATATTCTGTAAGAAAAAGCCACCTTGAGCAAGAAGGATGAAGTATTTCAATGTAAGTAGAAAAACATGCATTGAGACTCCCCTTGTTTGTCTATTTAAAGATGTATTTGGGCAAGATGGGCATTTTTGTTGCCTTGGCTGATTAACAGTAGGATCTCTTTTCAATACTGACACTTCAAATAGATTATATTAAACTTCTCTGGGTGGGAACTGTTTCTATTTCCTGCAAGGTTTTTATGGAAGGCTCTTTGTTGCCATGATAAAAGCAGATTTGACAAACCATGTAGCCTTGGGTGGGTAGCCAACTCTATCACCCAAAACTTAAGGGATAATATTCCTTTACATTGCTGATCCCTTCCCAATCCTGTGAGATTATTATGAAAATTATTTTTGGGAAAGTATGCTATGATTTGTCCTGTATTGAATTTCTTGGAACTTCTTAAAATATGTTTTAACAACTTGAAAAATGTAGAATAAATCCTTGGGAAGCAGATTTCTATCAGCATATTGTGGATCAGTCTGTCCAGTGAATACAATTTGGATAATGGGTTTGTTTGGGAATTATGCTGTTGGTGCCTGAAAGTTCTAATGTGGGACTTGTGCTGAAAAAGTTAACCCCACCTTTCTGAAAGCTGTTGAAAACTAGAGGAATGAGATATTTTTTCCCTGGAAGTGATGAGTTTGAGTGATGGATTGACCTTTAACTGGGAAATAAATAAAGGAATAATTGCTTGGTGAAATATGTGCGTGGAAAAAATAAATCATGCTGAAATCTTTTTGGTGTCCATGGATATATATATATATATATAAAAAAAGCAGGGATTTGTCAAAATAACAGTATTTCAAATGCTGCCTAATGTATTTTCCCATCTAGCCAAGGTTTTATAGGAGGGAATTTGCTGTAGTACAAAGTGCACCAGTGTTTCACTTGAAAGTTGCATAATGAGAATATAACAGTTTTGTTCTAAAATATGGAGAAAATCAACATTGACAGTTTTTTGAATGCAGCACCTCTGGAATAAATGATAAAATTCCCATTAATGACAGTGGGCAGCAAACTGATCCTCCAAAGAATAATTTGTGAGTAGAATGACTATTGAAAGTAGAACTTCATTCAGAGGGGTAATCAGGAGCAAACTGAAGGTAACCTGTCATTAAAAATTCATTTATTGTTTATTAACTCATTTGCAAACATGAAAAAATCTTGTTTCTTGTGAAAAGGTTTTTAAAAGTTACCATGAAAAATTGATATCAACTAAGAATATAATTTGGGAAGTAAATTGGATGTGGTTGTTTGTGGCCAGAACCATCTTCTGTCAGTTCCAATCCTACTGTATTCCTTACTCACAATTCCAATGGCTTCCTGTCTATTTGTGAGCAGAGAGATAATCAGAAGGTGACATCCCTAAGTGCCATTTTTAGAGGCTCCATTTAAGTTTGAGTAACTAACTCAGAGTAAACTGTGGAACCAGCATCTATTGGGGTCATTACAATCAATATTTTAGCAGTTGTAAATAGTATTTTTTTCCCCACGTCAAAATCAAAGTATCTTCTTTTTTTTTTTGCATAATAATTGATCCCTTTTGAGGCCTGAATTTTTTAGTGATTGACTTCCAGGATAATTCATACAGAAGAGTCCAGTCTCTTCTCCACTTGCCTCCATCATGGCAAAGACATTAAAAACATTTGTGTTCAAAAGTTGGGGTTCAACCAAAGTGAAACACCAAAGGCAGTTTATCTTTAAAAGTGGAGGACACCAACTGTTCCAACACAAATTGGGTAGAACCTTCTCCTCTCCTCTGTGCTTACCAATTGCAAATTTTCCCATTGTTTAGCAGAATTGAGTTTTTTAGGTCTATTTGAGGTCTTGTGATGTTTCTTACAGTTATTTTTCGTCAAAACTGCCGTAAATTTTTCGTCCAGAACCTTCCTCATGTGCGTGTCCATGTGCAGCTGTTCTAAAACCAGACTAACTCTGCCCCTCAGGAAGCTCAGGACTGGTTTGTGCTACAAAGTGTAATCACTCTATGAACAAATTCAGCTTTGGTTTGGTTTTTGTTATGCTCCAGTTCACAGGGTTAAAGGGTTGCATGAGAATCTCAGCGCTCTGCTTGTAAAAATAAAGCTGAAATAATCACTGGCTCTGATAATTTCGGAGAAAACCTCAAAAGTCTAAGCAAGGAAGACACAAAACTCCAAAGGACAACAATACACTTCTTGTGGTTTCTCCTGGGGTCTGACTCATGCTTTTAGTGCCTCAGGGGTGACTAACACTGACTGGATTCTCACTGGCATCTGCAGGACAAGGGGGATTTGACTGTGAGGAGCAGGGTTATGGTCTCTCTTCCTTCTGTACTTCCTCATATCTACCTGAGCCATGACCACCACGTTGGTACAATGTGCTCTTGACCAAGCACAACTATTAAAATTGTTGTGAGGAGCAAAAACTTTGCTTCCATGTTGGTCAGGCACTGATTCTGGTGAAGGGCCTTGAGGGGAAGCTGTGTGAGGAGCTGCTGAGGGCACTTGGTGTGTTCAGCTGGAGGAGACTGAGGGGAAACCTCACTGCAGTTACAAGTTCCTTGGGAGAAGAAGAAGAGGGGCAGGTACTGAGCTCTGCTCTGTGAGGACCGGTGACAGAACCCAGGGAATGGACTGGAGTTGTGTCAGGGGAGATTTAGGTTGGATGTTGGAAAAAGGTTCTTCCCCCAGAGGGTGGTTGGGCACTGAACAGTCTCCCCAGGGCAATGGTCAGAGAACCAAGGCTGACAGAGCTCAAGGAGCATTTGGATGATACTCTCAGGCACATGGTGTGACTCTTGGAGATGGTCCTGTGCAGAGCTGAGGGTTGGACTCAGTGATCCTTGTGGGTCCCTTCCGACTGACCATATTCAGTGATTTTTCTGCCTCAAACAAACTCTACTCTGTCCTTTCTTCTCTTTGCAGTTACCTTTAAGCAAGAGGGATGTCTCAGGTGCCTGCTGACCTCCTGTCATCCACCAGCTCCTACAACTATGAGCCTCCCCTTCCCTCCTTGGCTCGGGGGAGTGCTCTCACCCAGGTACCTCCAGCCAAAAAAATAACCTTCTTCAAGAGTGGAGACCCTCAGTTTGCAGGAGTCAAGATGGCCATCAACCAGCGGAGCTTCAAGAGCTTCAATGCTCTCATGGATGACCTCTCCCATCGGGTCCCTCTGCCATTTGGGGTGCGAACCATCACCACCCCACGAGGAATACATTGCATCAGTGAGCTGGACCAGCTGGAGGATGGAGGGTGCTACCTGTGCTCCGACAAGAAATACGTGAAGCCGATCGGCATCACTCCCGGGGGACACAGGCCAGCCCCTCCACGACACGCTCGTCCCTCCAGTACCATGAGAAGAGCAGCTCAGGAGAGCAAGCTGGAAGATTATTCCACACCTTTCGCTCACCATGGCCCCAGAATACCCAAGAAAATCACTCTGGTTAAGAATGGGGAAAGTGGGTTTCGGCGCTCGATTATCCTGAACCGCAGGAACGCCCGGAGTTTCAAAACCCTCCTGGATGAGATTACGGAGATCCTGCAGTTCCCTGTGAAGAAACTCTACACTATTGATGGGAAGAAGGTAAGGATCTCTGATTCCCTGTGCTGGTCAGTTGTTCAAACAGGTGTTACCACACCAGCCTTTGCATTCCCTGGGATACAAATCCTTTAGCTCACAGGGGCAAGAGTTTATCCTTCGGGTTTTGTATCATTAATTACTTCCCCCTTAATTACACAGAAGTCTGATGTAGACGAATCCTGTTCAACCAGTCAAGAACTTCATACAAAACGTTGGTTTGGGTCAAAAGGAGGTTCAGATGCTCAATGTTTTGCAGCTGGGTATAAATCTCTAAATAAACTTCTGTTAGTGGAGTTTCCCATGCTTTCCTAGGAGGCATGTCCCAAAAAAAGACTTAACTTTGCCATACCTGACCACTGGGAATTCAGCAGAATCAGATGGCCTTTAGGTAGTACCTTGTGGTTACAGTGTTCCTCACAGAACCCTCACAGGGTCGTGCTTATGACGTGGGATCTTCAACATTATGATAACTAATAAACGCATAATTAATTAGAGTATGAGTGGGATCAGGAGACACATTTGTGATGATTTGGTGAATGTGCCAGTTGGGGCATGACAACTCCTTTGTTCTTCTGTTCCCAAAGGAATTTCCTGGCCAACCTGAGACTCATCTGACGTCTCCATCTCTTTGTAACATACACTATCCTTTACTTCCATATTCCTGAAGAGGTCCAACACGTTATCCAAACTTGTCCCTGGCAATGCAGCCAAGTGAAGCAGTTATCCTACGCTGTGCCACTTCTCCCACCCTTCCAGGGCTGTGTGCCAGCTCCTCAGTGGGAACAACACAACCATTTGTGGTGCCACTTTCTGAGCCAGGTGACTGAAGTGACTTGGGTTCACATGATCCATCATCCAGGAGAGGAAAAAAATGGAGGAATATTTTTAGCCCAAATCACTTTGACCTGGCACAGGAATGTGCAGTAGGAAGGAGAGAGGGAGGGGATAATGTGGTTTAATTCCTCCTTCCTGCAATGTGTCATATCACTGCTATGCTCCTCATTCTGGAAAGAGCTTCCTATTCTCAGCTGGAGGATCCAAGGAAAATGTCCTTCCCAAATATCCTATTGTTATAGCTTTCCCAATTCTACTTATCTAGAGGCTGAAAGAGTATCAGCCTGAGTTTGATGAGCTGAAACCTCAGGGAAAGGATGGTGCTGCTCCACACGTGGCAGATAAATGAAGCTGAAATATTGCTGAGAAACTGAGAGTCATAGAATCATAAAATATGCTGAGTTGGAAGGGACCCACCAGGATCATTGAGTCCAACTCCCAGCCCTGCACAGGACGCCCCGAGAATTCCCACCATGTGCCTGAGAGCATTGTCCAAATGTTTCTCGAACTCAGACAGGCTTAGGGCTGTGAGAACTGCCCTGGGGAGCCTGTTCCAGTGCTCAGGATTTATGAGAAGGGACACAGGAGCAAAGCAAGAAACTCAGCTGTGGACAACCTGGGATGTGGACATGGCCTGGGATAAACAAAATAGATAATTAATCTTAAATTTTATGTTTTACTTATGGACTTGTCTAAGTGCAAGATGAGCAAGCTGACCAAGCTACTTTAGGATTCATCTTTTCTAAGTGTGTCCAGAGCCTGTGTTTTTCCTAATGAGAGATAAAAATGGTTCACTTTTCAATAACTGGATGTAGACAAGGTGAATCCTGTGCCATAGACTGTTTCAGCAGGGTCTAGAGAGTAAATCATGGAAGGAGTGGTTGAAGTAGCTGGAGTTGTTTAGTCTGAGGGAAAAGAGGATCAGGGTGGACCTTCTCACTCCCTGAACTCCCTGAGAGGAGGGTGGAGCCAGGTGGAGGTCGGGCTCTGCTCCCAGGGAACAAGGGACAGGACAAGAAGCCTCAAACTGCACCAGGGGAGGTTCAGGTTGGACATCAGGTAGAATTTGTTCACGTTGAGGGTGGTCAGGCATTGGAAGGGGCTGCCCAAGGAGGTGGAGAGGTGTCCAAGGAAGGCTTGGATGTGGCACTCAGTGCTCTGGGCTGGGGGATAAGGTGGGGATCGGTCACATGTTGGACTCGATGATCTTGGAGGTCTTTTCCAACCTAAATGATTCTGTGACATGAAAACAAAGAAACAGGCACTTTAAACAGCAACGCTTTAAGTGTCCAAATGATTGTGGGTATCTGGAGCTGGATTAATTTCATGTTTAACAACATGAATTAATTTCATGTTTAACATCATGTGAAACAACACATCAGTGCCTAAATGCTTCTGTAAGTGAGGTGAGTGGCCGAGCTCCCACAGAGCTGTTCAGACTAAGCTGACAGTCCGCTGAACTCAGAGCTGGCCAAAATAGGTTTCTACAGGCCTTCAGAATCACCAAGGATCTTTTTTCCCAGCTTCCATCAAATTATTTGCAAAGTGAAGTTTGCTGTGTACCACAATTAAAAGTGTTAGAACAGGATTTAATTCTTCTCTCTCCATTGTGCTAAATTCTTAACATCTTCCCTGATTTGGTCCAGAGTAACAGTATCTAAATATTTTAGATTTAGGGCCTGGGACCATTCACTGTAGGTGGTTTGGATGTGCTCATCCCATGTTTGAGCAGCCAGGCCCAAAAACCCAACCAAACCCAACCCTGCTACCAAGATGTCCTATAATCTACGGATAAGTATTTTAATTTGTCACTGATTTCTCCACTTTTCAAGACTTGGACTGTTCAGTCCACATGGACATGAACAATCTTGTATAGTCGCTGTAACTTTGTTTCCATTTCTATTTTTGAGAATTTTCACTTATTTCACTAAAGAAAAGTTTTGCTTTCTATTTCTTAGTGCAGTCAATGTTCTTCTCNTCCAATCTAAATGATTCTGTGACATGAAAACAAAGAAACAGGCACTTTAAACAGCAATTTTTTAAATAATTGTGGGTATCTGGAGCTGGATTAATTTCATGTTTAACAACATGAATTAATTTCATGTTTAACATCATGTGAAACANATTGTGGGTATCTGGAGCTGGATTCATTTCAGGTTTAACCACCTGAAATGACACATCAGTGCCTAAATGCTTCTGTAAGTGAGGTGAGTGGCCGAGCTCCCACAGAGCTGTTCAGACTAAGCTGACAGTCCGCTGAACTCAGAGCTGGCCAAAATAGGTTTCTACAGGCCTTCAGAATCACCAAGGATCTTTTTTCCCAGCTTCCATCAAATTATTTGCAAAGTGAAGTTTGCTGTGTACCACAATTAAAAGTGTTAGAACAGGATTTAATTCTTCTCTCTCCATTGTGCTAAATTCTTAACATCTTCCCTGATTTGGTCCAGAGTAACAGTATCTAAATATTTTAGATTTAGGGCCTGGGACCATTCACTGTAGGTGGTTTGGATGTGCCCAGCCCGTGTTTGAGCAGCCAAGCCCAAAAACCCAACCAAACCCAACCCTGCTACCAAGATGTCTTATAATCTATGGATAAGTATTTTAATCTGTCACTGATTTCTCCACTTTTCAAGACTTGGACTGTTCAGTCCACATGGACATGAACAATCTTGTATAGTCGCTGTAACTTTGTTTCCATTTCTATTTTTGAGAATTTTCACTTATTTCACTAAAGAAAAGTTTTGCTTTCTATTTCTTAGTGCAGTCAATGTTCTTCTCGTGATTCTTAAAATAATTCCCCACAATTTTCTTTCTAATCACTATAAACACTGATATTTTAAGTGGGATATATATTAAATACACACTCTACAAACTGAATATCTTCAATATTATTAAACATTCATCTTTCTTTTCATCTAAAGGCACTCAGATATCTTTCATTTTCATCTCTGCTAATGGTCATCCTGTCTAAAGGTCTAATACTATATTATATAATCCTGGGATTATATTGTATAATCTTGGGATCCTTTTTTTTAATATGAAAATTTTCATGACTGTCTTGTCAATAAGTGGTTGATCTTCTGTACATTAGTAATTTTATTTTTACTCCTTTTATTCCTTTTATATCTCAGTGATAGATAACTACGGCTCCCATCTGAGCCAAGTTATCATCTTATATATATATATAGCCAGGAAATATGTGATTATTATTATATTTCCTGAAGAACCTTTCACAGTGATTTTTTTGGCCATTCTTAATTTCAATCATTTACCTCCAGCTTTTTAACTCTCCCTTTCTCTTCATTTAACAGCCATTCTTATTAGGGCTTCCTGTTACTTTAGGCTTGGGTGCAAAGCATTTAAAACAGCAATAAAAGTCATTCTGTCCTGGATTTTTCAATTTTTTCCTTTCATACAGATTCTCCGAACCATTTCTGCTCTTTTTCCAAGTATTCCTGACATATCTCACCTTCAAGACTTCAGTATCAAGTTCCTGATGCACAATTGGTTGTGTCGGAGTTTTCCCCAGATGTAACAGTTTGAGGAGTGAAAATAGTGAATTTGATGCACAATTTTGTGACATTTTCTGAAATAACCTCCTTCAACTGGTGCTGAAGTTCAATTTTAACTATAAATCTTGCCTTTATAATTCTATTTGCATCTGTTGGAGACAATGGTAACAAGCCCCCACATTCTTCCATGACTGTTGAAAGGTATCTGAGTGCTTCCTATTTCTTGGGTATTTCCTTGTGTCTCATATTATTCTTTTTGAATAATAATTCAAATAATTTTGTAAACTTCTTTTAACACATGTCTATGTAATTAAGAACAATAACTTTTGACATTTATTCCTATGTTTTTACAGCTTAGCAGAATAAGAGTAAGATTCATTCTTAAGCAATTCATCTGGAGTGCTGCTGGATTAACTTTGTCTGGCCTAGAATAACAAATTCACAGCATTGAACAGCATGCTCACAATGTCTCTTTTGCTGCCAGTTTTTTCTTGGTCTCTTGAAAACCAAACCCACACAAAAAAAAAAAAGAGGGGGAAAAATCTCCTGTCCTACAGGTAACTCAATCTGTTCCATCAATGGAAGAGCTATTCATAGACTTCAGAGTGTGCCCTCTTCAACTCCCTTTTGTTTTCTCTTACTGCAATAATTCCAGATCTAAACTCAAATCTAAAGTGAGTTAAATCTGTCCCAGTGGCTCTGGTTTAATATGTTCCATTTTAATATCTTTACCATTTTCTTGACTAAATCCAGGGCACTTCAAAACTACGAGTCTTTATGAGGGTGTAAATTTTGGACACCCATGGAATAGACTTGTTTCATGTTCCTTTCCTTATTGATTCCAATGCCTTATTTATTTGAAAAAGCAGAGAAAAGGGTTTTCTTCCATTTGCAGTCTATCTAGTCCACAAATTTTTCCAGTAAACCTCTAAGTTTAATTCAATCCAAGCTCAAAGGAAAATCACCAGTGACCAGAGAGAAGAGATCAAAATCCATCAGAGTCCCGCAGAGTTTCTTGCTTTGTGATCACACTTGTTTTGCTGTTATTTTGTACTTTCTCCCGTTTTTCTGGTTATTTATTTCTCACATATATTGAAAACTGTACTTTTGACCTTCCCAGGAAAAGCCAGTGTACTGGTTTCTGTGGCCCCAGTGATGGGACTCTCATTGCTCTTGGGCCAGAGAGTCTTTCAGTGCTATGAATTCAGAATTATCCTGTAATAATTCTGCAAAACTCAAGTCAGTAGAAATAGTGATCTAAAAGCCTCGATTCCCATGTTAGTATAAATCCAGGGTGGCTCTAGTGGTATTTACATATTTGCATTTTTATTTTAACTCCTGAAGCCTTGAGTGAGGGGAATCAAGTATTTTTAACCCTAAGAATCAAGCAGGACTAGTCCCACTGCAGGGAATATGTGTTTAAGTGTTTGAGCACTCCTTTCATCAGGGCAAATAGCTTATTTTCCCAAAATAACCACGATTTTTCTTATCAGATTCTAAATCAAAGTAGTCTTTTGATGAGTATAGGACTGGAGAAAAATTTAATTTGATTTTTCAATTATCAGTCAAAGTTTCAGCAAGAAAATCAGAAAAAATCAGTAACAGTTTCAGCAAGAAGTGTAAATCATAATTTTTTTTTCAGGTCAAGCCACTCGCTGCTGTTTTCCAGGTGATTAACTGGAAATAATTGGATTAACTGCCCAAATAGGGAGATTTGTTATTAAGGTTAATATTGACACACAATTAACTTGTCAGTGAAACTTTGTGCATGTTTTCCCACTAAAATATACACAGGCCTGGACTTAATTCATTAATTCATCTAAATCTGATCAGCTTATGAGGCATTTAGGATGGGGGGCAAATTTAACCTGTCAGCTTCTATTTACTGATTTACTGATTGCAGAAGACTGGAAGACAGACTTAGTCTGGTCACATAAATTAACCTGGGCCCAAATTTTCATACACTTGTTTTAAAGTACTAGAGATATTTAAATATTGACAAACACAAGACTCGTGATTCTACATCTGAAGATCAACTGGCTGATGTGACTGTTGGAAATTGCAGCTTTCCTAGTTTTTACTGGGGACATCAGTTCTACATTTAAAAAAAATAACTAGGTGTGCAGATGTTTTTAATAAAAAAAAAAGTAAAGTATAATTTGGAGTTTATCTTCTCCATCTGATGGACTTTCATCTCTATTCTGAGGAGTTCTTATACAACTTAGTGGGTTTTCTTCCTCCATGGTCCAAACCACATGAACATACCTCTGTGCAGATCCCACCTCTGCCTCTGGAGAGGCAAGAATGCCCCTAGGGGCAAAGAGATCATGGAAAGGCCAGAAATCCTCACAGACTGTAAGGAATGACGTGTAGGATTATGAGACATCAACAGGGGATTTCCCTTACAAATGGCAATTATCCAGGGTCCACCAGCTGAACACTCATTAAGACTTCATTAAGTCACAGGAACCCAGCAACGTGACCATGTGTCCAGTCACAGATGTCCTGATTTCTGCCCTTGTGAATCACCAGGCCTTCCTTTTACCAACTGTCCTAAATTAAAACAAAAACAAAAACAGTTCCTTCCTTAAAACCCAGCACTCCTTCTCATGTGGCATTTGAAACCCCACTGTGTTATGGCAAATAGTCCCCATGGTTTGTGGTGGCAATTACCATGGGCATCTCAAACAGGGTTTATCAGCCTCCACAAGAGTTTTCTAGGAGATGTGGCTGGTTTTGTGTTTGTTGGAGTCAGGTCAAGACTTGGATGTGTTTTTGTTTAGGTTCACTCGAGGCTGACTGTAAGTTGTTATATTTAATGAGTGAATCTGATCCTGTCTGTTGTGAGGAAGGACAGAGGGGATGACCAGAAAGACTCTCCTTTGCCTCAGACTCTACAAGTGAGAACATTGCAGAATGAGCACTGTATGCCACCAAATTCCCTTGAGGAATCAGAGAATTCCCCTGTGGGTTAATCAGGGGAGCAATCAGGAGTTCAGGAATGCTTCCTCAGGCACCACTAACCAGAATCTCTAAAGGATTACTTATTAGCAATTCCTTGGGGTAAGAACCCTCAGTTTTCTTCCATGTTTATGTGGAGTTTGGCACAAGAAGATGCTGCAGCAAGACTGACCATTCTGGGTCAAATCAAGCCATTTTTGGCTGTGCCAGCTGGAGCACCTTTGGAGAAAGACAGAAGACATACGAAGTGATCCTTTCCCTGGTGTATCTTCCCAGTTTCCAGGAACCTGTAGGATAAGATCTTCTTCAGCCCAAAGTAGTGCCATGGGCCAAAGCTATTCCAGTTGCCAGAAGAGATTCAGGGCACGTGCTCTGGCCCTTACACCAGATGGAACTATCTATAGGTAATCCCACCACGTAGCATCCGAAATAGGGTCTAATTCCCACAGCCTTTAGTGTTGGGTGGTCACGTTCAAGCTGCTTCTTAGAAAAGCTCCCTGGCATGTGTTAACTCCCAGATCTGCCCAGGAATTGCTTGGGAAAATGCCAGTTGGTCCAGGATTTGAATACACTAAAGACCACTCTGAGTGGCACAGGTAGCTCTGTTCCAGTGCCCTGGATCCAGGATTGAGTTAATTTAGCAGTAAAGGCAGAACTTTTATTTTTAACTGTTACTAGTAAAAGTATAAACCTAACTATTACTGCTAAATAGTTCTTGGTACTAATGACTGCATTTACAGCGACCTCAGGGTGCAAGGCCAGGAAGCAGGCTTGTCTGACATATTTCCTGGCTCAGATTTACACATCCATAGAGCCATTCCTGGGACATCTGTAGGCTGCCCGCAGGCATCCTCTGGGCCACTCATGTTTGGGCTCTTTACCAAACTCATCTGTCTTAATGACAGGTGTCATCAAGCCCCTGATGGAACTGTAAGAGGAAAAGGGGATACACGGAGGCAGATAAGCTGGTTTCAAATATGGTATGTGTATATAAACAGTGAGAGAAGAGAGGTGATAATTTGCCTCCGTGGGATAGTTAATTTTCTGGTTCCACGCTGACATATTCACTGTGACACTTGGTTTCGTGCCGTGCTCAGGTATGAAGGATGGCAACCAGTTCCAGCCCCTCATGTGGTGCAAACTGTTGTTACCAAGTGAGCTGTGCCACTTTCCACCCACCGTGTGTGTGACTCATGGGCTAAAAACAAACAGCAGGTTTCAGGTTCAATATTCTCTGATTCCCTGCCAAACCCGCAATGACTCCAGCGAGATTTACACAAGCGATCTGTAAACCTCAGCAAAACTTTCCATGAACCTGATCCATGAGAAGACTCACATCCAGGTGTGTTTCATGAACCTTTGAGATGCCCTGAAATCATTTGGCCCACTGCCTGACAAGGCAGAGTTAAATGGACCCCGTTTTCTTATCTAACACACACCAAATCTAATACTTTCTTATCTAGCATTACCAAATGCAAATGATTCCCTTACCCTCAGGAGATTACTATTGAAAGAACAAAATGTAGCAAAGTGTAATTACTTTCTAATTCTTTTGAATTTCATCCAGGGCAAAGACATTTCCCATCACATTATTGAGTATAAGCAGTACTATTTGTCAACATGATGTGTCTGTTTATTCATTTACCCAGAGTACAAAAAATTGCAGAATTCCACCCTCTCCTGGAAAAACTGTGAATTCTCTGTAAGTCCTTTAAGTAGAAATCACTGTTTCTGCAAAGAATTTTTGCAGGGAAGACTGGAATTATTTTTTTTCTTTAGGGAAATCTGGTTTTCCAAATGCAGATTTTGGAGTTTTTACCAGTAATGGGAAAGGAAAAGAGACGATGTTTTGCATTTGCATCAACTTTCTTCTTCCTTTTGGGCCTTGAACAGAGAATTCAAAGAATTCTGCTGCAACTCTTGGCAAGGTCTGAGGGGAGACCTTAGTGCTCTCTACAACCACTGGAGAGGAGGTTGTGGTGAGGTGGGTGCCACAACAATGTGCAACAAGTGACAGGGAGGGTTTAGCTTGGATATTAAGAAAAAAACCTCTTCACTGAAAGGGTCGTCAAGCGTTGGAACAGGCTGCTCAGGGCAGTGGTGGAGTCACCATCCCTGGAAATGTTCAAAAAATGGGTGACTCTGCACTTGAGGACACAGTTTAGTGGCATGGTTTAGGTTGGTGGTGCTGGGCTGACGATTGGACTTGGTGATGATAAGGGTCTTTTCCAACCTTCATGATTCTGGCATCCTATTCTATGGTTCTGTTCTTCTATGATTCTCTTTCAACTTGCATCTTTTCTGAAATAAATCCACTTAACATCAAGGCAGCTGTTTCTGCCAAGTAGAAGTAAAACCCTTCCCATCTTTCATGCTTGCACTGTGGGCTTTGCACATTGAGAGCCAAACTTGGACTCAGTAACATGAAAACTATTCAGTTAAGCCAAGTTTTCCTGCTAAATGTGCTTCTCTTTATGCCCAGAGCTTCTGGAGGCCACAAATTGTATCCAAAGTGCTCAATGAAGCACAAGACAGGAATTTTTATGCTAAGAGAGATCCAGGATGGTAAGACCATGGATCAAGGCCCTATGGATCCATGAGCTTGATCTAATAGGGTTTATACACTCAATCCCAGCTCCTACAGCTACTTGGAGCACACCCATGTTGTCCTCCACTCTTTCCCCCCTCAGTTTCCAGCTGAAATACCTTTTAATCCATGCTGTAGATATTCCCCATTTAAAAAGAGTAAGTTTTGAGATCTTCTAGTCATGGGGACAAGCTTGAACTCACGACTCATATCCTTCCCACTGACTCAGTCACCTCAAGGCTCATCACAAAAACCAAATGCTTGGCATTTTTCAAGACTTGTCAATTTTTGAGCTAATCCTGCCCTCGGAGAGGATCAGGGCAGGAGCTTGGGGTGGGGTGGATGTTACTCTGACTCATGATTTTCAAACGCTGATGTTGGATGCACCAGATTTAATGAACCCAATGCCAGAGGAGCAGGTGGTGGACTCTAATTCCAGGGAGGAATTGCAACGTGTCAGAAGGTGGAAAACATCTGTAGCAAAAACTTTCTAAGAAATGCCTCCCTCTCTTCTCTGTTGAGCTTTGCACCTTTAACAGCAATTTGCTCCTTCTCAGATAGAACAGTGTCAGACCTCATTTTGAGGTCACAATGTGGGTGGGAGGGGAAAAGGCCTCCAGAAACCTACACATGAAGTCAGTGCAATGTGGGGATCTCCCCATCTCCATCCAGAATTCAGTGGAAGTCCTCAGAAAACCTCCCATAGTCTCCATCAGGAACCAGCTCATCCTCAACAGAGACATCTGGTGGCATTCCCCATACAATCCTAACAGCCCGTTTTCCAAACTGAACCAGGCTACAAATCACTTCTTTCCCATCTTTATCCTCTCCTGCTGTTACTCAAAATTTTTCTGCTCTCTTTGTGCCTTTTTATTCCCCAGTTTTTCCTCTTGCTTCCCCCTTTTTCCTCGAGGTGTTTCTCTTCCGCTGTTACCCAAATGGTTTCCAACAGCCACTGAATTTCTGATTGCAGTATTTCTCTTGGACTGCTGGAAAACTTGTTGATCCAGATTATTTCCAGGGGCAAACTCAGAATGGTTATTTTTTATACATGTGAAAATCGTTGCACACAGGGAAAAAGCATCTGTGATAACGCCAAGAAAAGCTGCCAGAAGTGCAATAGATAAACAAGATCTTAACCTCTGGTTAAATAAATCAATGCAGGGTATTATTGTTCTCTCTTTCACTTATTTTACTTGGCTATTTGAGTGCTTCATGATCTTCCAAAACTGTCCTTTTTCATGCAGCTTTCCATGGTGGTCAAAACTGAAAGGAGACAGGTTGTGCTTGAAAAGTTCTAGGAGATGCTGATATTTTTACGTGTGTTGCTATAACAAATCATCTTATATTGCTGCGTTTCATCATCTGGAGCATTGGACTTGCCCATATCCCCATGAAATAAGCATCAAACAAAGATTATTTGTGTTATGGGACACTGGCATCTGTTCTGCTTCCCACATCTTTCTTTGGAGAAGAGAAGGTTTTGGCGTGACCTAATTGTGGCCTTCCAGGACCTGAAGGGAGCATGGAAGAAAGATGGAGAGAGGTTTTTGACTGGGTGTGGAGTGGCAGGACAAGGGGGAATGATTTT
The DNA here is from genome assembly GCA_013397135.1 of Pachyramphus minor. NCBI lineage: Eukaryota > Metazoa > Chordata > Aves > Passeriformes > Tyrannidae > Pachyramphus > Pachyramphus minor. The sequence continues at coordinate 252,569 of VYXB01005973.1, read as the reverse complement.
AAACAGAAGAAGAGTTGATTTAAATGAGGTGTTAGGAAGAAATTCTTCCTTATGAAGAATTGTGAAGGTGGTGAGGCTCTGGCACAGGTTGCCCAGAGAAGCTGTGGCTGCCCCATCCCTGGAAGTGTTCAAGACCAGGAAGGGGCTTGGAGTAACCTGGGCTAGTGGAAGATGTCCCTGCCCATGGCAGGGGGCGGAATGAGATGAGCCTTAAGGTCCCTTCTAAACCAAAGCATTCCATGATGTCATCAATTTATGTGGATTTGGGGACTTTGTATTTAATTTGATGAGTAAGAGACCATGTGAGTTTTGATTTGGGAGATGGATGGGTTGACGTGTGCTCACATCTGGACTAATAATTTGGGTGCTAGAGTTTGCAGAGGATTAGATCCATTTCCATGCAACAGTTCCTTGCTTCAAATTCAATCTCACCTCAGGGGAGAGCCTTCTGACCATGCTGAGGTTAGAGAAAGGGAGGACAAGCCATGTGTCTTCCTCTTTCTTTCCTTCCACTACTTTGCTAATTTGTATGCGGGCATGGAGGGGCAACACCCCATGATTCACCTCCTGACCAGCAGATTAGCACAGTTTTAACAAGCCACTCCCCAGAAGAACCACTCTCTTAATTCCTCCAGTGCAAAGTTTGGGGAAGGGAAGGGCAAGTGGGTTCTTTGCATGAATGAAATACTGAATTTATTGTTGTTAAACCAGGATATGTCAGTTCAGAGCTTGGACGGCCCTGGATTGGATGTGGCACAACCACAAAACAACAGGGTGGTTCACACTCCAAGGAGTTGTAAATCTGAATGGAAGACAGAAGGGAACAGATGAAAGAGCTCAAGGAAAGGAGGCAGTGAGTCAGCAGGATAGGGAATGGACTCAGCCCGTTAGCCTGTTCTTCTGCTCTGTTACAAGCTCTTCCTGTTTTCCCATGATCCCTGCACTCCTTTGGAAGGTGGATCAGCTTATGGACTTGTCCTCTGAACAGTGTCTTGCATTATTTGCACATTCTAAGTCCCAAATGTCTCTGGTTGGCTGCTAGCCAGCAGAGGGAAAGAAAAAAGTGTCTTCATTTTGCCTCCATCAGAAACTTGTATCTACATTCACCCTCTGAGGTGAGCAAGGTTTACAATTGTTCTTTTTTCTCTGGGAAGAGCCAGAGAATGGCACGTTCTCCATGCCAAACAGCTTCCTTGTTTTAGAGATGCTATTTTTGCCCTGTTTCTGTTTCGCTATCGATGACATTCTATCAATAATTGTGTTGCAGTAGCACCTGGAGGTCCTTGCTGAGCTCACAGCCCCTTTGTGGCTGATTCTGCACAGTAATGTTCATGGAGACAACCCATCCTGAATGGATGGAAGCCAGACTGAAAAAACCCACCATACTGCAGAAGAGAGGATGTTCTTTTATTTTGACCCCACACATGGTGGCCTTTCCAGTGGAGCTTTGAGTAATGTCTGGGATGTTAAATATTCAGCTCAAATGGGGCTTCCTGGTACCTGTTGAGTGGACATGTTGGCTGGAGTTAATCTGCCTTACCTTTGACATCTCAGATTATGTTCTCATATTTTAATCCAATCTGATTCATCTCTTTCTCCAGGGCTCTCATGTTTCTGACATTTGAATAGTTGCTGTGTCTGCTTTTCACCGGGGGGTTATGGTCACATCTTCCAATCTTACCTATCACCAAGTTTATGTCCAGTTTCTTCTCCCAGCACAAAAATCAATGGCAGAAATTGCATGGAAAATACAGTTTCACAAGTCAAAAGAACTCTTTGTCTTTCGGTTGTTATGCCCAAGAAGAAGAACGGGGTCACTTCTCTTGCACAACAGCAAAAGCAAAGGAGGCTGAGAGAGCTGGGGGTGTTCACCTGGAGAACACCAGGATCCAGAGCCCCTTCCAGAGCCTAAAGGAGCTCCAGGAGAGCTGGAGAGGGACTTTGAACAAGGGCCTGGAGGGACAGGACAAGGGGGAATGGCTTCCCACTGCCAGAGAGCAGGGTTAGATGGGATATTGGGAAGAGATTCTTGGCTGTGAGGGTGGTGAGGCCCTGGCACAGGTTGCCCAGAGAAGTTGCCCCATCTCTGGAAGTGTCCAAGGCCAGGTTGGACAGGGCTTGGAGCAACCTGGGATAGGGGAAGGTGTCTCTGCCCATGGCAGAGGGTTGGAATGAGAGGAGCTTTCAGGTTCCTTCCAACTCAGACCATGATGATGATGATGATGATGATGATGATGCAAAGAAAGCTCCCAGTTCTTTCCTAGTCATAAGCAGTGTGATGCAAACCCCAGAAAAGCCAGGGGAGACTCTACCACTGGTTGAAACGGGGTCAGTATTTCACTCACTGCCTTCAGAAGCAACAGTGGACACTGGCATGGCTGCAGGTCCAGGACCTGATCCCTTTGGATTATAAATAATTTTTATATATTCTTTAGAAAGAAGGAAATCCGAGAAGCAACACATTGACCTCACCCTGGACACACCAAGTGAGTTGCAAGTTGCTAAACACCCAAGAGGGCCCACACTGCTTGGAGATAATTTAGCACTAATAAAAGGTGTCATATTGGGTGCCCTGAAGATGTCAACTGTCCAGCCCAGGCAGGGACATATTGAGAGGATGGGATTCCTGCAACATTGTGGGAAAACTCTGTGCTGAGCAAACTGAGACGAACTATTATCCCAACCCTCCAGCACTGCCCTGACAGAGAGGATGTTGCATTAAACCAAATCAGTGGGAGAAATATGATTTATTTAACCCTTAGGAAACATTCATCTGTATTTACACTGCCAAAATGCTTTTAACAATGAAGCACTGCAAAGATGAACTTCTGCAATTATTAATTCAGAGAAATTAGGGCTTGCAAGATATTCAGCAAAGTTATGTGTTATAGGTATAAAAGCTGCTAAAGATCTGCTGATGGCAGAAATACACCATGACAGACTATTTGAAGTGACATAGCACAAGTTCTGTCCATATAAAAGGATTTGGTTTGTGGGGGAAAAAAAAAA
>VYXB01005973.1:239312-249540 GCA_013397135.1 Pachyramphus minor | reverse complement strand
AAAAAAAAAATATAAAAATATAACCTATATATATATAAATATATATAAATTCAATAACTCAGCTGGCTCAGCTCCATTGGTTCCTGAGGCTCTGTCATTGCCACCATCTATTTTCTGCACACACAACAGAGTGGTGATGAGTGTGATTGAAGTATCTACACAGATACATGTGAGGAAATACCCTGAGCAAAAAATAGCTTTCACTGAAAAACTTTACAAAACTTGTCCTTTATCAAAACTAAACTTAGCGGGGGTTTAAAGACAGATTGTTTTACATCAGAAACGGAAAAGATTTCATGTCTATTTTTCTTTTTTCTTCTCCTTCTTTTTCTCTTTTCTCTTTGTTCTTTTTTACCCTCATTTTTTTTTCTAATCCTATGGGGTCAGGGTGAAAGACCTCACCAAAGGAATAAAAATGAGACGAAAAAAGTACAGGAAAGTAAAGGAAAAGAAATACACAGGTGGCAAAAACCTACTCAAAATATTTGATTTATGGATTTATAGGCTTTCCATAAACTTTCAAAGTGAGCTAGAAAGAAGTTTTCTTTGGGAATAGATGGACCAGAAGTGGATTTATTGACCAATGACAAGTAGCAGACAGAGACAGACCGAGCTTTGGGGGTTATTTTGAAGTTTTATGTTACTGATCACAAGGGCTTAGCAGTTTTTTTGCTTTGCACAGTGTATTTAATGCAAGTTTTAGTGAGCAGAGCTTCTCTTACTGTGGGTGGGTTTTGTAAAAACAAACTCAGTGGGTCTGAGTCATGAGTGTTGTTATAGTGCAAAGAGTAAATAAAAAATAAATGGAAGACAATGGTATTTTAGTGTATTCCCACTAAAAGTTGATACCATATAGCCTATTGTAAGAAAAATGACCAGAAATTATTAACTGCATCTAGGATGTGATTTTATTTATCTCTGCCTTGTTGTTTCACCACACACATGTTTACCCTCCTCTTATTTGCACCAGATCCAGCACTAATCTCTCAGTACCTCCCACAGCCCTGGTCGTACCAAATCCTCTTGGAAAAGCCCAGAGGAATTTCACAAACCAAGGCCTTGGGCTCTCAAGTGGGTCTGGCTCCTCATTCCTTGGCTGTAGCAGTATTTAGAGGCCAAGTTCTGTCCTTCATGTGCTGTTATTCCAGGCAGGGGTGACAATGGCAGACCTGTCATCGCTGCTCCTCGGAGATTCCTTATCTTCCATACTCAGCTGCTCGTTAAAGGGATGATGATTAAGTGACACGGTGAGGTCAGGGGGCATCTTGGGGGCAAGACAGTGCTGAGCACACCACCAACGCTGGTTGGTGTGGTCACCTCTTGTTGGGGAGTTCCCAGATGCTCTAGATGTGTTCTCCTGATGGAACAGACTGAGGAGGAGGGGATGTCCCAGCTGGATTATGGAGACCCCTGGCATCACAAAGCTGGCAGATGCTGGCCCCTCTAAAGTCCTCTGAGGCAGAAAAAGATCCTTCTCCTCCTTTTAAAGGCACTGAGTGTTTTAGCTGAGAGCTTAACCTCGGTCTTTCAAATATGAAGTTGCAGAAGCCAGATGGAATCACAGAATCACAGAATGTGCTGAGTTGGAAGGGACCCACAAGGATCATCGAGTCCAACCCTTAGCCCTGCACAGAACCATCTCCAAGAGTCACATCACGTCCCTGAGAGTATTGTCCAAACACTCCTTGAGCTCTGTCAGCCTTGGTGCTGTGACCACTGCCCTGGGGAGCCTGTTCAGCGCCCAACCACCCTCTGAGGGAAGAATCTTCTTCTGATATCCAGCCTAAACCTCCATTGATGCAACTTCAGGCCATTCCCTTGAGTCTTGTCACTGAAGATAGGTCCAGACTCTATCTGGCCAGTGCTCATCACAGGATTGATTCCTATTCCTTTAGAGAAGTAAGTGTTGTATCTGGATAGGTCGGATGGGACTCTGAGCAACCTGCTCTAGCTGAAGATGTCCCTGCTCATTGCAGAGCTGTTGGACTAGATGACATTGAAAAGGTTCCTTCCAACCCAAACTTTTCTATGATTATATGATTCCATGAAAAGTGACTCATGTAGGACTTGATGTGTAATCCAGAAACAGGTCATGCAGTGAGGGTGAAGAGGGTAAATCTGGGTTCTCGTGGAGTAACAAAGGTTCCTTCACAGGCACTTCCCACACTGAGGGACAATGTCCCTCATTGTCCAGCACTGAGGCAATAAGCAGGGTTATAATTCAGAGAGTATTTGAGGTAATATTAGGGGAAGTCACAATTCTTGTTCTTCTTTCTGAGCAAAGAAAGGAAGAGAACTAAGGTCCAAAATGAAATGCAGCATTTGCCAGGTAATGATTGCTGTCCCATACAGGAATTACAGGAATTTAAAGATCAAGACTGAAATGCCTCCAGTTCCACTCTTTCCCTCACTACTACATTGATTATGCCTAAATCTTTCCCAGAATATGTGAAATCTCTTAATAAATGAGATTTCTTCTCCCTTAGGCAATCTCTCCCACCCCTTCCCTGTCTTAGGAAATGTGATTAAAATCTAGCAGACTTTCTCTTTCAATGGAAGAAAATATTCCAACAGACCCTGCCAGCAGGCTCTGGCAGACCCTGAAGTTCTCCAGAACCACATTTATTTTCACAGAACCACAGAATATCGTGAGTTGGAAGGGACCCCCAAGGATCATCGAGCCCAACTCCTGGGCAGGGCAATCCCAAAAATCACACCTGAGAGCATTGTCCAAATGTTCTTTTATTTAGGTGCCAACTAACTGTCAGCTGATTCTGGGCCTGGAAGAATCCAGCTCTTCTCTATCAGCTCCTGGTGACCCCCTTTGCTCTTCCCTTCCCAGATTGACAGCATGCAGGCCCTGCTCCACTGCCCCAACGTGCTGGTGTGTGTCGGCCGGGAGCCCTTTAAACCTGTGTCCATGGAGAATCTGAGGAAACACTCGGTGGAGAAGCTGCCCAACCTGCCTCCCCGTTCCAACGGCAACAACGTCAACGAGAACAATGAAAGTAAGCAAAGCTCTGGGTGTCACCGGGCCTGTGTCCCACAACAAGGGGCATTGCAGGCACCCATTGTGCTGCCTCAACGTGCAGATTTCATGTGGAAAGTGCACTTCCCTCTCCCTCCCTCCCTCTCTCCCAGGCCTTTCCATCCTCCCCTTCTTTTTCTCTGGTTTCCTTCTAGGATTTCCTCCCTACGCCCCCCCAGTCTTTCTCTTACATGCTCCCCGTGTCTGGCTGACTTCCCTTCCTCTTTCATATCTCTGTGTCTCCTTTTCCTTCCAGAACTCCCTCCTTTCCTGTGTCTGTCTCCCCAAACCCTTGAGATTTCCCACGGATCCTCTATCCCCTTGTCTGTCTGGCATGTCATGCCTGCACTCATGGACTTCCCTGCACCAGGAGCAGAGGATGCCCTGGTTCTGTCAGCAGGAGACTCAGTTTCTCCTGCAGGTTACACCTGCCCTTTTGGGAACAAAGCATATTTTTATGGAAAGGTTATTTTCAGGAAGGAGTATGTTATGGATTATTCAGGATTATATTTCTTATTATATTCTTCACTGCGAGTTATCTAAGGTTACAGGTAATTAAACCAGCCACCCTCTGTAGCCTATGAAAAGAAACTTTCCACTTCCAAAGGGCAAGAATCTCATGTGTATTAGGGATTTGTTGTGGGATGAAATTAAATGTGCTCTAGAGGTGGACCTGTTTCTCTCCATTGTCAATACCAGGAGCTGGGAAGGATGCACTTGTGTGTTGGCAACCAGTTGTAGAAATTTATGTACAGAGACATTCCACACTCACTGCCTGAGACACAAAAAAGTAGGGGGAAACATGGGAATAAACTGCACTTTTGTCCATCAAGAGACTGAGCAAATATATCAGTTCAAATGCATAAGGATGATTAGAGAAAGCTATTTCATGTGTTATTGGCCTTGGCTGATGTCCTGTTCTACACTTCCTTCCCAAAAAGCCTCCATTCAGCTCTGTATCCATACGTCCATGGAGACATGTGATTGTCCATAAATATATAAAAGTTAATTACGGACAAACATATTTTAGAAACAAGATGGATGAATGTCTTCCAAGGCATCCTGATAGCAACATATTCTTCTTGAAATGAAGGGTCTAGGACCTCAATAAATCTATGCATGTCACTGCACTGGGACATAGAGATGCTTCAGATTACAATCCCTAAATTCCCTTTCTATCACAGATTCCTTCTGCAAATACCACTATTTATCACCAGATTACAATTCCTTTTCTATTTGTTCTTAATGTTTCAATAAACATTATAATTATTGAGAGTGGCACATCCCTGCAGGGACTGAGCGTTGCTCTGGTCTACATGGCCACACGTTTCCTGGCATGTGAATGGAGAAGTGGATGGTGGACAACAGATCATAGAATCATAGATTTGGAAGGGACCCATTGGGACCATCCAGTCCAACTCCTGGCCCTGCACAGGACACCCCAAGAATCCCACCCTGTGCCTGAGGGAATTGTCCAAACACACCTTTCAATCAGACAGGTTTGGTGCTGTGACCACTTCCCTTGGGAGCCTGGGAATGTGTAACACGTGACCTGTAATTAAGGAAGAGAGTCACGTCTCCATGTACTTTTCCCTGGCTGAACAAGAAAGATGAAAACTTGAACAGTTAAATAAAGGAATATATTTGCAACATGATAAAATATCAAAACTCTGAGACTAAATTGCTCTCTGTGTGTGTATTTATATATTTATTTATTTATTTGACTTCCTGGTATGCACTTAATAACACAAAGTGTTTCTGTTTCAATTTAGATTTTAAAAAATTACGAAGTTTAGGTATTGAAGATTTTAACACACGTGATTAATTCGAAACTTAACATTTAACAAGGAGGTTGGATGATATCCAGGGGTCCCTTCCAACCCTAATTATTCTGTGACTCCATGATTTATGCCCATCACTTAGTCAAAGACAAATTTTGAAATTACATACACTGACACGGGCTTGACTTTAATGGAATAGCATCAGTATTCTCTAGTTTGAGGGTTTGGCTTTGGTATTTTGTGTCGTATTTACATGAGTTAACATTTCTCTCCATCTTTCTTTCCTTCCCTCCAGTGAACTTGGGACTGAAAGCCAAAAAAAGCATTATCCATCCGCGGTCGTCATCAAGCAACAGGTCCATGAGATTTTCTTTGTCATCGGAAAAGTCGTATCCCAACGGTCTCCCTGCCTCACCGGATAATGGAGCACCTTTCTCCAATGGCTGCTCCCACCCCAAAGCCGGGGAGTTGGTCCAGTCCCTGGTCAACGACGACATAGAGAAGCGGGTGCACGTGAACAAGGACGGGAGCTTGTCCGTCGAGATGAAGGTCCGCTTCCGCCTGCTGAATGACGAGACTTTGCAGTGGTCCACCCAGATCAAGAAGTCCAACCTGCTGAACCAGCTGCCTTGTGAGGAGGCAGGAGCAGAGCAGGACAGTGGAGTGGACCCCTTACAGAAACTGAACCCAGAAGTCAGCTCGGAGGCGGACGACTCGTTGTATCCCTGTGAGATCGATTCCTACATGTCAAAACTTGAGGAATCCGAGTGTGACGAGGCTCACTGTCACAGTTGTGGGAAGAAGCACCAGGACTATGACATTTGGAAAAACCCCATGCACACATCCCAGAGGGAGGAGCCCAACGTACGGAGCACCTGGCGCACGCGGTCATCGTGTTCCAGCACGTCCTCCCGGAGGAGAGTCGTCCACAAAAGAATTACTTCCATGGACAGCCTCCACACCACATCCAGTGAGGAATTCTCTGAGCACATTGTGAGAGAGTCCTCGTCCTACTCAAAGACTATAGAGAACAGAGTGGCGTATCGATCCATCAAAAAGTGCAGGTGCCGAAGTGATTTGTCTACAGGTGCTTCCATTGGAGAAGATCAGCAAGGAGACACTCAGGCAAGCATAGGGAATGGCCAGAGACCTTCATCCTTGAGTTTAATGTCACATTCCAGCTGTGAAAACAACCTGGATACTGAAGACGCCCCCAAAGACCACGAGATCAGCAAAATCATTTCACAAAATGAAGAGGAAAACTGTTTCGAAGCTTCCTCCGTGAAGGGCTTAAAGGATGACATGGAAGAGGCTGAGAGCAGCAGAGTTGGGAGTGTCATGTCAAAGTCATCCCTGCAGTCCAAAAAGAGCAAGAATAATGTCTTTGAGGAAACCAGCACCGGGGGTAGGAGCATGTCCTCCTCTTCTAGCCTTCAGAAGGCAAATCAAGGAGACAAGTCTTGGAGCTCCACCCCTGCCAACAGTGTGCACAGCAAGTCCAGCAACTGTACCCAAAAAGCAAAGAGCCAGCAGGATGATCAGTCTGATGAAAATCCAGTGGTCTCCTCTTTGTCTGATGAGTCCTGCCCTAAGAAAGAGGCTGGAGAGGCAGAAGCAGAGCAAGAGGAAAGTGAAGTCAAAGAAGTCAGCTCAGTGTCAGCAAAAACAAAGCCCAGCCAATCAAATAGGGGTGAGAGCAGTGAAGGGGAACGATGCTCTACACAAGGAAGCCACCACTCCAGAGCTACTGACAGGAACAGCAAGAAAAGTGACAGCGATGAGAACATTCCATGTAATGTCTCTTCCTCTTCCAGAGGATCCAAAAAGAGCAAACGCAGCCACATTCATTTGGATGCACAGTCTGAAGCGTCTGTGTCTTCACTTGGATCCTCTCCGAATAAAAAGAAAAATTCCCTACATGCAGATGACGCGAGATCGTGCAGCAGAGCATCCAAGTACTCCAAAAGTTCGTGTGAAACCAAGAAAAAATCTGTTGGAGATGCCATGTCTCAAAGGTCAGGATCTCTTCAGTCAAACATTTCATCTACTAGTGCAGCAGAAGCAACTGCAGGTCCTGCTGAGGAGAAAAGCTCTAAAAGTACTGCCAGTCGCTACAGTGAATCCTCAAAAGGCTCAAAGAAGAGAAGCCATAGAGAAGAAAGTAGTAAACCATCATCTGTCTGCTCCAAATTTTCAAGTCCTAATGGAAAAACCGAAGAGGGTCATGCCAAGGTTAGCTCAGAGCCCTCTTCTTCCAGACGGGGAAGTATGAGTGCGAGTGTATGTTCCAAAGCTGAGCACGCAACTGAGAATGGGATTAGGAATGGAAAGCCCACAAGTAGCTCCTCAAGAGTCTCTTCAAAATCAGAAGTAAAAGATAAATGCTTGTTAACACAGGTATCCCAGGAGACGGATGAGAGGTATTCACAATCAAACATGTCTCAATCTTCGAAGTCAAGGCAGACAAAAAGCAACAATCTTCGGGTGAAGATGTCAAACTCCAGCCGGGCATCACTGTCTGAGACCACGTCAGTGCACAGCCTGCACTGCCCTGTTCCACCCAAAGGGAAGCCAAAGAGGAAAAACATGCGCCCAGCCAGGCTGAAGAGTTCCTCCATCAGCAGCGTAGGCACCAAGTCAGTGTTGAGCACAGGAAAAGACCAGAAAGAAATTGCAGATTCGTCCAAAGAGACTTCCTATGGGTCTAAGTCAGCAGCACCCGAAATAAACGATCAGAGTAATAAAGAGACTGATGATTCTTGCAACAAAAAAGCAGAGGAAGCATCAGAAGACACGGGTGTGCAGGAGGAAGTGAGTGATTTAATGCCATCTGCTCTGCCAAATGCATCTCCAGAAGAAGTTGTGCAAGAGTGGCTCAGAAAAATCCCTTCAGAAACGTTGCTTGTGAAATATGAAATGGAGGACGATGTGGAAGAGGAAGGCACGGAGACAGCTATCGAGGTACCACAGTGTACACATGCTGAGGAAGCCCCAGAGGATGAAAAAGCCGAGGAAAAGAATGAGGAGGAGGCTGAAGATGAAGCAAAGGTTAAAGTGGAAGAAGAGACAGAAGAAGACACAGCTATTAAAGAAGAGGTTGGAGAACATGTGGACCAGGAAGAAGTCTGTGAGGTTGCCTCTGAGGCTGCCAAAGCTAAGCAGGCAGAAAGCAACCAGTCAGTTACCTCCAGCCAAAATAACAGGAGAGACCTGCCCACCTCTGTCCAGACATCTGTCCAGATCATGAAGGCCTTGCTCAGTTCGAAACATGAGACCAAATTTGACCGATCGAACAGTTTGCCCGAAGTGTCCCCCACCATGGGCAGAAAACTCAGCAACTCTGCCAACGTCTTGATTACTTGTCTTGCCAGTCTCCAGCTCCTTGATGAAGAGTCAGAAGACCCATCAGAGAACACAAAAGCTTTGAACAAGTCAAGATATACGGAGCTGCTGAATATTTTTCAAGCCCTGTGGTTGGGATGCACAGCTGAAAGGAGCGGTCCAAGCTCAGGTCAAGAGGCCAGTGAGCAGGCAAAGCCAGACCTTGGGTTTAAAGGCCCAAAATCTATGGATCACGCCTTCACTCACATGTCCTCCTCTGGGGTTGATGTCTGCAGTGGTTCTGGTGGCTCAGGAGAAGAATGTACAGCTGGTGCCGCTTTAGTGGCACAGAAAACTGTTGAATTCAAATCAGCTGAAGTGGAAAATACAGAGACCGGCACTGAAGTGACTGAGCCTGAGGAGCAAAGTAAAGAGGGAGAGCAGCCATCCCGCCCTTCAACAGCTTGCTCAAAGTCACCCAGAGAGGAAAAAGCACAGTCTGCTACAGAGGAATCTCTAATTCAGGAGGAAGAAGAGCAGAAGGAGGATCAGTGCCATACCTGTGAACACGGTCAGGAGGAAGGGGGAGAAAATGAAAATGAAGAAACCAGCAAATTAGCTGAAACTGGAGACCAAGAAGAAGTTGCAGCTGTGAATGATGAACTCCCACAAGAAAATCCTGAAGCCACCATTGATGATACAAATGTCAATGATGTTGATGGTGGGATGGAGATAAAAGCTGATTTGGAAGAACATCTTGAAAAAGAGTCACCAAGTGACGCAGAGCCCAAAGTCGGTGCATCCACCAGTGTGGGCACATCCCTTGTCCAGCAAAACTCAGTGGATCCAGACCCAGTCTGGGTCCTGAGACTGCTCAAAAAAATCGAGAAGGAGTTCATGGCTCACTATGTCAATGCCATGAATGAGCTAAAAGTCAGGTGGAACCTGCAGGACAACCAGCAGATGGATGAAATGATACTGGAGCTGAAGGAGGAAGTGAGTAAAAGGATACAAAAGAGCATAGAGAAGGAGCTGAGGAAGATCAGAAGCAGAGCTGGGACGAAGGTGCCGAGACCTCCGGATGAGCCACCCACACTTCAGTCAAAACTCCAGACAGAGCAGAGGAGGTGGAGATTGCAAACTATGCACAAAAAGTCACTCTTTGGTGGTAAGAACAGCAACCAGACCAAGCTGGAAGAGACATCAGACTTATCCTTCGATGTAGATCAAGACTTAGCACTTAGTGCAGCTTTTGATGCCAGTATTAGTAAACAATCAAGTGAGGAGGAATATTGTCCCTGTGACTCCTGTGTGAGGAAAAAACTGGCCTCCAAGCCCCAAAGACCCCCCGTAGTGGCCACCAATGCCCCAGTCATGAAAGCATTTGATTTGCAGCAAATCCTGAGGCTGAAGAAAGATGATAAGGAGGAAGTCATTGTTGAAGAAACAGCCCAGGACATCAAAGGTGAACCCCAGGCAGGTGAAGAAGAAGTGGAGGACAATGAAGAAAAGGAGCCAGAAGTAAATGAATTAAATGAAGGTGGAGAAGAACCTGAAATAGCAGAGAGTCAAAAAGGTGAGGGGGAGGATGAGAGGGAAAAAGAAGAAACCCAAGAAGATGAAGCAGAAGAAGCAGGGGAAGAAACAAAAGAAGGAGAGGATGAAGAGAAAGCAAAGGAGGAGGAAGAGAAAGAGGATGAAGAAATCATTAAGGCTGAAAAGGAGGAGGAAATAAAAGAGGAGGAGGAGGAGGGAGAAACTAAAGAAGATGAGGAAGTAAAAGAGGAAGAAGCAGAGGAAATGGAAGATGAACTAAATGAGGGGGAAGAAAAGGAGGAGGAAGAAGTGAAGGAGGAGGAAGAGGAAGCCAAAGAAGAGGAGGAGGAAGTGAAGGAGGAAGAGGAAGAAACAAAAGAGAAAGAAGAAGAACTGAAGGAGGAGGAAGAGGAAGCCAAAGAAGAGGAGGAGGAAGTGAAAGAGGAAGAGGAAGAAGCAAAAGAGGAGGAGGAAGAAGTGAAGGAGGAGGAGGAAGAAGTACAAGAAGAGGAAGAAGAAGTGAAGGAGGAGGAGGAAGAAGCAAAAGAGGAGGAGGAAGAAG
>VYXB01005973.1:204064-238511 GCA_013397135.1 Pachyramphus minor | reverse complement strand
AAAGAGGAGGAGGAAGGGAAAGAGGAGGAGGAAGAAATTAAAGAGGAGGAAGAAGAAGCCAAAGAGGAGGAGGAAGAAGAAGCCAAAGAGGAGGAGGAAGAGAAGGAGGAAGAGGAAGAATCAAAAGAAGAGGAAGAGGAAACAGAGGAGGAAGAAGAAACAAAAGAAGAGGAGGAGGAAGGGAAGGAGGAGGAGGAGGAAGGAAAGGAGGAAGAGGAAGAAGAAACAAAGGAGGATGAGGAAGGAAAGGAAGATGAGGATGAAGCTAAACAAGAGGAGCAGGAAGTGGAAGAGGAAGAAAACCCAAAAGAGGAGGAGGAAGAAGAAGTAAAAGAGGAAGAAGAGGGAGAAGAAGAGGAGGAAGCAAATGAGGAAGAGGAAGAACAAGAGGAAAATCAAAATGAAGAGCAGGAAGCTGAAGAGAAGTCCAAAGGTGAAGATGAAGCTGAAAATGAAGCTGAAGAAACAGAGGTGCCAGAGGATGATGAGGCAGAGACATCTGAATGCAGAGAGGATGCCAAGGGCTCTGGAACCGACAACAATCCTGGAGAAGATGATGCAGAAGGAAATGAAGAAGCTGAGCAGGATGAAGCCGAGGCAGTAGAAGATGCAAAACCAGAGTCAGAAGGTGAGGCTGAGGAGGAAAACGGTGAAGGAGGTGAGAACCATGATGAGAATGAGGAGGAACCTGCCGATGATGACCCTGACAAGGCACATGAAAAACACGAGGGCAAAAACAACAACAAGGTTTCTCAGAAAGTCTCAAGGGCCAAAGGCAAGAAAAACAGCAAAAAGCTGGAGAGTCTGAAAACATTCACCCCTCATTCCTGTTATTCTTCCGTAGGAAACTTCTCACAGCAATCCCAGAAGGGGTCTGACGATGAAGGCGAAGGAGACAAAGATGAAGGAGAAGATGAAGAGGAAGGCAAAGATGACAACAACCCTGGGAGTGACCCTCCCAATGGAGACATTAAAAGTGATGAGAGCTCCAAACCCTCCCAGATGTATCCTGAGAGTGAGGAAGAGGAAGAAGATGAGGACAAAGATTCTTCAGGCACCGATCCTGAGGGAGATGAGGACCCGGCAGACGCTGAAGGTGCAGATCCAAAGGAGGCTGAAAATACTGATGGAGTTCAGGCTTCTAAAAAGAAAGAAAACTCTGATGATATTGACCAGGATGACTTGGACTTCTAGAACTGCTTACTAAAAAAAACTGAGTTTTTTCTTTCTTTCTTCTTTTCTTTCTTTTTTTTTTTTTTAAAGTATATTTTCATTACATATTCCAGTATCTCCAGTGAGTTGAGTCATCATAACTGGCTTTTCCTCTGAGTTAAATGTGGTAAACTTGATCTTGAATTCTATAAAGTTGCAGTTACCTGCCCTCATTTCTGGAGGGCTGGTAAACTCATTAATATTTTGTAGTTTCAATAGATAAATGGTTTGGGGAAAGGGAAGGCGGTTTTGTTTGTGACACCTTCTTGTTCCCACTCTTTAAGCCGTGCTGTTTGCTGCTTGAATGACCTGTGGCTCTGCTGGGCATCATCTCTGAGTGACTTCAGGATGCCTTTTGTCTGTTGCACAGCATTTTCCTGGGAAGATTTGCCAATCCACGGAAACACGACAAAATTGGTATTCGTTGCCAAAGTCTGGTCAGAGCCCACAGAGATGTACATTCATTTTCCTCCCTCCCCTACATTAGCCTGCCCTGCCTTCTCTGTCCCCAGAAAAAGCGTCTGAGATTAAAAAAAAAAAAAAAAAAATGTTCCCCATTTTCCCTATTTTCCCTTTAGCAGAGGTTGAGCTCATTCCTCACTTCACTGGAAAACCTCAACACTGAGAAAGGTCATTCCAACAGATCTCCTGTTCCAGCCCCCCCTCTGTTTGCACTGGGCAACTCACTGTAGCGGTAGATAAAAAAGTTGAGTTAATTCACCCATGGGGTGTCTGAGGAGTGGTTGAATGTGATATTGAACAACTTAGAAATAGATTCAATCCCTTGGGATATCCTTTACTATGCCAATGATGGTATCTAAGCACTTTACAACCATCTGGGGTCCCTCAGACAACTTTGCACGAGGCCCTGTTTCGAAGCTGGCGGGATTTGCAGTTGTTCAGTGCCTCGCCCTTGCAGACAACCAGCAAAATTGAAACTAATTTTCCCTTTAACATGAAAAAAGTTTGGCCATTTGTGCTGCAGCAAACAGCTGGAAGAGGCTTCAGAATTTATTGGAGAGGTTGGACTTTACAAACCACGATAGAGCTGCAAACTTCAGTTAGAAATGGTTTTTTACCAGATTGTATCTTCTTTTTTTTTCCTTTCCCTGTGGCAAATTATACATCTCTGAATAAATGCCCAACTAATGCCAGGAGAAGTCTGACCATACCTCATCTGCATTCACGTGGAAACCTCTAGGGAAACAGTCCATTTTCTCAATAATTTGCAGGGAGAATAAAACAGAGAGGGTGAAAACAAAATGCCTTAAACTCATATGGTGAAAAAGTATGTGTGTAGTGTCGTGTCGGGTTTGTGAAGATGCCTGCAGACATGTTGAAATAATCAATGTTCAAAATCAAATCATTAATACTGTTTTCATTTTTCAGACTCAATTGCTTTAAACTCATATCCAACCAGTTCCACAGCTCAGATTTCAGTTCACTCACATTAAGGACTGGGTTCATCTGCAGAGGTTCATACTTAATTTTAGGTGTCTGAGAAATAGGGACATTTATGGAGTAGACCCAGACTCAGCTGGGTCTCAGCTGAGCTGTTCTCACAAAGGCTGAGATCCTGCAGGGTGTCCAAGACCATCCTCAAGACAGAGAAATAATATCTGGGCCTTCCTTATAAGAAGGGCAGCCCTATCTGTGAGCCTTATGGAATCTTTGGACTGTTTGGTTTGGAAGGGACTTCTGGGATCATTCTATTCCAACCCCCTGCCATGGGCAGAGACACTTTCCATTATCCCAGGTTGCTCCAAGCCCCATCCAACCTGGCTTTGGACACTTTCAGGGATCCAGGGGCAGCCACAGCTTCTCTGGGCAACCTGTGCCAGGGCCTCAGCACCTTCACAGCCAGGAATTCCTTCCCAGTATCCCATCTAACCCTGCCCTCCTTCAGCTTAAAGTCATTCCCCTTGTTGTGTCCCTCCAGACCCTTGTCCCAAGTCCCTCTCCAGCTCTCCTGGAGCCCCTTTAGGCGCTGGAAGGGGCTCTAAGGTCTCCCTGCAGCCTTCTCATGGGGATGTGTTGGGTTTCCAAGGGCATCTCAGACAGAACTGCACCTCTACCTCTTTCTAGATGCAACTCAGTCCAGCCACAACTATCTCCAAGTTTGATACCTTGTCTGATCTGAGTCTCAGTTCCATGTTTTCTCTGTGGACATTTCTATATCTAAAATGTGCTTTCAGACAGCTCAGAGTCTGTATAGTTTAAACATCAACGTTTAGTGCCAGTTGAGATGGCCTAGAGAATCCCAGTATCACACCCCAGTGTTGGTCTAAAGATGGTGCAGATCCCCTGTAGGTTCAGAGCTGTCAAAAACTGCTTGTAAATGTCAGGGATGCTCCAGGGCATCTTCAACTGGGTTAGTCATGGATGTAAAATAAACTGAATCCACCCCTAAAATTGTGTAAGCGAATCCTACCTCAAGAAACTGAAATACCAGCTCAAAACTGAATGTTGAAATTCATTTGGCTTTGAAGTACATTTGTTGTGGCTTAACCCCAGTTGGCAACTCAGCCCCAAACAGCCACTCCCTCACTCCCTCCGTGGTGGGATTCAGGAGACAATGGGAAAAGGGAGAGAACTCACTTTTTGGGCTGAGATAAGGAGAGTTTCACAGGTAAAGCAAAAGCCACACACACACAGGGAATTAATTCGCACAAAACAAGGAATTAATTCACTGCTTCCCATGGAAAGGCAGGTGCTCCATGAGAGCAGGTCCCCAACACACAGAGGGGTGACTTGGGAAGACAAATGGCATCATTCCAGATGTCTCTCCCTTTCCGGGTCTTCCCCCAGTTTTATATGCTGAGCATGACACTATATGGTCTGGAATGTCCCCGTGGTCAGTTGGGATCAGCTGTCCTGGCTCTGTGACATCCCAATTCCTTGTGCACCCCAAGCCTCCAGAAAAGGCCTCGACTCTGTGCAAGCCCTGCTCAGCAATAACAAACACATCCCTATGTTATCAACAGTGCTTCCAGCACAAATCCAAGGCACAGCCCCAGTCCAGCCATCATAAAGAAAATTCACTCTACCCCAGCCAAAACCAGCACAAAAGAAAAATGAAAACTTGCTCTCCTCACAGAAATACTTAAAGCTTTTCTGATATCTCAGCATTGCACTAACAGGTGAATTCCCACATCTGGAGTATCTGATGTACCTTCTCCACAAGTCAGTCCTATCCTTTCTGTCATCAAATATCACCTTGAAGTGCTATTTGAAGGTTAGAGCAGGAATTGTTGTGCATGAGCTCAGTGCTGGGCTTTGCACAGAAATGAATATTTCTTATATGAGCCAAATTTCATTGCAAATGCTTTCAAGCACCCACTGTTCACACAAGACTTGATATCCTCCTGAATCCTCCTTTCCCAGACTTATGCTGGTGGTTAAAGACAGCACAGTATCAGTGATCCCTCTGGGATTTACTGTCCAGGGCAGGAAGAAACAGCACTGCCGCAGGGCAATTTTCCCCTTCTTCAGTGATGCTCTACGACATCAGTATTCACATTAGCCTGTACTAATTAGCCTGTAGTCATTAGTCTATACTAAACCTTTCCAAGGGTTCCACACACCAATTCTAAAATATCTTTTAAGGTGTCCAGCATGACAAATGTCAAAAATACAGTTACATCCATGGATCTATCATTAAGGCACCAAGGAGAAAGTTATGCTGGACTGGAATCATATCACTGAGTCGAGGCACGTGTGTCAGGTGGTGTGTCCTGGGTTCTCCAGATAATGTGGAAAGAAAGGATCTTCCAGCAGTTACACAGAGTGGGATACAGGACTGTCAGCTGGAGGGGTGAAGCCCATGGGCTGTAACATCCTAACCTAGGTACTTGGACCAAATGTTTGAATTCAAGCTGGGACTACTCCTGTCTAGTAAAGTGGGCTTTACAAAGCTTGGAAAGTGGGCAGGTACCACCGGGTGACTTAGTTAAAAACCCAGCCTGGGGACACTGGGTGAAGGCTGTGGCATTCCTGATGCCAGGGGAAAGGTGTTTGCTGCTGGAAGAAGCCTGTTATTCAGTGCTTGTCAGTCACAGAATCATGGGTAAGAAAAGACCTGCAAGGTCATAGAATCATGGAATGGTTTGGGTTGGAAGGGACCTCAAAGATCACCTGGTCCCGATCCTCTGCCATGGGCAGGGACACCTTCCACTAGCTCAGGTTGCTCCAAGCCCCATCCAACCTGGCCTTGAACACTTCCAGGGATGGGGCAGCCACAGCTTCTCTGGGCAACCTGTGCCAGGGCCTCACCACCCTCACAGGGAAGAATTTCTCCCCAATATCCAACCTAAATCTCCCCTCTTTCCTTTTGTGCCCATAAAGACCATCAATCCAATTGTTACCCCAGCACTGCGAAGCCTCCCTAGTAAACCATGTCCCTGAGTTCTACATCATGTGTAGAACCATTTTGGTTCCCCAAGGAGTAAAGTGAAATATCTGCTTTCTGACACATCAATTCTTGCAGAATTCAGACAAGAACAGTGCCTGGTAGCCATAGCTCTGGTCTTGGCATGAGAAATTCTCTGGAAGTGCTACACATTGACTTAACTTTAAACATTCCTGGTGAAATGGTCTCCCTCTGATCCTGCCATGCAGATTCCCATCATAACCAGTGTGGAGAGAGAGGCAAAGAGTGGGATTCATCTGCTCAAGGCAGCTCTGTCAGGAGGAGAGGAATTACACCATCAGCAGGAACATTTCTCCCTGCTGAGTGCACTAAATAAACTGCTCAGGTGGAGATCACAGAATCACAGAATCATTTAGGTTGGAAAAGACCTCGATGCCCATCAAGTCCAACCTGTGACAAATCCTCACCCTGTTACCCATTCCCGAGCACTGAGTGCCAGTTCCAGTCATTCCTTAAACACCTCCAGGGATGGGGACTCCACCACCTCCCTGGGCAGCCCATTCCAAAATGTCTCATGTGGGAAAAGCTGTTCCCAGTGTAGCTGCTCAAAAGCATCTCATGTTGGTGACTTGGAGGCTGTCAGGCAACAGTTCAAGCCAGTCATCCCATGGAAGTTTTAAAAGTGTTTGTTTGCTCCAAAATCACAAGAGGAATGGCTTTGAACTGAATGAGAGTAGATTTAGACTGGATATTAGGAAGGCATTTTTCCCTGTGAGGGTGGTGAGGCCCTGGCACAGGTTGCCCAGAGAAGCTGTGGCTGCCCCATCCCTGGAAGTGTCCAAGGCCAGGTTGGATGGGGTTCAGAGCAACCTGGGATAGTTGAAGGTGTCCCTGCCCATGGCAGGGGGTGGAATGAGATGAGCTTTGAGATCCCTTCCAACCCAAGCCATTCTATGATCCTATGATCACCCTTCTCTTCTAAAACCTGCTTCTGGAACTTAATGGGGTAGTGAAAGGGCAAATATTTCCCAGGATTTCTCCTCCAGTTGTTTACTTCAATCATTTAAAAGTTGCTTGTACGTAGTCAATGTCACACCCTGTTCCTGTAGACTCAGCCAGATCCTCACTCAGAGCATCAGCAAAGAGAAAATCCCAAAGAACACAAAAATACAACTGTGAAACCATGAAATCACAGCAGTCCCTGCCCAGGAGACCTGTCCCACTCATGTCTGTGTTTGTCACCATCCGTGTTTGGGCAGTGACTCACGAACCAACAGAACATGCTGAGTTGGAAATGACCCACAAGGATCATCCAGTCCAACTCCTGGCCCTGCACAGGACCATGCCCAAGAATCACACCATGTGCCCCAGAATGTCATCCAAATGTTCCTTGAGCTCTGGCAGCCTTGGAGCTGTGACCACTGCCCTGGGGAGCCTGTTCCAGTGTCACACGTGTGCCCATCCCAGCTGGGGCAGTGTGGGCTCTGCACCAGCACAGCCTGCTCACCAAATCCCCACTCAGAGGGGCTGGAGAGCAGTCATAGCATAAATCCAGAGACAGATGTTGCTGAAGTAGGTCTTTCCTTCCTCCACTAGTCTCTCCCAGAGCATCCCTGAAGGAAGCACACAGCTGCAAAGGATCCCTCGCCCGTCACATCTCTCTCCTCCCAGCTTTGCATTTCCCCTTGGCTGGGGTGACTCACGTGCCTGTTGGGTCTTGCAGCTTCCCTCTCCCAGGACAGGAACACGTGTTCCCACCAGCTCCAGGGCTGTCACGTTTGTGCTGCCTGGGAAGATAACGCCTGTCACCACCTGGAGGGGATTACAGCTGCTGTCTGTCAGTGGAGCTGAGGAGGAGGAGGAGGAGAGGCAATGTGAGACTTGCAAAGCCATTTAGTGTGTTTTCCTGTGCACCTCTGCTTGTCTTTTGGGTGGTTGTTTTTGTTTGGTTTGGTTTTTTTTACCAGCCACACAAATTGCTTCTTGATGTTCCTTGGTTTTGTTTGCTTGTTTGTTTTTTAATAGGAAATACTTGGTGGAAGACAAGGAGGAGCACAGGGAAAATTCAAATGCAAACCACAGAAATAAAGGAAATGTGCTCTCTAAAGCTGAGGTCTTCACAGATGTGTGTGAGCAGACGCTCCTCTCACTAATGGAGAGCAATAATTCCCCTTTCCTTGCTGACATAGTGCAATATTTAGCTCCAACCACTTGAAATCCCATCTGCCCAGCAGGAAAGGGTGGTTTGTGGTTATTTCTGAACCTCAGGCTCCTCCAGTAGGTTTTGCTCCAGAGGGCAGGGAAGGATTCCAAGCTGGCTGTGTATGTGCCCTGCAAGCTCCCTCTTTTCTTAAATTAGAAGGTGGAGAACTTGCACTGCAGGGCTTGGTGGCTCCTTGGCAAGTGGCAGGAATCAGTGCTCCTCCTAATCCTATGGGATGGAAACCCTCAAATCCACACACAAACACCAAGCTCCAGGCATTTGGGAGTCACAGTGTTTCACTCCAGAAGTGCAATACTTCTTTCCTGCAGCAAGACAGACCTTGGGGATAAGTCCATCAGTCCCATGGCTGCAAGAAAAACTGGGAAAGGGTGTCTAAAGAGGTCTGAAACAGTTTGGGGCTGTGGGATCTCCCTCCATCTCTTCTGTTGGAGCTGCTTTTGGCAAAAAACTTTCCCAGGCACAGAGCTGCAGGGAGGGGGCTCAGATTCTGGGCTTCTGAATACTGAATTATTCAGAGTTTATATCCCAGAAAAGTGCCAGGCACCAAGACATCATCTGAGCTGCGTTCATCCAAAATAGCCTTTCTAGGAAGCGACTCAACCTGGGATTCCCTAATTATTTCAGTCATTATTTCATTGTGGACACCTATCTCTATACACACCAGGGAAACGGAGGGATTATTTAGGGAGGAATTCCTGATTGCCCAAACCTCGTGTTTGAGACAGGAGAAGTGGTGTTTTCTGTGATCCTTCAGAGCATGTTGAGGCTGGAGATGTTTATTTTCTCATGCCCCTAAGCCACAGACCCCACCACCACGTCAGGCTCAAGGAGCAATCTCTGTGACCCCGCAGCCGCGTCTAATTTTAACTCCCTGCCCTCTGATCCCAGCACCAGGGTTTGTGCAGCTCCTACAGGAAACATCCCTGCTGACCTTTCTAATTTCAGGAGCTTGATGCTTGCAATCCACAGGAAAACCCCTACCCAAGAGCAACCTGCACTGCTGGCAATGAATTGCATTTTGCCTTTGCTGCAGCTCAGAGGACCCAGCCCTGCTCAGGGAAAGGATATGTTTATTGTAAGCACCACGGTGTGAAAGTGGGGTTGGACTGTGGGGGTTGAAAGGGCAGGTTGTGGCAGGCTTGTGGGTTTTTTTTCCTCAGTAAAAAGGGCTTTGCCTATTGCAGAGTCCGGGCCAACAGACACGACATGTATTAACCTTTCAGCTCTTGCATAAAGGAGGGTGCTCGGGCTCCAGTTTTAAAAGAGCTGAGCAAGGCTCTTTCAGCCCTGTGACAGAGAGGGAGTGGGCGTAGGAGCAAGGTCAGGACAGTGCTTCCTAAGCGGATGGAAATGCTTCCCTGTGGTGCCTCATTAGCCTGTTACAGCACAAAAATCCTCCCCCTCCCTGGGAGTTCTCCACGGCCCCGGGGGCGGGGGCAGGGCTGCCTTAGGGCAATGGCTACTTTGGCTCCTGTCCTGGCAACTCCTGATCCCTCGTGCAGAGAGACAGAGAAGGCTGTAGGACTCAGACCAAATAAACAGCTGTCCTGAAGCCTCTCCTGTCCATCCCAGCAACCTCAACCCCTCTAGGCTAATTCCATTTCAAGTTTTGTGAAGGACACAGATAAGTCTCTGGAATATGCAAAAATCAGTTTGTTGGACACCAAGACATTTGAAGAATAATTTGCTGGTTGCTAAACATTCCAATTTCTGCATTTCTTTTTCAAGCATCCATTTCTTCCCAAGTCAGCCAGAGCAGGAGCTTTGCTGAGGGATGAGGAACCAAACCCTGCTCTTGAGAATCTCAGTGAGCAGCAGGACTCACCCTTTTTAAAGAGGCAGGAGCAGGCAAGGAATGCAGCCAGGTCTGGCTCTCACTCCTCTGTCTGTCTGTCTGTCCTGCAGTCTCTCCCTTGCTGTGCTGTCTTGCATCAGACATGATTCACCAAACATCAGGGAGGGCAGACACAGCCCAGTGCTGCAATCCCTGCAGGAATTCACAGAATTCCAGGATGGTTTGGGTTGGAAGGGACTTTAGAGCTCACCTTGTTCCAGCTCTGTTAGGTAGCAGACTGGGTCTTTCTGAAAATGTGTGGCAGGAGGAACAAACCCAAAAGCTGTTCCTTAACAAGGAAATATTGAGAGGCACAAGGTAGAAAAAACAGTTCCCAGGAGGAGCTGCAAAGAGTGCCCACCCCTGAGCCAGCTGCCATTCCAAGAGGGATCCCAAGCTTTCCCAAACATGAGGTGCATCTTGTCTCTATTGTTCACCAAGGGCCGTGTCATAGAGCCATAGAACCATGGAATGGGTTGGGTTGGAAGGGACCTTAAAGATCATCTCATTCCACCCCCTGCCATGGGCAGGGACACCTTCCACTAGCCCAGGTTGCTCCAAGCCCTGTCCAACCTGTCCTTGGACACTTCCAGCTTCTCTGAACAAGAAGATAATGCACTAAGTTTTCTTGAGGAAGGAGACCCACCCTGTCCCTGACTCACCATGGGCTGCATGATTCTCACTGACCCCATGGACCACCCGAGGTGGGTTAGGGACTGTTAACTCCCCTGTTCTCTGGGGGGACATTAGAAATATGGGATTGGTGTGGGCTGCTAAACCCAGTGAGATGATGGAGCAGACAAGAGATCAGAGATTCCACATTAAAATCTACAGTGATTTGAAGAATGAGGGTTTCCTGACAATATAAGTGTCCCTGTGTTTCTGATAACACAGATTATATTTTATGGCAGAAGCCCTGATCTCTTCCCCAGTCTTCCACCTTGTCCCAAACAAATACCCAACAGCCCTAACATGCTGTATTTCACTTGGTTTCCCTAGAAACCTGGAGAGTAAAGATAAAATCATAGGATCATCGAATGGTTTGGGTTAGGAAGGACCTTATAGATCTAGTTCTGACCCCCTGCCATGGGCAGGGAGGAAGGACACTAAAGAATACCCTGAGGACAGAGCCATAATGCTTGTTCCAGAGGTAAGGAATGTCTCATTCAGACTTGGTGCCACATTACACACCTGAAAATCCCATCCCAAGAAGACAAGTCCACAGCAAGGGAGTAAAATTTTGGAAGTTATTCATGGAGTGACTTAGTTTTCTGAGCCAAAGACCTGGTGATGCCTTTAAAAATATGAGTAATTCAGGGGTGAGACCAAGAGAGTGAGGACAAAATCAATCTTCACCAGCAACATGTGCTGGGAGGGAAGGAGAACATGAGGAGGAAAATGCACCCACTCTGTGAGGTTTTTATTATCTCCCACGGCTGCTGCCTACACTGAACCGCAAGGATTTGGTTACATCAGATGTCTTTTGGAGCTGTCAACCAGTGGCAGCAAGGTACCACATCTAATCTCATCAGGTTTCACCTTCCTGTGACATCCCTTGAGCAAGAAAAGAGGATTGTGCCTCTCTGGCTGCACCCCAGATCTGCATCACGTGTGGGAGTGTTGCTGCTGCTGCTGCTGCTGCTGGAGAGGAAGGATGGGAGATGGGAAAAAGCTGAGCCCCCCTTCCTTTCCCTCACTTTCCTGTTGCTCATCCCTGGCAGACACTGACCTTTTCCCAGCAAGATGAGAGGAACCCAATGTCCCCCTTGGGCTCTGGGCTATTCCCTGCCAGGGTGGCAAGGAGGGCACCAAGGGGAGCTGGGAGATCCCACATCCCAGAGCAACTGAGGAGAAGGGAAGGAACAGGGCATCCATCCCCAAACAGGTTTCTGGATACATGAGCAAGTACAGGTGTCTTAGAGCCTCCTTTCCAAACCAGGAGGGGTTCAAACAATTCTACTCTTGGTTTTTGCCGTGTTGGAGCAGCATGTGGACAATGAAAGGGATGGGTTTGGATCAGTGTTGTTAATAATCAAGAATTAGAATTCAGGTCTGTACTAATCATACCTGCAGTCAATGCTGAGATGAGAAGGCATTTTACAGTTCCCTGACCCTCAGGACTTTGAGACACAACTCCATGACCTGAGTATCATAATAGAGTCTTATTCTTTCATGTAGATCATCCAGAGAGAGAGGAAAACCCACTTGGCTCTTGCAGAGGTTGTACAAACTCATAAAAGGAACTTTGAAATAACCACATTGCCTTTCCAGTCAGAGACATTTAGACCCCGTGCTTAAACCACAGCTCTTCCCTCAGCACTTCCAGCTGACTTCCCAGGTGCCTGTTCTTCTGCTGTTGATCATGTACAGCCACCCAAGCTCTGGGTACTTCTACCCTGAGAAGTACAGACTGGTATTTCTCCAGTCATCATTCTCATTGGCCTTGATCATCGTAGAATCATAGGATGGTTTGGGTTGGAAGGGACCTTAAGATTCATCTTCTTCCAACTCCCTGCCATGGGCAGGGACACCTTCCACTAGCCCAGGTTGCTCCAAGCCATGTCCAACCTGCCCTTGGAGACTTCCAGGGAGCCAGGGGCAGCCACAGTTTCACTGGGCAACCTGTGCCAGGGCCTCCCCACCCTCCCAGCCAAGAATTTCTTTCTAATATCCAATCCAATGATCTGGTCAGTGTTCTCAGAGCAGGTTCTGCCACACACGGTCAGCAAAAACAGTCACAGAAATTCTTTCTCCAGTCCCACCAGTGTCTTCCAGTCAGGGGTATTAGCAGGGAACTAAAGTGGTCTGAAGACATCCCACCTGGAAGCTGCTTTGTTTGACATATCAGTGGGAAGAACATGGTCTTCCAGGGCAATGTCCTTTACTGCTGAACTATCCAACCATTGCCGTACACCAGTGGATACTTTAATGAAAGAGAAACAATGTGGAGTATCTATGGATTAGTGCCCTTTCCTAAAATATGGGAAATGTAGGTTCAAGCTCCATATGGAGTTGTTTTAACAAGGGCATCCTGGAAGTGAGGAGAAAAGGTCTAAGTGCTAAAGAAGCAAAAGGTTGTTTCCGACTGCTGCTAAAATTTGTGCAAGGAACAGGTTGACGTCCTCTGGATACACCCACTGGATCAATCCCCAGAGCCAAGCAGGTAAGGACATGTTTGGCTGGTGAATCCCAGCAGGGTTTAGAGGTGAGTAAGCTCCTCACTGATCATCACTATGGAGACTTGGGCATCTCCAAACATGTCCAGAAATGTATACGCTGGGAGGGCTGGACCGGCGGCAATAAAGGAGCGTCTGGTGCATCCAGGGTTGGTGACTGCAAACTTTTCCTCTGCTCTAAAGTCTTGCAGCACAATGAAACCTGAGAAAGATGGTGGCACCTGGAGACCTTGCTAAGCTCAGGGAATCCAGAACACCATTTTTTGAAGTCAGACTCAGTAATTGTCTTCATCCCTGATGCAGAAGCAACTTGTTTGGCAGAACCAGGCACTGCTCTCTGCTCTCTGGTGACCAGTGATGGAACCTGAGGGAACAGCAGGAAGCTGTGCCAGGGGAGGTTTATGTTGGATATCAGGAAAAGGTTCTTCCCCCAGAGGGTGAAGAACAGGCTCCCCAGGGCAGTGGTCACGGCCCCAAAGCTGCCAGAGCTCAAGGAGTGTTTGGACAACACTCTGAGGGACAGGGTGGGATTGTTGGGGTGACTGTGCAGGGACAGGAGTGGGAGTTTAATGGTCCTTGTGGGTCTCTGCCGGCTTAGGACATTGTTTCATCTCCTGTGGCAATGAAACACTGAAAAGGTGGAGATAATTCCACTACAAAGGCAATTGAAGCCTTATCTGAAAACTTAGAAATTGCCTCCCAGTTTGGGGAATATCACATGTAAGGTTGATTAGTGCTGAACTGAAGCTTGAACATGCCTGCTTGGAGACCCACAGCATCACCCTGCTGGAATCACCCATCCTCATGTGGGCTCAGCAAGGAGAGAGCAAAACAATCCTCCTCCTCACCAGCTGTAAGGACATGAGTCAGCACTGTACAAATCCCTGCAGTCCAGCTCCTTTGACACTTGTGGCAACACTCCATCACTGCCTTCCATCCAGGAATGTGTGCAGCCCTCCCATCTTCCTTCCATTCTGGATTCTCCTCAGCCCCAAAAGCTGCAATGGCAAGTACCAGAGACGAGTAGAGCTTAACTTGGTGCCATGTGCGGAAATTGGAGCTGTCTCATTATGGATGTGATGCAAAGCAGAATCTCCTGAATATTTGTCTAAACTCCACTGACTGGGTAGCTCAGATACCAGAGAGCAGATCAAGAGGCACGAGGTACCTGTGTGAGGGCAACCAACTGAGTCACCACTCCTTGCTGCCTGTAACAAATATTTAGACAGCCAGTTCATGTGGGGACACCTGCAGCTGTCCTGACTTCAGGTGCCCACAAACTGAAGCTAAAAGTAAAGCAAAGTGAGGTGAATCCTACCCTAAGAATTAGGGAGTGAAGTCATAGAATCACAGGTTTGGGCTGGAAGGGACCTTGAAGCTCATCTTATTCCAACCCCTGCCATGGGCAGGGACGCTTTCCACTATCCCAGGTTGCTCCAAGTCTCATCCAACCTGGCCTTGAACACTTCCAGGGATGGGGCAGCCACAGCTTCTCTGGGCAGGTGCTCACACAGTGAGTCTGCTACTCTCACAGTGAGCAATTTTACCTTTCCTGTGTTTCCCAGAGCACTGGCACAGAATTATTCTAGGAAGGATTTAACAACTGCAGTAACTCCCAGATCTGGGGGGAAAAAATATGCAGGAATAAGTTTTGAAGTTTGGCCACTGGAGTGGGTTCCCTGCTTTTGCCTTCTCCGTGAAAAAGGGGATTCATTTGCATCTGGCACTTAGTGGTGCGCATTCAAGGTGGGGGAATCCAGCTGAAGATCACCCTATCTCTGTGTTTGCAGTCCCTTCCTCCTCTGGGAGACCTGTGGGGTCAGGCTTCCCTTGATGCCCCAAAAAGAGGTGAGATAAAACCCCCCCATCATCACCAGACGAATCAGGCAGCTGGACTGAGGCATCATTGGAATAATCCCTGGTTTTAAATATAGTTATATGGAGATATATTAATTATGATAACCCCAAGAGGCCCAGCAGCTTAAGAAAACTGGAGAGGGACTTTTTACAAGGGCATGGAGTGACAGGAAAAGGGGAGTGGCTTTAAGCTGAAAAGGGGCTGGGTACATGGGATATTGGGAACAAATTCTTCCCTGTGAGGGTGGGGAGACCCTGGCACAGGTTGCCCAGAGAAGCTGTGGCTGCCCCTGGATCCCTGGAAGTCTCCAAGGCCAGATTGGATGGGGCTTGGAGCAACCTGGGCTAGTGGAAGGAGTCTCTGCCCATGACAGGGTTTTGGAAGAAGATGAGCTTTAAGGTCCCTTCCAACCCGAACCATTCCATGTTTCTATGACCTTGGAAGAACTGACCTACACTAAGCATGAACAAATAATGACAGATTGGATCCCAACCCTTCAGAAATTGTCTCACTGTGAGACAGGCTGATATGGGGCAATGGGTTAAGTGGATTAAAGAAAAAAGAAAACAAAACGCAACAAAAAGAGGGGGTGAGGGGACAGCAAAATGTGCATGGAGTGAAGGGCTCCACCATCACAGGCAGCAGGGTAAATACATCCTGTGTGCCAGAAATAAATGAGAATACCACAGGATCATCCAGTTCCGCTCCCTGCCCTGAAAAACACTTTCTGCCAGTCTTTTCTTGTCCAGGCAAGTTCTAAACCTCCTGAGGCTGGGTTTGAACAGCGTGATGTGTGTTTGCTTGCGTTATTCATACCTGAATTGAACAGGAGAAATAAATGCAGATGGACAAAGCACAGAAATATGGCAGCAGGGAAGATGGGAAGGAAGAGCAATGCAAAGGGAGGAAAAAATGTAACACAGCAATGGAAAAAAGGCAGCTGGGAATAGCTGGGGATCAGCTGGAAGAGGAAGGCTTCAGTTTGATATATGGTGCCAGAGACATTATTAATGATTTGCTGGTTTTTACCTTTAAAAACTTGGGGTGGATTATTTATTATGTCACCACAGTGCTCGTATGATCTATGAAAGGGGCAATAATATGTATCTGTTCCTGGCCTCTCAGATTCACTGGGTTTTTACAGCCTTTAATTAGGATTTAATTCTGCACTCCTGACACAGGGAAAGAGTATGTGGTGCCTTAAAGCAAAAGAAAAACATTCCCCTCTTCCTTAAAATAACCTGTATGGGTTTCAACCACAAATGAACAGCTCTGCTGACAGTCACTGCAGCATTTTCACAGGCCAAAGGATTTCTTTTCCTTTAAAATAATGATCCAGGGAAAGGTAGTTGAACTGGAATAATGCTAAAGCTCTGATTTTAGTGTTCTTCCATGAAGTTACTGCTGGTAAAGCAGTGGTAATGAGCTGGTTGCTGAGTGGGGAACACAGTGGTGAGTTGGTTTCTTGCAGTTGGGGGAAATTGCCTGTGATTTGGACACAAACTCATCATTTGAGGTTGAGCAAAGGCAGCAGGAGCTGCATGTCAGACTCAGCCAACATCCTCACTGGTCATGAAAGGTCAGAAGTGCAGATACCCCACTGTTTTTGGTGTCCTCAGCACATGTGAGGATCATAAAATCCAGTGTTTTCCTTTGGAAATCTCCTCTCCCTCTCCTTTTCCCTTCCCTTCTCTTCCTGAAATCTTGTCTGCAGCCAAGAGTCAGTCCCCAGAGGCCTGTGAGATCCCAAATCCCTCTTGGCCCCTGTCTCCTGTCCTCCATCAGAAGGGCTGTGCTCACACTGCAGACCAGGTGCATCCTCTCCTGGGAAAGCCAAAGGGATTTTACTGGGCCTGACTTAACCTGGGAGTGAGTCAGCCCAAAATGGCAAGGAAAGAGAGGAAAGCTGATGGGTGGCAAGAAATGTGGTGAGTGAACTGTCAGAGAAGAGCAACTCAGCACTGGCACACCCATGGGAGAGCTGCTGTGGGTGAAGGTCAATGCAGAGAAGGTGAGTGAAGTGTTCCCCACAAAGCTTTGGGATGGAGTGTGGCTGGATCACTCCAGCTCTGACTGGCACTGTGATCTGGGGTGATTTTTGAAACTGTCTCATTGAGGAAAAACAGATTTTCTGGCTTCCTTGGTTCTCTGCACACACTGGGAAACCCCATAATGATTACACTAGGGTGAACTTGCCCTTTGGGCAGGAGAAAACTCAAAACTTGCATGTTGAATGTAGCTGTGGTGCTGAGGAAACAGAGACCTCAGGGGCTGTTTTATTATGTTCCTGTTCTCCTCCATGAGCAGAGCATCTATTCTTGAAAGACAATCAGAATAGACACTCTGAATAGTGGGAAAATGCACTTTTAACCTGCTCTGTAGACACACCTCCTGGGCTTATTCTTCCCCTTCTCAATGCCTTGCTGGGAGTTTTTGTTGGTCAATGGCTCTAATGTGTGAGTGAGAATGTGGGGGTTCATTCCATACCAAGGGCAGTTGCAAGGGGCATCTTTTTGAGCAGCACCCAGGGTCCTTAATTCTGTTGCTTTGGGTTTGGGTGGGCTGGGAGGTGGGTGCTGGGGAGGTCAGGAGGTGAGTTACCTGTGGGTTGCTTCATGGTGATGATGGCAAGTTTTTAACAGAAGAAGAATCGTAAAATCATGGAATGGTTTGGGTTGGAAGGGACCTTAAAGCTCATTTTGTTCCATCCCTTGCCATGGGCAGGGACACCTTCCACTAGCCCAGGTTGCTCCAAGCCCCGTCCAACCTGGCCTGGAACATTGCCAGGGATGGAAGACCATTGTTGTCTTGTCTGATTTTCTAGATTTACTTTTCAGGAAGTGAGTTGTTCTAATCATTCCTGCACAGTGGGATGAGATCTGCAAATTCTCCCCCTGGACTATCCAAGTTTGAGGTTACGAAGAAAGAGGAAAAGGGATGGCCCAGAGCAGGTGTCCTGCACTCATCCATGGTGATCCTTTGGCAGAAAAGTGGAGCTGAAGACACAAAAATGTGAGGAATAAGGCTCAGGACAGAGCTGACATGAGCTGTGGGATGAGCAGAGCCACAGGGAGACGGTGACACACAAAGAGAAAGATGAATTTATCTACTTCAGATCGTCCACATGAGATTATTAACAATGCCCACAGCAAAATTCATCCTTTGGGAAAAATCAAAAACAACAAACACTGCAGAAAGGGAATGGACTCATTTTACCAAATAGT
Source organism: Pachyramphus minor (assembly GCA_013397135.1). Taxonomy (NCBI): domain Eukaryota; kingdom Metazoa; phylum Chordata; class Aves; order Passeriformes; family Tyrannidae; genus Pachyramphus; species Pachyramphus minor. The sequence goes on along the minus strand of VYXB01005973.1, from coordinate 220,614 downwards.
CATGATATTTGTGTGAGGGACCTTTTATTACAGAGCCAGAGTTTTTTCTGGCCCTTGCCACGTCTCTGTAATGTTCAGCAGTGTTTGGGAAGAGCATCTAAGAAGTGAGCAGCAGTATAGGACACTCCTCAGTAAACCCATGTACAGCCAAAAGCTCATGGTCTTGCTGAACCCTCACTGTGAATTCATGTAAAATTCCCAGCTGGAATAAGGATCCACCAACAGTAACTCAAGATGTTTACTATTCTTTTCATTAAACTGCAAGGAGGCACTGAGGAATCATGGAGGCAATGTGACTTTCCCAAAACAATCCCAGGAAAAAAACCTAGTGCCTGTCTTCCAAGTTGAGTGCCCACTATTTCTCACCCCATCTGCAAGCAGAGACTGGTATCAGCACAAAAACCCAGTCAGAAAAAAACCAAGAAAGGATTATTTGGAAAATCAAGTGATCCTTGAGCAAAGCAAGAGGTCTCCATATACCCTGGTGGAAAGACTTTACACCAACCTAAGCTGATGTTAAAGCAGAAATAAGACCTGGTCTTAGCCTAATTTAAAGCAAATATTTGCCACTTAATCACATCTCAGTTATTAAAACTCATCACATAAACAAGTAGCAGCCTGAATTCACTTCAGTTGGACTCAAGTTGAGAGACCCTGAGGCTCATTTTTCAGTTTCAGTCTGTGATGCTTTGCTGGGGATGATATAATGCTCCCCATAACCTCTCTGTCCTGGAAGAAGCCACACTCAGTCAATACCCCATCAGGGTGACAGGTCCCAAATCCCATTGCAAGCTGTGATGGATTGTCTCAGGGTGAGATTTCATACATCTCCTGCTTTCAGGGGGGAGCTGACACAAATAATTGGTGTCGCTTTTGCTGGGACAGTGCCAAATGCTGACAAAACAGTTCCTAATCACAAGTGCCAGTGATTTGAGCTGGGATTTGTGTGCTGGACAACAGGAAAGTGTCCTCATGGCAGTGAGCTCAAGGGGCCTCATCTTGCTGGGGACACAGTGGCCTCTTGGATGGTGCAAGAGCTGGGTGTTGGGAGAAGCACTGGTGGCACAGCAACAGCTCTGTGTGGGCAAGGAACCTCAGCTTAAGTCTCACCTTGAGTCCTGGAGAGCTCAGGAGTTCAGGAGAAAGGTCATCAGGCCCTTATTCTGCAAATCAACCCTTAGTACTCTCCTGAAAGACCTACAGGATGCTGCCATGCAGGATGGTTACAAGTTCTTTGGTGCTACACGGTGCTGTGTCCCTGTATTCACCTTCAACCCTAAAAGTCTGGTTATTTCTACAGTCATTGAGAAGGATTGGAGAAGTATTAGTGACTTTCTCAACATTATAAAGGGTGTCTTGAGCCAGGGCCTGACCCCTTTTCCCTGTGAAACTCCTCCATCCCCTGACTTCCCACCTCTTTGTTGCAGTCACCTACCTTGCTTTTCACCAAGAGCCCTTGAAACAAATAGGCTGAGACCCCAACCCTAACTCAGCCCTCAGTGCAACCAAAACATAGCAGGGCTATGTAGCCATTCCCTGGCAAGATGATCCATCTGAACAGCCTCCTGGGATAAACCAAAACTCCACTAAGCCAGTGGGGTGAATGACTGAAAGCTTTGAATCTGTAAGAGATTCACCCAGTAACAACCCACATTTCCACCCTTAAGAACTTGCACTTGGTGACACATGAATAGGGGGAGGGTATTTCACATGTCCCCAGGGCTTCCAAAGGCTGCTCAATTGTCCTGCTCCTCTCCCAGTTTTCCTTTGCCGCATTGTTAACGTTATCAACAATTCCCATGCACGGTACCACCACGCAGGAAAATAATCCCACACCTGGCACTGGGCTTGTATCCTGTCTGCAGGGGCCGAGGGGGGGAACAATTGGATCTGCATCCCCCGTATGGCACCGCACACGGAGAGCGGGGAAGGAAACCCGGGGCACCGCACAATTGACGGGGAAGAGTTGGCCGGGATGGGATTTGCTGTTCCAGCTCCGGGTTGGGATTTGGAAACACGCGGGCGTTGGACGCCCTCTGCTGATGGTAAAGATGAGTAAATCGTGTTTATTTAACGCTGTGATTCCCAGCCAGACCCGATGTCATAGAACCGTAGAATTGCAGAATTATAGAATCATTGAATTATAGAACCATAGAATTATAGGGTCACAGAACCATAGAATCATAAAATCATTGAATTATAGGATCACAGAACTATAGAATCACAGAACCATAGAATCACAGAAGTATGGAATCATAGAATCACAGAATGTTTTCAATTGGAAGGGACTTTAAAGATCATCTAGTTCTGACTCCCCTGCTATGGACAACTCTGGTTTTACAAGAGCATAAAATAATAAAAATACAGGATAGAAGGGCCTGCTAGGCCATGCCCTACCCCAAAAACCAACACCAATTTTGCTTGAGTTCTGATTGTTGTAATTTAGTCCATCTTCTTCTTGAAACTTCTTTTGAATTATATTTTTTCCCTGTTCCATTCTGGCATGTGCCAGTTTAACAGCATGGCCAGCTGACTTCCAGTGTTTGTATCCCAGCAGTAGGAATGCAGCTGTCAGCTCTAAGCTCCTTGAGAGCTCATCCACAAATTCTCATTGCCCAGAGAAGCTGTGGCTGCCCCTGGATCCCTGGAAGTGTCCAAGGCCAGGTTGGACAGGGCTTGGAGCAACCTGGGCTAGTGGAAGGTGTCCCTGCCCATGGCAGGGATTTGGATCTAGGTGGTTTTTAAGGTCTCTTCCAACTCAAACCATCCTGTGATTCTATAATTGAGGTCCCTACAACCATAACTCCAACGTCTCACAGACTTTCTGCAGCTCTGAGGAGTCTGGCACAGCTTTGTCTCCCAGGATCATGAGCTTCCCCAAACCTGGATAGCAAAGCTTAAGTTGAGAATGTTGACCTGAACTCTCAGGTTGAATCTTCTTCCAAAAATTCTCAAAATTCAAACAAATCTACTCTTTCAAAGTACAGATTTGGCAGTTTCCTCCTTTAGGAATGGCAGCTTTTTGTTCTGAAGGAATGTATATATTTTTCCCATGGAAGGGCAGTGAGAGGGAATCACCAGCATGGGCTGATTCCCTGTTGTGGAGTGACCAGTTGGTCACTCACAGACCTTTGAATTAAAAACAAATATTAGAATCACAGAACTGTTTAAGATGGAAAAGACCTGTAAGATCATTGAGTCCAACAATTCCCCCAGCACTGCCAAGGCCACCATAACCCATGTCCCCAAGTGCCACATCCACATGGCTTTTAAATCCCTCCAGGGATGGGGACTCCACCACTGCCCTGGGCAGCTGTGGCTGGACAACCCTTTTGGTGACTTGCCCACCTTTTCTGACAGCATTTCCATGCTTGTCTGGCAGCCTCCTGAGGTTGCCTGGTCACTGGAGAGGGGGAAGACGCTCTTTAAAAGTTGTATTTTGCTTTGTGCAAAGGCTTGGAATTACCTGAGTTAATAACTGTGGTGCTACAGAGCAGAGAAGGATTTTATCCAGGTTCAAATATGAGTATGCTGACCACAAAGGATCTGTGCAGACACAGAAGTCTAATCTGCATTTCCTATTGGTACCAAGATTCTTTAATTGGAATCTTTAAGAAATTCTTTTGCTAATTCAATATCTCTTGCTGTGTCATGATCCTACAGACCAGGCAATGACATATCTGGGAGAAACAGCCTTGTGGGGTTTCATGGGAAGACACACATCTCGTGGACTGAATTCTGGAGCTCTGGAGTCAGAAACAGCAGCCAGGCTTCACTCTGGCCAACTTTTGAGGGCACACAGACCCCGTTTCAACCCCTTGGTGTCTGGAAAAAAACCAGCCTTGGGGAATGAAGAGCCCATGTCCAAAGTTTTGTGTCTGCTCTGAACTGTTTTAGTCTTGGAGAAAAACTTTATCCTCATCTCTGTTCATTGATAAAAGCAGTCACGTGGATCAGGGAAGGCTGAGGTTGAAATTCCTCATCCTAGGGCTGCTTCAGACCAACATCTCTTCATTGCACTGAGGTGTAATGTACCTTAGCATGAGTCTGGCTGTGGACAGAGGTCATTTACCTCTCTTTGGACTGCTCAGAGTGACTGTCACCTGCAGAGCACCTGTGTAGGAGCTTTGTTAGAGCATTGCTCCAATAAACAGTCAAGGTATCTACAACTAGTAGGACTCTGTCCAGGACTCTAAGCTGCTCAGGACCTCCTTTCACCCAAATTGCAATACCTTCTGCCCAAACTGCCCAACAGAGAGGGTTGCAAAGGGTGTCCTCTGTTTTATATTCTCAGCCAGCTCACGTGGGCGACTTACAGCTCCCAGACTCACAGAATCACAGATTGATTCTGTGTTANCTCCAGCTGAACACGCCAAGTGCCCTCAGCTGCTCCTCACATGGACTCAGCTCTTGTGATTTTGATGTCCAGGGAAACCAGGAGGTTTTTGGGTCACTTTTTTGTCCCACATGAGGAGAGGCAGAACAGTTTCTAGTAACAAATCTGACTGAGCCACCCCCTCCCTGCAGTGCTCAGGGGAAGCAGGATGCCAAACTCCATCTCCCAGGGCTGAAGGCACTTAATGACTGTCGCAGTGACTNAACCTAAACCTCCCCTGACACAACTGCAGTTCATTCCCTCAGGTTCTGTCCCTGGTCCCCACAGAGCAGAGATGAGTGCCCCTCCTCTTCCCCTCAGAAGGAAATTGTAACTGCAGTGAGGTCTCCCCTCAGTCTCCTCCAGCTGAACACGCCAAGTGCCCTCAGCTGCTTTTCACACGGACTCAGCCCTTGTGATTTTGATGTCCAGGGAAACCAGGAGGTTTTTGGGTCACTTTTTTGTCCCACGTGAGGAGAGGCAGAACAGTTTCTAGTAAGAAATCTGACTGAGCCACCCCCTCCTGCAGTGCTCAGGGGAAGCAGGATGCCAAACTCCATCTCCCAGGGCTGAAGGCACTTAATGACTGTCGCAGTGACTGCCCCATTCTTGTGCTGCTCTCTCCCACGTCCCACCTGCACCCAAACGTGGCAGCGCTCCAGGCTCCCAAGCCCTGATGAAAGTGTGGAGATTTAGTTGGGAAATACTTCATCTTGACAAAACAACGGCCTTATTTCCTGTATCTTTACACAAAAGAAATAACAGGCCAATGTGTATCAAGTGTATTTATCTCTACAGGATTTTGCCTTACAAGGAACAATAGAAACTCGAGTCCATGTGGTTGCCCAACCACGGCAGAGTGTTTAGGGTTTGGGGTTTTTTTTTTTTCTTTTTGGGGGGTTGTTTTGGAAAACGTTGTACATAGGGGAGTTCCTTAACACAGCAAGACAGGAGGCAGCTTCCTGTTATGAAAACAGTCAACAACCTGACATTCAGCAATCTGACATTCCCTGCACCCAACGTGATAAACAGGCCCGATAAAGATCTGCCACAATAGGTACAATAGCACCCTCCCCCCCCCCATAAAGGAATAGGACGTGGAAAGAGCCTCAATACACAAATATCCCAAGCCATCTCTTCCAGCTTCTTTTATACAGTAGATAATCTCATCCTGCTTTCCATATTTTCCCAACATTGATTCATTTCCCCTCAGGCAGGGTCAAAGTGGGAGCTGGGTGTTTGACACCACTTTCTCGCAGGTCTTTGTAGTTCAGAGGCAGCACTCGCTTGAGATCTGAAACCTGTTTACTGGGCTTCCCTTCCTCCTGCCATTTGTGATCCCTGCATTTCAATGCCACAGCTGCTGAACTCATCCAGCTTGTCCCCAAAGTCACCTCCTTGATCTGAATTAAATTCCAGAAGCAAAACAAAAAAAAAAATAGTGGGAACCTCTTCCCGCTTCCTTGACCTTGGGAATAGATGCTGGAGCTGCCTTTTTTCCTCACTGATTCCAAGGCATCCACCACAGACATGCTCTGAGTGTCTCTGCGAAGGCTGCAGGAGAAATATCAGATAATATTAATTTCCCACCGAATTAGTGTTGGATGCACTTTTCCTCCCTCTGAAAGTGACTGCAGAATAAAAGAGGAGGATCTCCTCCATCGCTCCTCAGCTCCTCGGTTGCCCAGAGAAGCTGTGGCTGCCCCATCCCTGGAAGTGTCCAAGGCCAGATTGGACAAGGCTTGGAGCAACCTGGGCTGGTGGAAGGTGTCCCTGCCCATGGCAGGGGGTTGGAATGAGATAAGGTTTAAGGTCCCTTTACCCAAACCATTCTGGGGTTCTATGATTCCTATATTTAGGAATCTTCAGCTGTTTTCCAGCCCCTTCACAAACCCCAGTGAGGTTTAGTGGATCATCTCCCAGCTTTCCCCCCATGGACTGCACTTCCTTTTTGACATCCTAAGAGAAAAGGAGTGAAGGCTCAGCTGTTGTGTCCTAACAACCCTTTGGGTACGTCCCAGGCCACGGGACAGGAGGGGCACAGCCTAATCCTCATCTTGGGCTCTCAAAGAAGTGAAGAGCTCTCCCTGGCTGGCAGAAGTGTTTATGGAGCAAGGCCATCGAGCCAAGAGCTTGTCCTGGTGCCCCCAGACATCTGAGGAACGCCTGTGAGATGGGGATGCACATCCTACAGCTCCCACAGGCTGTGGTGCCTGTCCTCTGGCTCCTGAGGGAAGCATGGAATGTTTACTTTGAAAGCACCGTTGAGGAGACACTTATTCAGCAAGAAACTTGTGCCCCATGAAGATGTTGAAGCACCTTTGGCACTTCCCAATGGTGCCACAGCTGGGGTCTGTTGTCAGAGAACCTTTCCCTGATGCTCAGACCACACTTTTGACTGGACTGACAACAAAACCCAGTTGCAGGAGGGCTCTGGGTATGTGGTCAAGCTTTAATTTTGGCAGAAATCAATCTTCCTTTGGCAGAAAGGTGCACAAAGCTCTGCCTGTCAGTGCCAGCTGGTTTGTTCTCTGCATGTCCTGTTTTAGAAATTATATCACACTGCACTAGGCCTGTCTGGCTATAAAATGAAGGTCTCCTGTCTTTTATTTTCCCCAAACCCTAAGTCCCACTGTCAATGATTTATAAGGGATATAAAAATGGAAAAGAAACAAAGGAATCATGTAGAAAGTAGAACAGCTTCTTTGTATCATCACATGTTGAATTTTTGATTGATTGTGTGAGTGGGATGGAGGGAATATCTGTCAATGGGTGGGATTCAGATCAGGTACTTTAACATAATTTGTTAGTGTTATTTGGGTCTGAGGTCTAAACTGGATCCAGGGGGAGAGAGGTGGGAATTGTCTCACTGTCAGGACTAACCAGGATGGTGGTGGCTCTGGACACACCCAGATCAGGAACCAAGCACCAGAGGGACGGTCTGGGAGTAATTCTTGGTACCCCAAGGACATCTACAGGTGGATATGGCACCTGGAGACATGGTGGTGGGTTGGCAGTGCTGGGGAAGGGTTGGACTCTATGATCTAAGAGGGCTCTTCCAACCTGAATGATTCTGTGATTTTATGACTAAGAGAAGTGGAAAGAAGAGACTGATGACTGCTTCTTTTGACTGATCCATTCAGGGCTCACCGTGGAGTCAGCCTGGACTGAAAAACTATTTTCAGTGCCTTTCAGAGTGTCTTACCTCGTGGAGCATCATTCTTTGTAGCCACAACTCCCCTGGGTCATCCTTCTGTCACTCTGACATATCTGACTGCTGACTCAGTTCCCACTCAGTGAGCAGGTACCAATTTCTCCTCTGATCACATGGCCCTAATTCCTGTCTGCACCATCCCATCCATGAAACAAGGACAAGTGGTGGTTAAACCAACTATCCTGGGAAGGTTTAGGTTAGATATAAGGAAAAGGTTCTTCCCCCAGAGGGTGTTTGGGCACTGAACAGGCTCCCCAAGGTTGCCAGAGCTAAAGGAGTGCTTGGACAACACTCTCAGCAACAGGGTGGAGTTGTTGGGGTATCTGTGCAGGGCCAGGAGTTGAACTGGATGATTCTTGTGATCCCTTCCAACTCAGGGTGTTCTAGTCTGGTCTAAACACATGTGCAGGATCCCATTGCTGACTCCAGCACCGTGCTGCATCACCACTGATGTTCCTGGGCAACCAGTTCAGAGATGGGGAAAAACCTAAAGGGCAAAAGTATGGAGGTCCTTGGTGGTGCTGTGGCACAGAGACAAGACAGTTAAGCAGTCAGCCACAAAGGATCCTATGCTGGGAGGAAAAGTGGGATTCATTGGCTGCTCAAGTTCAGGCTGCCCACAAATGGAAATATTAATACATCAAGTGAGAAGCAACACAGATTTCAACCTCTTCCCCAGCTTGGCCAAACAAGATGCAAATTAGACATTGGTTTTAGTCCTTCCATTTCGTATTATGGTGTAAAACAGTGCAGCTGCCTTATGGTTGGAGTAATACAACTTGTCAAAGTAGAAAATGAGCTGTATTTCAACCATGCTCAGTGCCTTTTCTGCAAAGTATTAGGAGACAATCCAGAAGTATTTGTGTCAGCTAATAACATCAAACAAGAACACTCAGAAAAACACCCTAAAAGCCAAAGAGAGCAAGAGAAAAATCAATCCCATCTGGTCAGAGATGCTGACTGTGCAGCAAAGACTTGCAGGGTTCTGTGTGTGGCATCTTCCAAGCAGCTCAGACACCTGACTGTGAGGGCAGTGCTGTCCCTCAGCTTGGAGAGACGCAGGGTCTGGCACCACCTGGAAATCACAAAGACCAACAGCTTGACCCCAGGGCAACTCTTCAAAACACCCTGAGCTAACACCTTGTAAGGGGGAAAGTGTGAAGAGCACCAAGGGCAGTGAAAGCTGCAGTGGCAAACTGGGAACCAGAGCACGTTGTCCTCATGCAGAAACGTCACTGCTGTGCACCCACACTCGTTAAAAACGGGCCTGGGCCCATTAAAAATGGCTGTATCTCTACTAATCAGTGCCAGGCTGTGCCCCTGTGGAGGTTGCCCTCTAAAAGGGTCCCAGAGATGATGCCCAGCTAAAGCCTTTCCTAAAGCCTGAGCCACTTCTGGGCTCAGTGACGCTGGTCTGGGCCAAAACCGTGTCAAGAAAGGCTCAAACAATTCAGTGTTGAAGGAATTCCTGTCTGGGGTAATTTACTGGTGTGATGCAGCCCTTGAGCCCTTGGTGACCTCGGCTGGTCACGGGCTCTGATTTATGCCCCGTTAATTGCTATAATTCACTATTTCCGCTGCAGGAGCAGTGAGGAGCCTCTGGCTGAAGGAGAAATCCTTGTGCTGGTTGCTTCTCCAAAGCAGAGTGGGCCATCTCTGCTCTTAAAAGGGGCTCCAAATCAACATATAAACTGTGGGAAGGAGAACCAGCACCCTGAGGGGTAGGGGAAGGGGGCAACACCAACAAGCCATGCTCAGGGCTGTGGCCTCCTGATGGTGTGTGGGCAGGAGATGGCAAATGGGTTTTAAATCCATGAAGGAGACTTTTAAGGACAGATTAGAAGGGGAATGAAAGGAAGCTTTGTGTGCATGCATGGGAAGGTCCTTGCACTCACAGTGTCCAATGTATTTGCTACAGAGAGGGCCCAGTGTTGCCTCCCAGATATCCACCTTGGAGCAGAAGGGTGCAAAACCTTCCCAGGCCACTTTGGGTCACATCCTTCTTGCACAGGTGCAAAGTGAGCCACTAAAGCAAACACTTGGGTTCACGAGTGGCTCATGTGTTGCTCTTGGGTTGTTTGCAAACCCTTCAGCTTTTGTGTGCTTGGTACCCAGAAGGTGTCAAGCTGAACAGCTGTGTTTGACAAGCACACCCCTCAGTGCCTCTGGCACCTCATCACTGGCTCAAATGGTCTCAGGATCAAACCCCAAAAGTTGCTCTTCCCACAGCCTTCAGCATCCAAAGGGGGCTTCCCTTCGTGGCTACAGCACAGCAGAAATGGAAAAGTTTTCATCTGCTTCTGGATGCACCAGAGTGGTCAGTGCATCATTAAGAGGAGGCCTCTAACTGGTTTAGGAGGAATTACATTAATATTTTCCATTTGTTCCCCACAGCTGAGCTCCATCCAGGGCCTCACTCACCTCCTTTGCTCCTTGTTCCTTGAGAGGCACTTTTTGTTAACACGGAGCAGGCAGGATTTGCCCTTGTGCCCCGTCCAAGGAAAAGAGAGAAAAATAACCCCAAACAATTGCAAAGCTTTCATTTGAGAAATTAATTCACAGGGGAGTAAGGTTAAAAATAAAGTTCTTTGGCCAGAGCCTTTATAAGCTCCAGCCATATTCTCTGGAATATAATTCATAAGCACAATATGTTTTTGTTGTGAATGAGTGTGAAGTACCAGAAAAGGAAAGAGGAAACCCCTAATGTAGTCCTGAATAGACCTGTGAAAAAGGATAATAAAACTTGTCCTGGATTTCCTTTAGCAGCAGGTGCTTCCTTTGGAGTTTCTATTCATTCAGACTTTGGACAGTCAGAGCCTGCCAAATTTTTTTTTTTTAATTTTTTCTTTTTTTTTTTACTTTTTGTAAACACAGCATCCAGTTGATCTGAATGAAGGTGAATTTGTCTTCTTGGCCACTGTCAAGCTCATGGTCTCACAAGGTCAATGGCAAAGCTTCTCCAAGCTTTTGTGGTGGGTCCCCTTCCAGGCCTGAGAGAAAGGTGGTACCACACTGCTCAGATCAGAAGGTTTCCTCAAGAAACCAAGGCTTGAAGACCCTAAAATTCCATTTTAAGTAGACCACCCATCCTTCCTGGTGAGATATCCACACCTGCCCACCCACAGCAACACACCAGCTCTGACTGGGACAACACAGCTCCTCAGCCTCACTAGGCTGGGCTCACCTCTGTGGAAGGGGCAGGTGATATTAAGTTCTGGTTGATGTCTAGAAAACCATTAGCCAGAGGATTAAATTGTCCCTTAATCAAGGTATGCAAAGGCCAGCGTTATCCAGAGAGTCAAAAAGACCCTCCAGCTCCCAAAAACTCTCTGGACAGCACCAGGAAAAGCCAACTTCTCCCTGTCAAACACAGTCTGACTTTCCTTCCAAGCCCCTTTCCCATCCAAAGACAGCACCACCAACCTCCACAATTCATAGAACCACAGAATCCTAGAAAGGTTTAGGTTGGAAGGGACCTTCAAGCTCAGCTTGTTATTTTTACAGACAGAAAAAGGAGCTTAAAATCTGAATGCACCTTTCCTGAAACTACAAAACAGTTGACACAAACATGAGGAAGGGACCAAATATATCATGGATCTTCCTGTCCTGCCTTAACAGGCAGAAGGTAGGGGGCATTGGCAAGAGATGATCTTTAAGGTCCCTTCCAACCCAAACCATTCCATGATGAGAAAGTGCACAAACTATCTAGACTGCTGTTTATTAGGTAACTTTAACAAATACTTTTTCATAGTTGTTTTGTCTTGCCAAACATCCTTACTGCCTGTTTCAAACCCCTCCAACTGAGGCAAACATTAACAGCTCATCCAATTCCCTATATTTAACACTCCCAATCTGGCACAGATTTATACCAGCCCTGGTAACAATGGTGTGGAACACCTGTCAGTGACTGCATTTGCCCAGGGATTCGCTCCGTTCCACGTTGTGTGTTTAATATCCCCTGAACAATGGGACAAATAAACATATTTTTTTGGCTCAGCTCTTACTCAAGCCAACACCACTGTCCAAATTGCACATGAGAGGCCTGCAGAGGCTGGTGGTCGTTTCCTAGACTTGTCTCCTCTTTCCCTCTGAAATGACATCGTCAGCAGCTCTGGGCTCCGAGAGGGCATTTACCACTTGTATGTGAGGAAGGAAGAGGAAGAATGAACAGGAAAGGGGCAGCGTCGTGCAGGGCCCTGAAGGCAGAGATGACAAATCTGAGCTTCAAGGGGTGGATGACAGATCTTCCAAGGAAGGTTGGGGCTGTCTGAGAGAAAGGCTGGGAGACGTGTAGTGCGTGGCCAAGGTTGGAATAATGCGTGGTCACAAGACCCACTGAAGGAGTTGGGAGCTGTTGATGGTTGACCCATTGAAGATCTGTCTGGATGAGGATGAGGAGGATGAGGACCTGCTGGAGAAAGTCCAGGGAAGGGACATAGAGATGCTCTGAGGGCTGGAGCACCTCTGCTGTGGAAACAGCCTGGGAGAGCTGGGGGTGATCAGCCTGGAGGAAGGTTCCAGGGAGACCTGACTGTCTTGATGAGGAAAACAGGTAGAAGAAATAGTACAGAGCAAGATGGGTCATAGAAAGTATGTCTGGAATTAACCCCTGCTCTGCTGTAAGCCAGACGTGTGGTCCAGATCCTAACTGAGTTCATGGATACCATTCCTTCTAGAGATGTTGTGTCACATCTGCCCTTGTGAGACCCACCTGGAATGCTGCATCCAGCTCTGGAGTCCTCAGCACAAGGAAGATGTGGACCTGTTAGAGAAGGTCCAGGGCAGGCCACGGAGATGCTCTGAGGGCTGGAGACCCTCTGCTCTGCAGACAGGCTGGAAGAGCTGGGGGAGTTCACCCAGAGAAGAGAAGGATCCAGGGAGACCTTAGAGCCCCTTCCAGTGCCTAAAAGGGGCTCCAGGAGAGATGGAGAGGGACCTGGGACAAGGGCCTGGAGGCACAGGACAGGAGGGAAAGGTTTTAAACTAATTGAGAAGAGATTTAGATTAGATGTTAGGAACAAATTTTTTACTCAAAGGGTGATGAGGCCCTGGCACAGGTTTCCCAGAGAAGCTGTGGCTGCCCCATCCCTGGAAGTGTCCAAGACCAGGTTGGACAGAGCTTGGAGCAACCTGGGATAGTGGGAAGTGTCCCTGCCCATGGCAGAGGGGTTGGATTAGATGACCTTTAAGGTCCCTTTCAACCCAAACCATTCCATGGTTCTATGATTCCATGGTTCTTTGTTTCCATGGATCCATCCGGCCTCCTCACCCCTGCACAAAACCCTCCCTCCCCTGTTTGTTGCTCTCCAAACATCCTTTTCCACCCCTGCCCCAGCCACCAAACCCAGAGCAAGGCCCCAAACTTACCTTTGCCATTCCCACCTTCCCATGTCCCCCATCCCCATGGCCCCATCACTGCCCCCAATTTTGCCCACCCCTGACCACGGCTGCTCTGAGCCTCAGGGAACCCCACACATGAGACCCACCATGAGAACACACCTCAGGCAGATTTCATCACCACAAGGGTCATCATTTGAGGTGCCTCAGACTCCCTAAAGAGCAGGCAATCCATGCCACAGCTGTACTGGAGCACCTCATGCAGCACAGCTGGTGACAGGTAATGTTGGGGACACCCCAGTCTTGGTGGACCTCCAAAACCATCAGCCTTCACTTCCCATGGGCTGCTGAAGGCCATTCCTGCACAGAAAATAAAGTCTTTTTAAGTCATTTAACTTATTCACAGGATTCAGCAAAGCTTCTTGCGGCCAACCTTGTTACAGATATGATTCACACAATCATATTTCAATCACTTCCTCTGGGAGACTCTTTCCAACAATGCAGATTTCTTGGCTGGAGAAGAATTCCCAGGGATTGAGCTGAAGTCTTCCTTTGCCCTTCAAATGCATCCCCTCAAACAGCTTCAAAAAGGGAACTTCCCTCCCTTCTCATTGCCCTGTTGAGGGGCTACATCATTCCCCAAGAGCAGGTGCCAAGCCCATGGAAAACCTGGGCTACAAATCCAAAAATCAGACCTGGAATGGTCCTAACACAGTTGAAAGAAGCCCACTGCAGAAAAAATACAGTATATTCTCCACAACTCCCTGAAAAAGGCTGTAGCCAGGTTGGGGTTGGTCTCTTCTCCCAAGGAACAAGCAATGGGACAAGAGGAAATGGCCTCACGTTCACCAGGGGAAGTTTAGATTGAATATTAGGAATAATTTCTCCATGGAACAGGCTGCCCAGGGCAGTGGTGGAGTCCCCATCCGTGGTGGGATTTAACAGCCATGTGGATGTGGCATTTGGAGACATGGGTTAGTGGTGGCCTTGGCAGTGCTTGGGAATGGTTGGACTCCATAATCTTAAAGGTCTTTTCCAAAGTAAAAGATTCCATGTTTTGTCCTTTTCATAATTTCCCAGCTCTTGGGGTATTTTTTTGGTCCTGCTATATCCACAGGGAGACCAGGAAAATCCCAGTGACACACTCCAGGATTGTCCCATTACCTTGGATTTCCTGCATATGCATCCCAGAAGATTTGCAAAGTCTGCACAGAGAAGACTTCTTCTAATCAAGGAGTCTTCTGATGTTTGGCAGGATGAAACTTTGGCACACTAAACTTCCAGAAAGTGGTGATTTCTGAAGCTTAAATGTTGTGTGGCATGAACTCAGAATCCCAGAATTATTAAGGTTAGAAAAGCCCTCTGAGATCATCGATTTCTACCATTCCCCCAGCACCACCAAGACCACCATTAATCCATGTCCCCAAGTGCCACATCCACAAGTTCTTTGAGCATTTCCAGGGGTGATTCCACCAATTCCCCGCCAGACAAGAAATCCCCCCTTCACCAGAACAGCAGTGAACACACAGTCATGGATCTGCTCCTGGAAAGAGGAGACAAAATCTGCTGCAGGATGCCTGGAGACCTCAACTGGATGTTCTTCTGGAGAACACCTGTCAGGGAACACTTCAATGCACCTGCCAAAGATTTAGCAGATGAAATGAGACCTTTTTACAGTGTCTGTGAGCAGGTGTGTGGGAGAGGGAGGAAGAGAGGCATTTTCCTTGCCTGGAAGACACATTTATGTTCTGCAGGTCATAATTGAAGCAGAAGTTCATTGCCATTGGCTGGGTTTTCTTGCGGTACCCAATGATGGTTTGGCCACAGTTTTCCTCCCTCTTGCAGCTCAGTCTCTCTAAGTTTGTATTTTGAAGATTCTCTCCCAGAAAATACATGAAAATAAACTTCTTATCTTGAAAAGATCTGGAGGGATCCACCAGAAAAGAAAAAAGTACAAATACAGCCAGATTTGTGGTGTTGCAAATATTGCATTGAAAAAACAGACTTTGTATTAGAAATATTTATTATCCATTGCTTAAGCATCTCTGAAAATAACCTTCCTCCCCTGGGAAGGAATAACTGATCCCTTTTTATTATTTTTGTTATTATTACGGCACTCAAGACACCATTGTGGCATTAGATCCGTCGTAAAAGTTGAGCTGTTTTGTGCTGAGTGGTGTGGAAATATCATGAGACAAACCTTGATGTTGAAAATCTGCAGTTTAAGTAAAGTGAGTGGTTGGAACACTGAGAAAAAAGCAAGTAGGAAACTGAGGCACTGGAGCGAAGGTGCTTTGCCCCACTGTTATTTCTGTGCTTCCAAGTAGGAATTTGAGGTGTTTCTGAGGATTTGGGCTGTTTGAGGTCATGTAGTGGAAGTTTAGTGTGGAGTCAAGAGGCAAAAGCTGAGCCAGATTTCCTGGTGTTTAAATCCAGCAGTGAATCCATGTCCTTGGGAGACCGAAGGCAAAACTGTGTGTGTAAGGAGAGTTATTCCTCCTTTCTGTCTGACTTGACCAAAGCGTGAAGTCATAGAGTCATGGAATGGGTTGGGTGGGACCTTAAAGGTCATCTTGTTCTAACCCCCTGCCATGGGCAGGGACACCTTCCACTAGACTAAGTTCCTCCAAGCACAGCCTGAATGGGGTCCCCTCTGTGCCATGAGCATGCTGAGATCTCCCTTCCTTCATCCCACCAGGCCCTGGAGTCATTGCAAGGCACTGGAAGGAATCCCAAAGGTAAGAGGAGCTTCTGGTGACCATCTGTGATGCAAGATATCCCAGTATTTGGGCAGCAGCCCACAGGCAGAACCCATAAGTGTCATCCCAGCTTCTGCAGGGGGCAGGGGGGACAGGCAGGGTGGAGATGCCAGATGGGGATACATCCCCAGGTGGGTGGGTCATAGGCTTGGCATCTACTCAATCCTCTCTAGGAATTATTTTAAGTGAGGTATGAGGTGGAGATGGTCTCAGAACTTTCCTAGAGGGAAAGGTGGTGGATGCCCTATCCCTAGAAACATTCAAGGACAGGCTGGACAGGGCTTTGAGAAACCTGGTCTAGTGAAAGGTGTCCCTCCCATGGCAGGTGGTTGGATTAGAAAGAAGGCCTTCAAAGGTCCTCTCCAACCCAAACCATTCCATGACTGTATTATCACCTTCTCTATTGCAGGTAGAGGCTCATACATCCCTCTGGATCCCGTCCTAGACTTGATCCCAGTACGCATCTCCTTGCACCCATTGTTAGTGCTCACACACACACACAAACACAAACACACTTATTTTTCCACACAGATTCCAGCAAAGCCTGTGAAAAAAGCAAAGCTGATCATAAACCTTTGGAATCTGCTCCCTACGGGCCGGGGAGGGGGATGTGAATCCCTTTATTGTTGCGTAGGATTTGTTTCATTATTATTATTATTTTTTCCCCTCTTTTCTCTCTCTCTCCCTGGATCAGGAGCCCGGGATGAGGCCGGGCTGCTCCCGGCATGAGAAAACGGGGCCATCCGGGCAGATGTTGCCCGGGGGAAGCCGAGGTTCCCACACCGAGTAGGAAACGGGGCCTCACGGAGCCGGGAATGGGGACTGAGGAAGTGGCAGCAGGGCTGGACTCCCGATCCAGGGATGA
>VYXB01005973.1:140637-204048 GCA_013397135.1 Pachyramphus minor | reverse complement strand
GACATCTATTCTTGGACAAAAAGGGGGGCCCTGTTGGTGGGGGGATTTTATTGTGAGGCTTTGTTTACACCCCGAGCTGAATGAATCAAATGACCTTGTTTATTGTCGGTCTCCTGAATGGACGGCAGAGGGAGAGGGGGGAGGGACGGGGGGTTATATTATTGTTAATTCTGCCATTTACAACTTCTTCTTCTCCTTTTTTTTATTTTTTTTTTTTTTCCCACAGCACATTGTTGCCATGATAAAAGAACAAGAGGTGAAACTCTATTCCTTCCTTTCCCCATCTCCGCAGTATTCTCCAAATCCCCGGACAGGAGGCTGTTGGGATGAAAGTGCCAAACCAGGGAGCCGTGCACATGATGCAGGGCCTGATCCTGCTATTCCCGATCCCACTCCTTGCCAAACTCCTTTTCCATGCTTGGCTGAGGGGGCTGAGATTTCTCCCCCTGGGACTCAGAGTGTCCCTCCCCGGGGAGGACACAACAAGCCTTTTCCCACCCCTGTTGGATGGATCCCTCTTTGCCCCTGGATGGAGGCAGCAGAGTGGCCACAGCTCTCACACACAGGGTCATTATCCTCAGGAAATAACAACATCCAGGCAAAGATCACTCATGTTCCTGCAGTTTTTGGGAGCTGAAGTGAAGCCCTCTTTGAAGGACCCAGCTTTTCAGCTAAGCATCTGCGCTTGGGGGTGCCCAGGGGTATTTTCGTGCAAGTCCTGATTATTATAGTATTATTTTGCCTTTTATTTGGCCCCTGCTGATCCCCATTCTGTTTAATAACTCCCCAGTCAAGAACTCAGCAGTTTTCAGGGTATTTTACTTTAAAGAGCTATAAAGATCCAGGCTTGAGGTACCACAGGGTTGCTGAGAGCATGAAACGGTCCTTTTGGTTTGAGGATCACAACAACCCCCAGAGAGATTATATTAGTTTCAAATTGCAGTTTTCCCTCCTTGTCACCTCTATAAAGTCCTTTACATGCTCTAGGATTGAGGAAAAGGGTGCAAGGTTTCCCAAATTTTGTGGCCACTCCAGGGGCCTTCCTCTCTGTCCCTCAGGGTGTCCTTGGCTCCACATGGAAGTCAGCTCTTGCTCTGAGACTGGCTGTATTCATGGGTGATCCCCTCTATCCCTTCACCTCAATTCTCTTTCCCTTCAGCTCAAGGCACTTTGATTCCTTCAGGATCATATTTTAATTTAATGACTTTAGAATTTTACCAGCACAATGTCAGAGACTCTTACCTGGGACAACCTGATCCTGGTTCTTCTTCTCTCTGCTGTGCAATTTGCACATGTTGGTGGAGTTTTCCTTACTGAGAGACATCAGTGCAACAAGAGATAGTTTGTTCAACAAATATGATGGAAACTTACTGGAAACCTGATTTTTCTGTTCAGGTCTCTAACTATGGACACCTTCTTTCTGTGTGAGATGTTCAAGCCAGTCCCATCAGAACTCCAGGTGCTGTCCCAGAAGAGAGAGATCTCCCATGTCACACTTGCCAAGGGATGGGATAAGCTGTGCTCAGCAGCACCTTGATTTTTGCTTTGTAGCCCTTTCCTGTCTTCCCCAGTGAGCTGAAAACACCTTCCTGCAGCACAGAGGGACCCACAACACGGGCATGTGAATCCATGAGGGCCTAAATCACTAAACTGAATAATAACAAGGATTATCCCAAGTTCTTTGGTCAATGCTGGGCTACAGCCAAGGTTTTTATTTTTGGTTTCCTACTTCCATGTGTTCCATTTTACCAGTAGAATAAATTTTTTTGCCTCATATCCTTCAGATTTACCCATGGCTGGTGGTTTTAACAAATAGCTGTGAGTGTAGGACATGCTCTTGGAGGGTGTGAGATGGCCATAAATCTTGAAAATTTACATCAGTGGTCAAGGTCAAGGAACCCTTGGAGAAGAACAGAGGTGGGAAAAGAGAATTAAAAATGTAAAGATGTAGAAATGAGCAAAGAAAAGTCCTGCCTGTTGCACAGAGCCAGAAGAGAGGAAGGACAAGGTAAGGCAGATAAATAAAAACCTGTAAAATAAAAACCTCTTTCACTCTCAGTGGTCCATCCTGTCACCCTCTGCTTGCAGTAACATGTGAACACCTTCTTTGCCAACCATCAGAACCATCAGTTCCCAGCCTGTGCTGCCCTCAGCTTCCAGGTGGGGATGGGAAGCCATAAATTCCAGCAAAAAATCACAGAATCACAGAATGGTTTGGGTTGGGAGGAACCTTAAAGATCATCTTGCTCCAACCCCCTGCCATGGGCAGGGACATCTTTCACTAGCCCAGGTTGCTCCAAGCCCCATCCAACCTGGCCTTGGACACTTCCAGGGATCCAGGGGCAGCCACAGCTTCTCTGGGCAATCTGTGCCAGGGCCTCACTGGCCTCACAGCCAAGAATTCCTTCCTAATATCTCATCTAAATCAATTTTATTTCTGTTTGAAGTCATTTCCCCTCATCCTGTTACTCCAAGCCCTTGTCCCAAGTCTCTCTCCACCTTTCTTGTAGCTCCCTTCAGGTACTGGAAGGCCAGAATTAGGTCATTCCAAAGCTTCTACAAGCTGGACAATCCCAATTCCCTCAGCCAAAGAAGGCATGAGGCTACAAGGCTGAGGCACCAACACTGCTCCTTGGATGAAGTGGATGTCCCAAGGAGGAGGAAAGGACCTGTCTCACTCCATGCAGGGCAAAAAACCAGCTGAGTGACCCCTTTACCCAGATATTAAACTTTTAGGAAGCAATTTTTACCCCCACCTCAGAGCTGCAGCGCAGGGTTTTTTAATGCCCCCATCTCTCTGTCGTGCTGCACCAATGCATCCAAATAATCCAGATCTTCTCATCTTTAGGCACTGAGCTCATCCTGAGCTCCTTTAGGTTTAGATTAAATGACTGGCCTCCAAAAAGCATCAGATCTGTCTGTCTGAGAGGACAGACAGGTGCAGTTTAACATCAAGTTTGCAGCAGGAGAAGCACAAAGCAAATTTGGTGAGGTTTAGAGCTGGATAAGGCCACGCCATGTTATGAGATCTCCAGCTTTGGATAGGGGTGAGCATTTACAAATCGATCTATTATACTAAAACTTGGGACTGTGGCATCCTGTGCAGAGATTAAAACCAAACACACCCCCAAAAGAAGGAATTTCTGCCATCTAGGGGTCATATTTTTCCATTACAACCAAGGCTGCAAAATATAAATCAAAATTTCACTTCTCTTAAATATATGAATGTATATGTATGTAAGTATATATATATGAATATACAATTTTCCAAAAAATAAGCTTTAAATGGCAAAATGATGAGGAACTCCTTTCTATCTGTGAATTTGCAGCAAGAAACTCCATTTCATTTCTGGGTTTTTTTTCCTGCAATAGCTCATCATTGTTTGTGTTAGAAATGGATGAAGGACATGAGAAATCAAAGTTTATTTTTCATTTCCTGACAGGCAGGAAAGTTTTTAGATAAAGTCACAAAAAAGGAGAGAAAAGCAATTATTTATATTTTATAATTTTATTTTTTCCCTTTTAAACCTCAGTTTGCATAAGATAGCCAGTGGCATCATTAACATCACACTTTTTTTGTGCTTAACACCCACAACTAAGTTCAGACCATAAAAGAATTTGGTTTATGCTTTAAAAATAAAGAAGTGACTTGATATTTTAAGTATCCCACACTATTCATTACTTGGCCATTGTGGGAAGGACTTATCTTAATAGCTAATAACATTAATATAACATTTTATATAACATAATATAACAGACCCCTGGGGGGGGTGGCAGCTTCTGCCTTTATTTTATCATTTTTCCAGCTAATCATCATATTTAGGGAAAAATCCCTCTCCCCTCTTGCCCCAATATGTGCCCCCAGCTCCTCCCACCCCCAAATTACCCAACTGCTGGGGATGTGTAGAAAACACTTGTAACTTTGCCTCCTGCCCCCCCAAAATTGCCACCACCCCGGGGGCCCATCCACAGGTGAGGAGCCCTGTTCCCCCCCTGGAGGGAGCCAGAGTGATTTATAATTATTATTTTTTAAAATATCTATTCCCACTGCCAGAGGGCAGGGATTGATGGGATGTTGGGAAGGAATTGTTGGCACTGAGGGTGGGGAGTTCCTGGCACAGGTTGCCCAGAGAAGCTGTGGCTGCCCCTGAATCCCTGGAAGTGCCCAAGGCCGGGTTGGATGGGGCTTGGAGCAACCTGGGCTAGTGGAAGGTGTCCCTTTCCATGGCAGGGGCTGGAATGGGAAGAGCTTTAAGTCCCTTCCAACCCAAACCATTCCAGGATTCTATGAAAATCCAACCTTCCCAGTTTATGACTTGTCACAATTTCCCCATTTCCATCTCAAACCGCTCAAACTTTATCACCTTACCTGGATGATAAAGATCAAAAAATATGAGAAGCACACAAAAAACTTGTCTTATTTTCATTACATTTAATTTCTTCACCAAATTGGCAGCTAAGAGAAGGAGAACATGGAGTCAGATCCAAACTGGAGCTGTTTGTCCCTGTTTTGTGGCTCCAAGACTTGTTAATTGGGAGACGCTCAGGGAAAATTTTAAGGGCATGACAAGGATAAAACAACCTTTTCCTGGTGCTTGAGCTATAGGAGCACCCCCAGCCTGAAGTCACCCTCAATTTATGAAATCCTTGTGTTGCAGGACACTGCACTATCCACTGCTCCAGGGTGTTTTCATTTCCCAAGAGGCAGCTGGATTGAGGACACTCATATGGGGCAGGGAGAGCTCTTAGTAGCCTGGACATGGCCAAAAAGGGCCATTTGGCCTTGTGAGGTTTTCTCCTAATTACCAGCACCACTGTTTATTAACAGGATGAATAAGTGGCAGGTCTGTGGTTCCTACAACCCTTTCTGGGCTCTGGATCAGGTTGATCCCAGGAGGTGCCTTTGCTTCTCCTTCACTCCTGCAGCTCCCTTGGGATTTTTTTAGATTTCTTTACTAATTGTATTAGAAATTGTACAGCCCCTCACTCCAAGAAAGACATTGAGGGACTGGAGCATGTCCAGGGAGGGGAACTGAGCTGGGGAAGGGGCTGGAGCAGCAGGAGCAGCTGAGGGAGCTGGGGGGGCTCAGCCTGGAGAAAAAGAGGCTCAGTGGGGACCTTCTGGCTCTGCAATTCCCTGACAGGAGGGGGGAGCCAGGGGGGGATTGGGCTCTGCTCCCAGGGAACAAGGGACAGGATGAGAGGGAACAGCCTCAAGCTGCACCAGGGGAGGTTCAGGTTGAACATCAGGAGGAATTTCTTCATGGAAACGATTGTCAGTCTTTGGAAGGGGCTGCTCAGGCAGGTGTTGGAGTGTCCATCCCTGGAGGTGTTCAGGGAAAGACTGGATGTGTCACTCAGTGCTCTGGGCTGGGTGACAAGTTTGGGATGGGTCACAGGTTGGACTCGATGATCTTGGAGGTCTTTTCCAACCTAAATGATTCTGTGATTCTTTGATTCCATCTCTCACCCTTTTGTCCTTGCAAATAGTCATTGGTATGAAGCAGAGAATCCCACCACCCAACAGCCCATACACAGGAGCTCAGGACCATAACTGGGGTGGAAGGTGGAGTTCCTTTCACCAGACTGTAGTAGGTGACAAAAAAGGGGTGGGAAGGCTTGAATTCTGCTTCACAGCATCATGCCTGGATAGTTCAGGCTGGTTTTATTCAAAATATAAAAGCTTTAGTTTAACCAGAAAGCACAACAGGAAGAATCCTCAGCCTTTCCAAGATGGGATGCTCTTTTTCCATCTGTTTCTAATTGGGATTTCTCCTGCTGAAATCATCGGAGGCTCATTATGCAGCGAAGCAGAAACCGATTTACCTTCATTAAGGAACAGTCCTGTGTTTCTCCATGAGATCACAGTGGGATGGGACCATTCCCTTTTCCTCTTTGTACAGCCAGCCTGTAATTGTGCAGGCACTGCTTTGAAGTCCTGGCAGCTGAGCAGGGACGTAGGTGGCACTGAGAAGTTGGTGATGCAGCCCCTTCCCGTATGGGCAGGCAGAGGGTTGGTCAAAGCCCTTTTCAGCTGTGACTCAGTGTCACAGTGGGGAAAACAGAGCACCAAAAGGCACTTTTTAAACCCATTTGGGGATTTGAATAATGGCTTCATGACTCGAGCGAGCCTGCCAGGCTGGTAGGAGGATGTTTGGGATGGATATAGAGCAGGAATTGTTGGCAGAAAAGCTGGGAATGGAGCAGGGTTTGGAGGTGGGATGCACAGGCTGTAGCTCTGTCCTGCTAAATCAAACAGGGCTGAGTGGGTACAGGAATTTGCTCACCTACAGTTCATGGATGGATCTGGCCCTGGATTAACCCAAACAGACAAACACCTACCCAAACACCTATCCATGGTCTGGAATATCCATGTGGCCAGTTTGGGTCAATTGTTCTGTGTTCCCCTCCAGTTTGTTCACCTTCTTGCTGATGGGGTGGGATGGGATGAGAAACAGGGAATGCTTTGATGCTGTGGCAAGCACAGCTGAAACCCTGGGGTGTTACTGACACTGATTTTGTCACTAATATTAGACACAGGACCACATGGGCTGGGACAAGGACAGTGAACTCCATCCCAGCAGTGTCAGTACACAGGGAATAAATGTCCTGGACAAGATCTGACTCCTCCTGAATGGATGAAGAGCCAGCAAAGAACACTAAAAGATCATACCTGGAGATCTCTCCGTGCTCAGAGGATTTTGGAGGGAGTTATATTCCCTTAAAGGACATGGAGTCCAACTGCTGGGTAACAGTTTCAAACACGGGGCATCACAGAGATTTGCAAGTGGCAGCACATCCTGAGCCCAAATCCCAGGAATCCTGGTTGTGTTACCAAGGATTTGCCAGGAGGCTCCTTCTGCACCAGTGGCTTCACCCTGACATTGCCAGTCATGCAAACACAGAGACAGGGGCTCAATCAGCCATGAAACAACCCTCTTGTCACAGGGCACCAGTGACTGGACCCACCCTGAATAAATGCTCTGGGAATCCTCCTGCTCCTCTACACATCCAGCTCCAGCTTTCCACTCCTCCTCCTTGGTGTTTGTTGTGATCAGGGCTGGAGCAGTGACAATCAGACAGCTGGAGTTTTCCAACACATCCCCAGTGCCCCTGAGCTCCTCCCTCACCCATGGAATCACAGAATATCCTGAGCTGGAAGGGACCCACAAGGATCATCAGTCTCATTCCTGGCTCTGCACAGGACTCCCCAACAATCCCACCATGTCCAAACCCTTCTCGAGCTCTGGCAGCCTTGGGGCTGTGACCACTGCCCTGGGGAGCCTGTTCCCATTCCTGGGTCCCCTTCCATCCTAACAAAGCCCTCTGCTCTGTAGAGCATCACTTTTACCTTGAGTGTCTGGCCAAAAGTTGGAAAACAGGACAAATGATTAGTGCAGCTTGAAATAAAGGAATGTGCAGACCACTGGGGTTTCAAGGTTTGTTTGTAAACTTGTGCTCACAGTTAACAGATCACTTCCTATTGTTCCCTTGGCCCTTTCCCATGATTCTGTTCAGACCAAGGCTGTTTCCAAAATTTTTACTTGAGACAACCTTCTTTAGTGGAAACATTCTCTTTCCCATCTTTTAGCCAAGTTCTTATGCTGAAGCAAAGCTTTTCACATGGGTGGTGAGAAAGTTCCCTCCCATGCATGTCCCAGGCACAAATCCATTCAAATTATCTCCCACTGTGAGGACAGGAAAGAGGAAAAAGAGCAAAGCTTTCTTCTCCCAGTTCCTCTCCAGAGGAATTTCGGGTGGCTTGCAGCTGTCCCAACTTTCAAGAGCTCCTTTAGGATCTCACGGGGTTGCTGCAGAGCTGAATTCATGTTCCTGTGCCTACTTTCAGTGCCTAAATCATCCTTTCCCCCCCATTTCCCTAATTCCAAGGCACATGAGGTAGCTCTGGAATTTCTTACATTGTGATTAATGTCTGCAGAGTTGGTGTGAAGACACAGAAGTTCAAAAGCCTTGAGGAAGAGGAAATTTTACTTTCCAGAGCTGAGTTGAAGCCCAGGCTTTCCAGCAGAGGAGGCAAAGGCAGTGGCACTTGCTAAATCATTTAACTGGAACAAAGTGAATTCCATATTAAAAAGCCCTTGGAGCAGTGAGTCATGATGAGATATGGAGAAAGCAAGTAGCTGTGAATGCAAGAATTATTAGTGAGCACAAGACACCTCTGAGAAAAGGACATGGGAGGCAAAAACTTTGAGCACAGATATTTGGAAATACTCGTAAAAGGATATTTCATGATGCTGCAGGATGCTGTAAGCTCAGTTGCTGCCAGTTTGTTCATTTTCTTGCCCTTGTAACCCCCAGGAATAGTGACCAATGTCAGAACAGTGCCCAGAGGTGGCCAAGCTGCTTGTGTTGTTGCCCAGAGAAGCTGTGGCTGCCCCATCCCTGGAAGTGTTCAAGGCCAGGTTGGACTGGGCTTGGAGCAATGTGGGATAGTGGAAGGTGTCCCTGCATCTCTCCAGCCTCACACCACAAGTGTTCAGCAGTTTTTCAACAAATGAAGTAGTTCAGTGCTGTCAGTGGTGTTTTCTGTCCCAGAGCCACCTTCATTTCAGTTGTCAGTGGTGATTAATCACTATCACAACTGGTGCATCCCAAGAGACATCCCTGCACTCTAATTACCCTCACTCTTACAGAAGGATAAACAGAGTCCATACCCTGAAAAATGGCATGTCCAGAAAGCCACTGGGAAGACACTGGGAAATGTGGGAATAGGTGCTGATCCTCTTCAGCCTCCAGTCTGCAGCTCAAACCTACACTACTCTCAGTAGAAATCACATTTCACTCCATGTAGTGCACATGAAGTGACCAATGGATCTCAGTGGTCATGGTCAGAGCCAAGTGTGCCCTCTGCCTTCTCCTCAGAGGGACAGAGAGGTGCACAGGATGCTAAAGGGAGGAGGAGAAAAGCCTGGTGCCTTATCCCTGTGAGGAGGTACAGGCTGGAAAAGGAGAAAATGGGAAATCTCAGACCCTCTACAGGGACAGTACCAGCAACTGCTTTGTCTTCAGGTCACCCAGCTCACATGTGCCAAGAAGGAGCTGGGTGACAGGTCTGGGATCATCACCCTGACTCACAGAATCACAGAATGATTTGGGTTGGAAGGGACCTTAAAGCTCATTTCATTCCAACCCCTGCCATGGACAGGGACACCTTCCTCTAGGAGGATGAGTACAGGTTGCATTCCTGCAGTGACCTGTGACCACGGATTGATGCTTTTCCAACCTTCCTTCTCTGAGGTGGAGCCACACAACTGTGCTTGGAGCCCTCCCCACTTCTCATCTCAACCAGCCCTTGCTGCCAAATTTGCACAAACATCATCATCTCCAAATCTTCCCTCTCTGCTCAAGCTGGTGAGCAAATGCCACTGGGATTGGACAGACAGGGAAACACATGGATATACAAAGCCCTTAACCTCTGCAGCACTAACCCAAAATTATTTTGATGTATTGCCTTTCAAATTCCTGTCTCCAGTGCTCACAGGAGATGCTTTTCCTCTTCCCTCCTTAGCATAACGTGCAAGCAAACCCTGACTACCTCTTTTCTGTGCTTGAGTACCCATATCCTCCTATTTTTTCTCCCTGAATCCTCTTACAGATGTTTTCCCAGGTCTCTAAGCATTTCCACATCCTGTTTCTCTGCTGGTATTTGCTGTTAAACTTGTAGTGGTGCAAACAAAATCTGTGTCTGGAAAGAAGGAAGGGGCAACAAGAAATGAGATGCAAATTAAGATGAGAAGTGAACATCCCCAAGTGCAGCTTGAAGCAGAAACGTGGAGGTTCTTCAGTTTAGAAACTTTTCACTTAGATGTTCAAAACCCACAAGAGAGGTGGTGGCTGCCCCATCCCTGGAAATGTTCAAGGCCAGGTTTTGAACAATCAGATCTGGTGGAAGGTCTCCTTGCCCACTTAGGGGGGAGTTGGAACGAGATGAGCTTTAAAAGGTCCCTTCCAACCCAAACCATTCTGTGGTTCTATAAATGCAGAATACAATCACACAATAAACATAACACAGCAATGTTTTAAAGCTTCAACAATTTATGTGTCACACTGACCTGCTGCTGGAGAAGCTGACACGCTGCATTTTGATTTTGAGTGACTCAAAACATGCTCCCATCAAATCCACAATCAAAGTTGATGCTCTCTCAAAACACAAACACCTTTGAAACAAAACACTGCATCAACATGTTTTCATCAGCCCTACTTTCAGCCTGGAAATGTTAAACAAACATTTCCTTTCTCACCCTCATTATTGAGCAGTGGGTGAAGCAGCAAAGACGAATTCACTTCACTGATTTTTATGATGTTTTAAATAAGGAGGAGAAAGTCTTTCCTGTTATTTTCCTTTGCAGCTTCATAGCTGGTCTCAATTTGCAGAAGTGATGCTTCCACGTAGCAAAGTGAACCCCTTTCATGATCTCCAAGTAGGGAAACTGAGGCAGGAAGCACAAAATTCCCCAAATCCAATAAGTAAATAAGGAGCAGGATGGATCCAACCCCATAACAGCAGTGCCCTGCCTTCATTTAACACAGACCATGATTGATGGAAAAGACCTTTTGCAGGTCCCTGTAAGTCCAAGCTTTTTCCCCTGCCTTATGCTGGAGACAAAAGTGCTTTATACAACCCCTACATGAAAATAATTCAAGCAGGAGGACTTCTCTCATTTCATCTGGGGGGAACAATTCTGTAGCTGAAGGGATTGTAGCATTAGGAAATACTTCCTGATGTCCACAGCTTCTAGAATCTGTTGATATATTATTAATAGAAAGGAAAATAAATATAGATATTAATGCCAGCAGACATTGTCTACTACTAATAGCTGTTAAAGTAATATATTCCCCTTGTTTTTAGCTCTTATTAGTCATTTTACAAAGGGTTACAAGACCCTTATGCATCCATTAGCCAGTCAGCCATGTGAAATTAATGTGGAGCAATTTTCATAAGCATTACTCAGAACTAATAATAATTAAGCATTATTTTCTGCTCAGATAACACAGAAAATAAAGCCTGACTTTTCTGCCAAGATGGGTTTGCATTAGCTTAAGGTAGATGAATTAATTCTCATTTACAAGGCTTCTCCACCAGCTAGCCAGAAAATATCAAGGTAATTAAAACCAATTTGTGAGGTTCTGTCCCATTGCACATTCACTGAGTTTTCTCATTGCTGCAAATTACAGGTGTTTTTATGCAAAGTGGGACACGAAGGGGACTTTGCTGTTTGCCTCCTTCCCCATCACTTCCAAGAAAAGCAAAAACCCCCCCTGTGAACACCAGAGCACGTTTTGCAAAATGCCCTTTGCTGCTGGATATCGCTGAAGGAGGAGTGAAGGACCAGCTCAGTCCCAGCTCAGGTTGGGATGTGGAGCTTTCAGAAGTGCAGGTAAAAGGCCTCTAACAGAGAAAAAAAACATGTTATTTCCTTTTGATTTAGCATTTACTTGCAAGGGATTATATTTTGGTTAATTATAGAACAAAGGGGTTTCTGAAGGCGGCATTTTCTGGACAGCTCCAAAACAGTTCTCTCATCATGGAATTCTAACATGGTTTGGGTTGAAAGGGACCTTAAAAATCAATTTCTTTCCAAGCCCTGCCATGGGAAGGGACATCTTTTACTATCCCAGGTTGATCCAAGCCCCATCCAACCTGGCCTTGGGCACTTCCAGGGATCCAGGGGCAGCCACAGCTTCTCTGGGCAACCTGTGCCAGGGCCTCCCCACCCTCACAGACAACAATTCCTTCCCAATATCCCATCAATCCCTGCCATCTGGCAGTGGGAAACTTGTCCTGTCCCTTCAGGCCCTTGTCCCAAGTCCCTCTCCAACTCTCCTGGAGCCCCTTTGGACACTGGAATGCTGTTGTTCAGGCAGATATATTTTTCTCTATCACTTTAACACCCAACCCCAGTGTTTCCCATCCAGGTAATTAAGACTGATTAGTTATAAAATGCTACATCTTCTAAGACTTCTTGCCCTTTTTCTAGGTCAAGGAGCCACTGAATTTGACAGCAAGTCACGTCCCTGAGGTCTCTGAAGATGCCCTTAGCCTGGCCAAGTTGCAAGATAGAGGAAACTTTAGTCCAGCTAATAATTAGCTTAAGATACATTAACCCAGAGCTGCCCTACACCAGCTAAGCTAATGTGCAATTGAGCAAGGGAAGATCTTTCCTAGGATTTCAACTTTCCAAGGGGATCAGCACCTTCAGATGTCACATCTCCATTTTGCATCTGAGCTTAGCAAACAACTGGGTCTGATGTGGAAAAACCTGTGTTTTTCAGAGGATTCTGGGCCCTCTTGTCCAAGTTCTGCCTTTTCCATTTCGTTTCTCCACCTTCTGTCTCGTTGTGATGCCTCATGGTGGTGTCTGTGTCCACACCAGTGAGGTGGAGCAGGTTGGCCTCACACAGCAGAGAAAAGAGGATGAGATGGAAGTTCTGACTTTTATTATACGACCAAAAATCTTCTCTCAAAAAAACTAATTGTTATTAAAGAGATAAATAAAAGGAAACAATGCTCAAGAAACACCAGCTGTGCCCCAGCCCCGGAGCGAATGACCCTGCGATGTGCCCCATTGTCCACACCTTCAATGAAGAAGGGTTTGCCCCTTATGGCTGTTTCATTCTCAATCCAGCCCAGGTAGCTGTAAACAGACGTTAAAATCTTGTGGTTTGGTTTTTCCTCGCTGATGATTCCGACCTGGAACCACTTCATGGTGTTCCAGTAGCTGCAAACCAAAGGTCCCCCGCTGTCCACCTGTGGCAGAAGGAGGGTGTTACAGCTGGATCAAACCTCAGAGCCCTCATAGCAGCTGCCTCACACAGGCTGACTGGGAAAATCCAACTCTGTCCCAGTTTTGTGAGGATTTGGAGGAAAAAAGGAAATTAAGATTCAACATTTCACAGCTCAGCCCTGAGATGCTGCAGAATAGATACAAGAGGTAAGAGGGGAACAGTCCCAAGCTCTGGCTCTATGCACTGCCCTGTCCTTCCCAGGCTTTTCCACATGCTCCCATGGTCCCAGGAGGATCCCTGAAATCTGTCAACACGAGACAACATCCAGGAGTGAAAAGGGACATTTGCTGTGACTGCTCATTCAGTCCTTGACTTCTCTGCCAGACTGGTACGTGTGGGTGCTGGGTCCCTGCCACTGTGAATTCTGGGGGCTGGCATCCAGAAATTGGACAGGAGATGAGCAATAATCCTGACAAATCCTTCCTGAAACCACAGGGATGAAAACTTGCCTGGTGCTGGAAGGGCAGCCATCACTCACACAGTGTGGGCAAGGCTTCAACTGCAGGTTGCAGCCACCTCAAAGGGAGGAAGATTCTCCTGATGGCTGCTCTGTCTGGAACACCAAGAGCTCATTTAGCTATGGAATCTCTGGAGACAACTCCAGGCAGAAAAGAAACAGCAAAAAATCCACCCAGCCAGATACAGCCTTTTCTGAGGAAAGGCTGGGAGAGCTGGGGGAGTTCACCTGGAGAAGAAAAGGATCCAGGGAGACCTGAGAGCCCCTTCCAGTGCCTAAAGGGGCTCCAGGAGAACTGGAGAGGGACTGGGGACAAGGGCCTGGAGGGACAGGATGAGGGGGAATGGCTATAAACTGAAGCAGGGTAGATTTAGATTGGAGATTGGGAAGGAATTCCTGGCTGGGAGGGTGGTGAGGCCCTGGCACAGGTTGCCCAGAGAAGCTGTGGCTGCCTCTGGATCCCTGGAAGTATCCAAGGCCAGGTTAGACGGGGCTTGGATCAACCTGGGATAGTGGAATGTGTCCCTTCCCATGGCAAGGGATTGGAATGAGATGAGCTTTAAGATCCCTTCCAACCCAAACCATTCCATGATTCTTTGTACATCTTCAGTGCTGTGCAGCCCCTGCTATAAGTTTCCTTCCACAGCAGGTTTGAATCTCTTTTCCACCTTTTCTCCAGCACTTGTGAATAAATTCAATACAAACCCATTTCCCAAGACAGTAAACTTTACTGGGAAATGTTGTCCTTCCCTGTTTGCACACTACTGAGAGAAACATCTCTGTCATTAATGGATGAAGCCTCTTCCTCCAGCAGCCACCCTGAGCTAACACACATTAATTAATGAGCAAGGAAGGCACCGTGGTCCCTTGTGCAGCTCATCAGCACTCGCTGAAGTTTATGGCTGAATTCTTACTCCACTAGATGGAGAGCCCAGGTCATTAACATGCTTATCTTTTTTTTTCCCCTATTTTGTTTGTTGTGTGTTTGGGTTTTTTTGTTCAAAATGCATATAGGAGGGAGAAATTAAGACAAATACAGAGGGAATGTTTACAGACTCGTAGAGCATTCTGAGCTGGAAGGGACCCATAAGGACCACAGAATCTTTAGGCTGGAAAAGAACTTCAAGATCATTGAGTCCAAACATAAATCAGCACTGAAATGGTGTTATTATAGTAACGGCAATGGTGCCTGCAGCTCAGGCAGTGCTGATGGACTCTCTTCAGACTCAGCACCCAAAGGCATTTCCCAACCCTATTTCAGCCAAGAATTCGCGTGAATCACACAAGTGACCTTGCAGTGACCTTGGCCCTCGTGCGTTAGCGGCGTCCTCGGCCGTGGCATCCTGTTTGAATGAATGAGCATCCACGCACCGCTCAATTACTGGGAATTTTGCTGCTGATTCCCTCGGGGCAGGAACAGGCCAAACTGTATTATCCTGGTAGTGAGAGGAAGGCGCTTGGAGCCTCCCACTCAAAGATGATAAACGGAGTGGGGAGAGCGCGAGGCAGTGACGCAGCAGCTCGTGGCCCTCCCCGCTCGTATTCCAGCTCTTCCCAGCACGGGAGGTTTTTAGCACTGGTGGAGCCCCTGCCCACCATGAGGCAGATCATTTTCAATGTCCAGTTTAGGGGCTGTTCACACACTTGCCAAGGGTCTTTTAAACACCAGTTAATTCCTGATGCTTCATGACTGTGCCTGGGGAAAATGTCTTATCGCGTTTCAGAGCTGAGAAACCCGCGGCACAAACGGGATGTGATTTGCACGAGGCAACAGCAGAGCCAGGAATCCCTATTTAAGCCATGCCTCATGCAGTTTTCCTTTCAAATCAGATCTGCTCTTCCCTGTTTGCCTCTTTAACCATGTCCACTTGGTTGGTGGGGAAAGGGGGATCATGATTTAAAAGCTGGGCAGGGAGGGAGTTCGGCGATGCTGTGACAACCCAGGCAGCAGCTGCAAATCCATTTCCCTAATCCACAAGCTCCGAGACCCAAATCCTGCTTCAGATCCCTTTCCACGTGGGCTGAGCTGCTCTGCTTCATGGGTGCTACTTCTAACATGCCATTTTTCTCAACGTCAGCCGTTTAACGTGATGATTTTGTCACAGTGTGGGCTAAATCATCCCCTCCGTGTGATAACGTTGCTCACATAATTATAACAGGAACCCGGATGAATCAGTAATCTGGTTTTTATAGGACTAAAGATGGAGAAAATAAACTCAGTTCTTGGACACTTCTGAATATCCCTGTATCCACCTTAAGCTCTCAGAAATGCCAGCCCAAGGTTTTCCATCCCTGTGTAGGAGAGGTGTGGGAGGAGCAAGTTTTTGAGTGCTGGGACAATTATCTCAGCTCTGTGATGCTTCCAGTAACACTAATTTAATGAATGCTCAGGTTAACGACTCTGAGGATCAAAGAGTTATTAAATGCTGCTTTCAGGTTCCTGTATCCTGGTGGTGAAATACTTCTGGTCATCAACACACACCAGATACCTGCTCCTGCTTTTCAGTCTAAGTGCCAAGTTTCTGGATAGGAAAAAAACCCCAACCCTAAAAATAGCATCTTTGCTTCTGTTGCATGTTTTCATCTAGAAGAGGAGTGAAAAGCAACCATGACAAATCAGATCTGGTGCTGAATTCGTGCCTTAAACATGTTAATCCTCCCATTAGTAGAGGTGAGAGCAGTGATGTATTCACTGATAAATAGCTCTGGGTTATATAAAATCTGTCACTGACTAACAAGGTGCTTTGTTCACTGGAGCAGACCAAAAGTTTCCTCTTTTCCCCCCTCGTTTTTGTGAGCATCAGGAGCTTCTCTGCTGACTCTAGTGGGCTTTGGATCAAAAGTGTAATCTTCTCCCTTTTATATTTGTATTCGTGTCTGCCACACAGCAATTGATCAGAACAAACACGTTCAGCCACATAAATCTTCTGAGGGGGGAAGAAGCTCCGGGGGAGGGAGAACAACTCATCTGATCCTCATTAGGTGGATACACAATCCCTACAAGTCGTTGCCAGTTTTGTTTTCGTGTTGGTAAGCTCTGTGGAAATTGGAGACAATCAGCATGTGAATCACAGCACTGGCCAGCAGAGCTGCTCTGGCTGCTGGGAAGCAAAGGCAAACACAGGATTCTTCCGTTATTTCAAGCTGTCTTTGGAGAAAAGTGGGTAGAAGGAGGCTGTGGCCATTTTAGTGTGCAGGTACCAAAAATGAACCAGGGCACCTGGACCCCTTTCATGCAAATCCTTTGAGATCTCAGGTGAGAGCCTTCAGCTACTTCATCCCTCCAACCCCATGCTGGAAAATGGGAGAAGACCACCCAAATCCATCCATGATGTCAGCAGAGCCCATTAGTAACTGTTTCTGGATAGGCAGTTAAAATTCATCTGACCAAAGCCTCGTGTGGCCCAGACTCCTGTCTCTGACTGTCATCTGCAGCAAGTGCTCAGGGAAGGACAAACAGCACAAGTATTTACAGAGTTGTATTTACATCACAGTGGTTAATAGCCTCGGAGACATCTCCATCCAGGAAGTTCCCTAATTGCTTTTTGAATCCATTTATCCCTTAGGATGAATACCCACAACATCCTGGTCGGTGACTTCCATAGTTTAATTATCTGATGGATGAAAAAAACACTTCCGTCTCTTTGTTTTAAATCTGCTGCCTGATAAGGCCCTCAGCCACCCCTCCTTCATGGGTTTGGAGCAGCAGTGACAGGAGGACAGCTCTTGACTCCTCTGCATGCTGCTCAGGAATTCGGAAATCTCTGTCACATCCCCATCAGGCATCACTTTTACAAGCCTCAGAGCCTTGCTCTGTTACTCCCTGCTCTGCCAGAAGCTGTTCCATGTCCCTGTTCATCCTTCCTACTCTACTTCTCCCCCTTTTCTAAAGTTGCCACTCCTTTCTCAGATGGAGTGGACGGGAATCACACACAGCACACATGGACTCACAAGATTGCTGCCCTGGCACAACACATTTGCTTTGCTACCTATTCCTGTCCTAATAATTCATAATGCTCTCATTGCCTTTTTGACCTCCACAGAGCCTCAGGCTGATGTTTTTGAAGGGCTATCCACAGTTACTCCAAGTTCTTATGTGGTAATAGCTAAATTAGAGCCTATTATGGCAAGCAAACAGCTGGAGTTGCTTCTCCCTGTATCCATTATTTTTCTTTATCAATAATGAGCTGCATCTGCTCTTTAACCTTCTGCATCTGTTTTAACCTGCAGTCACTCAGGACAGTGAGACCTGCTGCAGTCAGCTTCCATTCTGACCACTTGGAATATTGCTGTGGCCAACTTGGTCATCTCAGAATTTGCCCTCCTGGAGCATCAAAATTCCTTGATGGATGCCAACAGAACTCTCCTTGGAAGCCCTTTCTCCATTCAAATCCTTCTCCTGTGTTGCTTCCCTTTCAAACTGAAGCTCTTCCGCTTCCCGGCGGTTCGGTTTCTCCATGAAACTTTGGTGAGAGTTTTGGAAATCTCAGCTCCTTTTAGATGGTTGAGATCACCCTCTACCACCTGCTTGGCAACTCCTTCAAAGAATTTGGATGTGCCTGTGAGTCACAGCTTTCCCTCAAAGCTTTATTGACTCATGGGAATTGAATGAGAAGTGGCTCCTCTGAGTCATCACACCCGTTCCCCCAATTCCAGGGCAAGAACACGCTGGGATTTGGTGTTCAGCTGTTTCCAGAGGTGTTCTGCTCCCCACAGCCTCACCCACCAGGCACACAGAGTCATGCTGGACCCCAAGCACCTTCAGTCTGAGGGACCAAAAGCCACGACCCAGAGGCAGAAAGCAAAAGAGACATCTGACATCATCAGCATCCCAGGTCCTTGCAATAGGAATTAATTTTTGATGGATGAAATTAAGCCACCACAGCCTGAATGTGCTCACTTGTCTGCCCACATCATAAAATGATAGAATGATGAAAGCCCTATAAAACCCTGGGATGCAGGAAAAGTGTTCTGGTTCTTGTGAGCTGCACATCAAAGAACCTTCCAGAGCAAATCTGAGAGACTGCCAAGCAGAAACACCTTTCTACTGCTTTGTTCTGGAGCTTCCCAGGACACCTTCCTAGTTAAAACAATCCATCCTTAGGGAATTGTTCCTTAGGGAACAATTTCATCCTTAGGGAAGAAACTCATCTCATGGTGGTGGTGATGGAAAATCCATGAGAGGGATAGGGAATGGGTCACTCTTCTCAATAGGAGTAGAAGACACAGCCTCAAGTTGCACCAGAGGAGGTTTAGATTGAATATTAGGAAAAACATTGTTCACTGAAAGGGTGTTCAGGCATTTAAACGGGCTGCCCAGGGCAGTGGTGGAGTCACCATCCCTGGAAATGTTCAAAATACCTGTAGATGTGGCACCTGGGGACATGGGTTGGTGTTGGCCTTGGCAGTGCTGGGGGAATGGTTGGACTCGATGATCTCAGAGGGCTTCTCCAACCTCAACAACTCTGTGATTCTAATATTAAGGTAATGTACAAAAATTAAGTAACTTTGTATAGCTCATAATAACTTTGAGCTGAAATGTGATTAGTTTTGACTCCTGGCCCCAAGGAGACCTTTGTCTTATGGGCAGAAGGACCTACAACCACAGACTTCATAGGGATACTCCCCATCCCTAAGGGCTGCAGCCAGACCATCAACTATCCACCTCTCTTTGGGTATTTTGAGCAACCTGAGGGACTGACCACACTATCCTGGTTTGTGATCTTCTCCTCGAGTCCATGATAATTTACTTAATTTGCATTTGCAGATTTTTTTTTCTTTAAAAATTCTATCTCACAGATCTTCCTTTGCAGTTTCAGTACGGTCTCAGTGACTCACTTGCCAGAAGTGCTTTTTTTTTTAATCCCTATTGATGGAAAGATGGTTGTTTAGATGTTGATGGTTGTAGAAAAGACATTTGTAATCCAACTGAATAAATCCCACCCAGATTTGCACAACACCTGCTACTATTGCTCCAGCTCTGTGGGGTGAGAGCCCTGAGCATCCCAGATGCTGGAAAGGGATTTTTCCCTTTCCAAACTGCTGACAGGTCATGTGGGCAGGACATGTTGTAGCTGAACAAAAAAAGATCCTTCCTTTCCTTTTCACTAAAGAAATCAAAGAACTAAAGAAATCAAAATGCAGAGCCCTGGATGCATCCTGGCATCATTTCAGACATTTATCCAAGATGGGACAAGGTGGAATGACTTTAACCCGACAGAGGGCAGAGTTAGATGGGATATTAGGAATAAATTCTTCCTGGGTGGGTGGTGGCCCAGGTTGCCCAGAGAAGCTGTGGCTGCCCCATCCCTGGAAGTGTCCAAGGCCAGATTGGATGGGGCTTGGAGCAACCTGGGATAGGTGTCCCTGCCCATGGCAGGGTTATGGGATGAGATGACCTTTAAGATCCCTTCCAATCCCAATCATTCTATGATTCTATGGCCAAAATCACCTCCTCCTACAGTCTGTGAGAGGGGGCAGATACCTGCAGCCCATGAGCTGGAACCATCCCACTGCTCTTGGGGGCCACACAAGGATTCCTTTCCCTGAAAGTCAGTCCAGGGACTGGCCCCCCCTTCATCTGCTGCTGACCTGAACTGCACATGAACTGTGACTCCAGCTGAACACGCTCCATCCTAATCACACCATCCAGACCTGCCCCCACAGCCTCTCTGAAATATAATTGGGCCATTTACTGAATTTTGCCTGGGCAGGGAAGGCACTGAAGGAGGCATTTGCTTTGTGAGTCCCTTATACTCTAATTATTGTTCAAGTTACCATTGCATCAGAGCCTGACAAAAGGTGCTTAAGAAAACGAGGAATTAGACATCAATTGTGGTTCACGGGGTCATGGAAGAAATGTAGCACACACAAAAAATAATACATAGGCCATCTCTAGTGTCTGTTCCTCAGCACTTGTACCCCATGAACATCCATTAATGCTAATGTTTGTGACTAAATAGAACTATAAGTCAATTACAGCTCCTGTTAGTGTTAATTCACAGTCAATCTATATATTTGTCTGTAGAACTGAGAGGGAATTGGGATATAACAGATTTTGCTTTTTAAGTGAGTAGATTATTTTTTTTTCAAGTACAAATACTTGGGAGCTCTGCTATTCAATCTCCTTGAGTTATTGTAGGAATATGGTCAGTTATCCACAAATTAGTCTTGTCTGGTACTGGCATGATGGCAGCTGGTGAAATGTCTGAGCCTTTTTATTCATCGGCTTTCTATTCATGAAATGGCCTCAAGCTGTGACAGGGGAGGTTCAGGTTGGACAGCAGGAAGGATTTCTTCATGGAAAAGGGGGACAGGCAGTGGAAGGGGCTGCCCAGGGAGGTGGTGGAGTCCCCATCCTTGGAGGTGTTCAGGAAACAACTGGATGTGGCACTCAGTGCTCTGGGTTGGGTGACAAGGTGAGGGCCAGTCACAGGTTGGACTTTATGATCTCAGAGGTCTTTCCAACCATAATGACTCTGTGATTCTGTGTCTTGTTGCTACAGGGGTACTAAGGCAGTGGGCAGTAGGATAAATCTTCTACATGATGCCTTGATGGAGATGCTAGTGGGACTTTAGTTACTCACATAAATCAACTTTAACCTGCAACAGGGGAAATCTGGCACACAAATGGCACACAGGGCAAACACTGAGGATGTTCATGGAATCATAAATTCTGTGAATCATGGAATGGATTGGATCAGAAGGGACCTTAGAGCTCATCTCATTCCACCCCCCTGCCATGGGCAGGGAAACCTTCCACTATCCCAGGTTGCTCCAAGCCCTGTCCAGCCTGGCCTTGGACACTTCCAGGGGTCCAGGGGCAGCCACAGCTTCTCTGGGCAACCTATGCCAGAGCCTCCCCACCCGCACAACCAAGAATTTCTTCCTAATATCTAATCCAAATCTTTTCTCTTTTGGTTCAAAACCATTCCTCCTTGTCCTGTCACTATTTGCCTGTGTAAAAAGTCGTTCTCTCCATCACAGTTCAAAGACTTGGATCCAGATGTGGATCATGTGGACTTACCACCTCAAGTCCAGCAACTTGCCTGCTTTAGCCTGGCTCTGGACATGAACCTGTGTATCCTGATGCTCAGCAAAGCTCAGATGAGGTTAATTTATGTCAGGTTTTAATGTATTCTGTGTCCAGACAGATCATGTGGCTATGCCGGGCATGGGATTCCAGGTTTCGTGGGATCAACAGCTTCAGCAACAAACTCAGCACCTCCAGGGCTTGTTCCTTAATCTGGAGTCTCTGCT
Organism: Pachyramphus minor; assembly: GCA_013397135.1. Classification (NCBI taxonomy): domain Eukaryota; kingdom Metazoa; phylum Chordata; class Aves; order Passeriformes; family Tyrannidae; genus Pachyramphus; species Pachyramphus minor. Next base: position 182,525 of record VYXB01005973.1, on the reverse strand, counting down.
TTGCCTGAGTTCTGCTCCTTCCTGGCCTCTCCAAAATGATTATTGTGGGTGGCTCTTGATCCGTGCAAAAGCTGGAGTTGTGTCTGGAAGTCATCCAGTGGACAGCTGGTTGGCACAGACCAACACCATGCCCAGGGCTGCTCTGTGTCCATGACAGTGATGACTTTGTAAAGGATTTAGGTCTTTTGAAATCTGGCCTCATTCTCCTTTGACACAAACCCCAGGATCTTTACAGACAAGCAGAGCTCAATAGGTTGCAGTGCCCACAGTGTCTCATGCTTTGCCCAGGGCAGGTGAATTGTCCAGCTCTGGGCCCCTCAGACAAGGACATGGAGGGGCTGGAGCATGTCCAGGAAAGGGAATGGAGCTGGGGAAGGGGCTGGATCACCAGGAGGGGCTGAGGGTGCTGGGGGAGCTCCACCTGGAGAAAAGGAGGCTCCGTGGGGACTTTCTCACTCTCTGCAACTCCCTGACAAGAAGGGGGAGCCAGGGGGTGTCAGGCTCTGCTCCCAGGGAACAAGGGACAGGATGAGAGGAAACAGCCTCAAGCTGTGCCAGGGAAGGTTCAGGTTGGACATCAGCAAGAATTTCTTCATGAAAAGGGTGGTCAGGCACTAGAAGGGGCTGCCCAGGGAGGTGGTGGAGTCCCCATCCCTGGAGGTGTCCAGGGATGGACTGGACGTGGCACTCAGTGCTCTGGGCTGGGTGACAAGGTGGGGATTGGTCACATGTTGGACTTGATGATCCTGGAATCTTTCCCAACCTCAGCAATTCTGTGATTCCCACCAGTGGTCCCTGCTGCAGGACAAGCATCAGGTCCAGCCCTGGCCTCCCAGTCCATTACCAAATAACTCATTTATGGACAAGCCACCAGATTCCTGAACCATCCTAATGAGGCCAAAATGTGCCATCCCCGACTTTAATCAGCACTTCCCAGAAAACCACCCATCAGCAAAATGCAAATTAGCAAACTGATGAAAAACCATGTCACTTGTTTGTCCCCTGAAGGGCTCCACTTCCAGCCTGGGGTCTGGTTTTCTCCTGCTCTCGTTATATCAGGTTGTGAGACTTTCCTGCCTGCTCAGGCTCCCACAAAAAGTGGGCAGGTGCTGGATCCTGAGCAATATCCCACATGCAGTCCTCATGTGCTTCCACTGCTTGTTCCTAGTTCATTTCTCAGATAACTCTGACATTATTGTAGATCAAAATAGCTCCCTCATCAGCTTTCTGAATACAGGAGATTCATTTCTCTGGGTACAAGTGCTCAAGATAATTCACCCACAGAACTCCAGACTGGGCCAGGAAGTGCATTCCTTAATCATGTTAATGTTATCCCGTGGCAGGTTTCTTTTTAAAACTTCTGATTGAATTTAATGGAGGTGAAAGTCACAAGTTGAATGCTTGCAGAGGCAGATGCTCCCTGGCTCATCAGAAAATCATTTTGCAAAGCAAACTTCTCCTTCCCTGCCCAGCTACAGGCCTGGCTTGCCATAGATTTACAGTCCCTGCTCCTTGTAACCACTGTTTTTACCCCTAGAATGGGGGATCTCTCTTTCCTGGGTGCTGTGTTACTTCCTTCAGTGCATAATTCCTATGGGATGAAGCTTCCATACATATGTCTGCCCATCCATCCCTCTCCAAACACATGCACACGTCTAAGAGAGGGTTGGACAGGGCTTGGAGCAGTCTGGGATAGTGGAAGGTGTTTCTGCCCATGGCAGGAGGGTTGAACTGGATGGTCTTTAAGGTCCCTTCTGACCCAAACCACTCTGTGATTCTAAAATCCTTGCCCAGTGAAGCACGAGGGGTTGCAGGAGAGACCCCTTCACAGGCTCTCAGAGGAGGGGTTGGAGATCAGATGCTACAAGAAATAAAGTGTTTTTTGGCTTTCAGACTCTGTTCGATCTCAGGTCAGCAATCTTGAGGGTGGAACATGTTCTGAGGGCACAAGTTCTGAGTGAGTTTTGCCTTACTTGGGTGTTTGTGTCAGCTCCCTGATACCAAACACTGCTCAAACTCAGGTCTCACCTGATAAACCCTTCTAATATTCAGATCAAACACGCTTGGCCTAAACTTTCCTCCCCATTCTTTTGCTTTGACCCTCCAGGACAAACTTTCATGTCTCCTTTCCGTACATAACCTGGTGGTGAAGCAGCACTGCCTGGCCCAGGGCTGAGGGAATTTTGGTCACTTTACCTGGCAGTTGTGTCTTTCTCCTTCCTCCACCTCAGCACACATCATGTTCTCCCAGAGCTGTGGGATCTGCTTCAGGCACTGCTCCCTGCTGATGAGCTTCACCCGCGCTTTCTGCAGCACGTGGGATGGTAGCACAGCATCTGCTCCAGGAAGTGGGAAGAGAACCATGAACAAACCTGCAGAGCAGCTGGAGACCTGCCTTGGGATTGATCTCAGCTGAATTCATAAAGCATCTCAGGGCAAGTGGGTCTCAGGACACCACCACAGGGTCTTGGGGTCACAGGGGCTTCCAGAGGCTCCGCAAATGTCAGCAAAGGATGAGTTTGTGCTCCTGGCTTTATTACAGGACCACAGAATGGTTTGGGTTGGAAGGAACCTTAAAGTTCATCCAGTTCCACCCCCCTGTCATGGGCAGGGACACTTTCCACTATCCCAGGTTGATCCAAGCCCCATCCAACCTGGCCTTGGACACCTCCAGGGATCCAGGGGCAGCCACAGCTTCTCTGGGCAACCTGTGCCAGGGCCTCACCACTCTCCCAGCCAAGGATTTCTTCCTAATCTCCAATCTAAATTACCCTCCTTCAGCTTAAAGCCATTCCCCCGTGTCCTGTCCCTCCAGGCTCTTGTTCCAAGTCCCTCTCCAGTTCTCTTGGAGCCCCTCTAGGCACTGGAAGGCTCCATGGAGCCTTTTCCTCTCCAGGCTGAATAATCCCAGTTCTCAGGGATTATTCAGTTCTCGGGCATCTCCAAAGCAGAGGTGCTCCATCTCCTTGGAGATGCCTACAGCAAAGGATTGTCATCTGTGGGCACTTCCATGGAATGGCCCCATTTATCTGCAAAAGTCACCTGACAATCTGTGTTTTCAATCTTACTGTTCAGTCACAGTTTCCTGAATGTGCTGGGAGGATTTAGCTCAGTGAAGTATGGAAGGAGTGAGTTTCTAAAGATCTGAAGGTCTTCGTTTTATCCCTCAGACTCAGGTTTGCTTTAGAGATAAATGTGGGTGAAATTACTTGGGTTTCCAAATATCCCACTGGCATATTTTCAGTCTTTTTGTCATCCTCCAAACCACTCCATGATCCTGTACTGCTGGGTATGGCCCAGATCACACCATCACACCATCACACATCCCTCTCACCACACTCAGCTTCCGCTGGTTTTCTCCTGAAGCTCCTCCCGGGCAGTCAGGGGGGTGCCAGGGCTGAGCACATTGACAGCGATTTTTGGATGACACAATCAATGTCAGTTGAACCCACACAGCAAGAGGCTGATCTCTGCAGCCACACCATGAATTTTGCAAAGAGATGAGCCGAAGAGAAATCCTGCCACGCCTCAGAGGGACCCTGAACAGCCACTGTGTTTCTGTTTCTAAGAACACGTCACCGTGGAGAAATGGGAGAGTTTCACAACTATGGCACAGTGTTTGCATTACTGTTACAAGAGCAAAATGAAGCCTAGGAAAGAAAATGCAGTTTCAGAGAAGAGAGAGCAACCCTTAGGAGCAGAATAACGAGGATGAAATGGGACATTCACTCTACATCTTAGGAAGGATTGCTGAATCCAAAGTCACCGCCCTGCCCACGCTGTCCTGATTAATTCTTTTCATTAATGAAATAGCTCACTCACTCTTCAGTGACATTTGTTCAGGATAGACATTTTGGGTCACAATCAGTGCTGGAACTACTTTCATTGGGGCTTAAACAAGAGCAATTAGCAACAGCAATCTGCTGTTCTAAATGAGTGAAAAAAAAGGGGTGGCCAACACGAGAGTCAATCTGGCTCGTGGAGGCATTAAGCCAAAGACAACCCCAGACCTTCATTTCCCTTGTTCCAGATCACTTTAGACCCAGTCTAACTGGGGCAATCATAGAATATCCTGACCTGGAAGTGACCCACAAGGATCCCACAGGGTGGGAAGCGTTCAAGGGCAGGTTGGATGGGGCTTGGAGCAATCTGGGATAGTGGAAGGTGTCCCTGCCCATGGCAGGAGGTTGGAACAAGATGAGCTTTAGGGCCCCAAACAATTCTGTGATCCTATGATTCTTCTTAAGCATCTTTGTCTTAATTTGGGTGCCAAAAAATGGTCCAAAGTCTGGGCTCCTGTAGAGCAAAGGTGGCTCTAAGGTCTCACCCTGAACATACACACTCAGAGCACCAGACTTGGCTCTGGGCGTCAGTAGGTGACTGGTTCTTGCACTGAACAGAGAACTGGTGGGTGTGTGGGAGCTGTGAGGGTCTGGAAGTGTTAACCAGGGGGGCAGGGAGTGGAAGTTAGTGTGGATAACCCCTCCTGGGAGAGAACATCTACTTTAAATGGCAAAACCATCTCCTGACAGCGTCTCACCTGCACTTGTTCTCCCCCAGCCAGCAGCCCAGCAGTGCTGCCAGGTATGGATGTCACACATGAAGGGCAGGCAGATGGGAATTTTCTCCTTGCTGAACTCGATGGGAGAGCTGAGCAGGATCAGGGCTATGTCATTTGCCATGCTCGTGGTGTCGAAGTTCTCGTGGAGGATCAAGCTGTCAGGTTTATGTTCTTCCAGCGGGACACTGAGGTTGATTCCCCCCACTACAACCGTGAGATCTGGTGGCCTTATAAACAAAACAGCAGTGGAGACATAGTAAACATGGAGGATTTGGGTCCTAAAGATTGGTGTCTCTTCCTCCTAATCAGGGTAGGGGGATGCTCAGCAAATTGCACAGGTAGTTCATCCACAAGTACCATGGAAATGTACTCTCAATTCCAGGAAAAGATGATTTCCAGAGGCAGAATGTGAGTGTAACCAGGTTATATATAACCCATAACAGATGGAATGGGCTGGATCTTTTGGATCACTGTGCCCTGGGCTGTCTGCTCAGACCACACTGCCCCAGCCAGCTGCTGCAGGCTGTGGTGCCACAGGTCATTTGTCATCGAGCAGTCTCAGCTCTTGGACCTGCCAAATTTTGGAGAGGGTTCACAGAGGGCTGGACTTTTCCCCTGGGCATTGCATGTGGTGAATTTATCCAGAAATTGCTGGTTTAAAATCAGACTCTCCATGAGGTAAAGGTGTTTTCTATGAGAACAGAATGAGGGGATTAGAATAAGCTGGAATGGAATATGTCACTTTTTACAAGGTGCCACAACACCTGTAGATGGACAGAAAATGCTTTGGACCCCCAGAATATCATCATGGGCATTCCACAAGGCTGCTCAGACCATCCCTGCAAGTATTCCCTTTCTGCTCCTTGTGGTTTCTGCACATTTCTGTGTTCAAAAATGGGCCTGTTTTCCCCAAAAGGAGAAAATTCCCATTTTAAGGGCTCAGTCCCATATATTTTATATTTGATATTTGACCCCAAGGACATCCATATCCTACACCCACAAGGAGGAGTGTTACCACCCCATTGTGCCTGGGCTGCCCTCACTTCCCTGGAGTACTCACAGCTCTTTTGCAAAGCAATGGGCAGCAGTTAAAATCCACAGTGCACTGATGATGGTGCCTCCACAGATGTGCTTCCTGTGGCTCTGGATGCTCACGTGCCACGGGAATTCCCCCACCTGCACGGATCTCCCTGTCCCAATCCTCTTGCCAGTCTCCAGGAAGGACTCGAAGGATGGTCGGAGGCCACACTCTGGGGACAAAATGAGACATGTGGGACACGTCCAACAGTGGCACTGCCTGTGCAGCTCAGCTGGAGGGGCAGGACAGCACACAGAGCACTGGTCTGGAATATGTATGGAATCATGGAATAGTGTAGGTTGGAAGGGACCTAAAAAACCATCTCGTTCCTCCCCCTGCCCTGGGCAGGGATATCTTCCACTAGCCCAGGTTGCTCCAACCTGGACTTGAACACTTCCAGGGATGGGGCAGCCACAGCTTCTCTGGACAACCTGTGCCAGGGCCTCACCACCCTCACAGTCAGGAATTCCTTCCCAAGATCCCATCTCTCCCTGCCCTCTGGCAGTGAGAAACTATTCCCTGTGTCCTGTCCCTCCATCCCTTGTTCAAAGTCCCTTTCCAGCTCTCCTGGAGTCCCTTCAGGCTCTGGAAGGCGCTCTCAGGTCTCCCTGGATCCTTCTCTTCCCCAGGTGAACCCCCCCAGCTCTCCCAGCCTGGCTCCAGAGCAGAGGGGCTCCAGCCCTTGGAGCATCTCTGTGGCCTCCTCTGGACTTGCTCCAGCAGCTCCACATCCTTCTGCTGTTGTTCCCCAGACCAGGATGCAGCTCTACAGGTGGGGTCTCACAAGGGTGGAGACTGAGAATCCCCTCCCTCAACCTGCTCCATGATCTCAACCAAAGCTCCTGACATCCCTGTCCCCTCCCCAAATGCTGCCAAGCACTGCCCAGGCAGGTTTGGGGTAGGCAGGAGCAGAAAACATTTCCCATAAGCAGGCTGGATAAAATCCTTGTTTAAGGAGTGGCAGGTTCAGCATCAGGCTGAACAAGGCCATGAGGTCCAAGGAGCAATCCCAGGCCTGTTTCCCTTACCCACATGTGAATATCCTTCAGGGCCACCGGCAGCAGCGGCGCCGCCGATCAGAGAAGTTAAACAGGAGAGGATGAGGAGAAGCATTTCAATCCGTCTTGGAACACTCTTCCCCAAGATTCGGAGCAGTGATGCCTCTGCAGACACCTCAGAAATGTCTGCATTCCATGTCAACCCAGCTCCCTGCCAGGATGTGACATCACAGCATCTGCTGTTCCTGTTGGCAGGGCGACTGGATGTGCCCTTCCTGAGGCCAAAAGGCATCAATGTTCCCTGAGGGAAAGCTCCGTGATATCCAGGTCTGTGATTTCCTTTAGCTCTGGCAGGGACAGGGAAGCAGGAATTTCTTCCCAATATCCCATCTATCCCTGGCCTCTGGCACTGGGAAGCCATTCCTTGTGTCCTGTCCCTCCATCCCTTGTCCCAAGTCCCTCTCCAGCTCTCCTGGAGCCCCTTTAGGTTCTGGAAGGGACTCTCAGGTCTCCCTGGAGCCTGGAGGCAGTTCCTGAGTGTATCATGGACTGACCACACAGGGTGTGGCAATAGTGGGTTGGGTGAGATGGGTGTTGTAGCCCTTTCTGGATCTTGAACCATCTTTGAAGACCTTGGATGTTGGTCCTGCATCAGCTTCCATCTTCAACTATGAGAAATGCTGAAGTCCATCAAACTCTCAGTTAATTTCATCTCACTTTAGATTGTGCCTGGGGCACTTACTTGTATGTACTTAACGAGGACCATCTTGCCCCACCCCTGCAAGTGTCCAAGGCCAGGTTGGATGGGGTTTGGAGCAACCTGAGCTAGTGGAAGGTGTCCCTGCCCTGGCAGGGGATGGAACTCGATGATTTTTAAGGTCCCTTCCAACCCAAACCATTCTGTGTTTGCAGAAGAAAGGGGAAGCTCTGTCACAGGGCAAATTTCAAATGTTGCCAAATCAAAAGTTTCATATCAGAGATGTTGAGGCAGCCACTCCCTTCTTCCCTGTGGGCCAGGATGGCTCACAGGGCTAAATCCAGCTTAAAAAATTAATCCATGAGGCTGAATTAGTATCTCATCTTTACTGATCACATCCCTCATAGTCTTTGTCCCTTCAGCAGCAGCTGCAAGGGGTCAAGGCCAAAACTCCACCCCACGGTAACTCCAGAAATAAATCTGTGGTGGCAAAATGTTTTGGTGTGGGCCAACTTTAGCATCAGTGGACCCAACACCAACACATCATTTCCGTCAGGGCAGGACTTAAAAAAACCCCTCAACCAGGTTCAGCCTTGAGCATACCTGTATTAAGGACAGAAAGTTACTTTTCCCAAAAGAAAGTTACTTTTGCCAGCTTGTTTCAAAACAATAACACAGAGTAGGAGGGGAGGGAGGGGAATTTTATAAGCCCCCAAATGATTCAGAAATGCTTTGCTGTGGAGCGAATCAGGAGTTATCCCACCGAAATCTCAATCAACAATTCACAGGATGAAAGTAATACTTTATTTTCCTCTCTTCTTTGCTGCTCTGTCATCTCATGCCAATGAAATCAGACAGAATTTGGTTGGTTACCTTGGCAGGGAGCACTGGAATGACACATGACATGGCACATTAAGGACAGGATCAGTTACCACAGCAACTAGAAACCCCCAGTGGGATGTGGGCACATTTTGGGGCATTTCCAGAAGAGCCTAACATGCCAGAGGTAGCTCCTGTGAGCTTTCTCCAGGACTATAAAAGGACTGATTTCCTCTGGATTTTGAGGCTGGAATGAACTCAACATCAGCTGAGGAGCAAGGGAAGGTGGGGAGTTAATTTTTTTGGCACAGATTTACTGTCCATCTTTGGGTAAAGCAGGAGGGGCTCCAGCAATGGATTTACAAGCCCAAACTGACTCTCTGATTCCCATTTTCGGTCCCTTCAAGTTTGGAGGGAGATCTCATCTGCTGGGTAGGTAGAGAAGATGTCCAGGAGGTGGTTTGGGCCTTTCCAAGCCTAAAATATGAGTTGGAAACATCAAACCAAGATATGCAGAGGAGTGCCCCGGAGAGCTCAGCAGGAGGAAATGCTGTGGGTTTGTGTCTCTGGGTCCCAACTGTCTGGCCCTCAAAAATGAGCTTTATGAGCCCAGAATGGATGGATCAAGGTGGGCTTTGCCTTGTACAAGCACTTCTGCAAGAGGACACACCATTGCCACATGTTCTTCAAACTCACTGATCAAGACAGCCTCCAAAATAGGGAACACATGAGAGTCTCATATGGACGGGACAAACCAATTCCTGACCCTCCTAAAGAAGCTGTTTGTCCCAGGATATTCCACAGCATGGAATGATAGAATAGCCTGAGTTGGAATGGACCCCCAAGGATCATCAAGTCCAACTCCTGGCCCTGCACAGGACAGGCCCAACAATCCCCACCGTGTGCCTCAGAGTGTTGTCCAAGCATTCCTTGAACTCTGAACCCCCAGGATCCCACATCCATTTTCTCCCCAATATCCCATCTAACCCTGCCCTCTGGCAGCAGGAAGCCATTCCCTGTTGTCCTCTCCCTCCATGTTCTTGTTAATACACACAATAAGACAGATTTCAAAGTCCTGGTGTTTAATTAGAAAATTGCAGCCTTTTATAATACTTGAATTTATTTTTTTTTAGATCTACCCAGGTATACTTGGAACACATCACAGACAACATTTTTCTTCTCTTTTTCTGTAATTTATTGCAGTGCAGGAAACAAAACTGGTTTCTTTTTGTTTTGGAACTGTCAAGAAGCAGCATCACATTACAATTTGTACTTTCTCTTGCTAAAATTATTTCAGAAAACAGGCACTAGAGGTGATCCTAGAAAGCAGAGTTGTGGGACAACTCATCATTCCCAAAGACACCAAATTACGGGATGGTGATAATTAAAGAGCCCAACCATGTCTCCAGAAGTCCAAGCTCTCAAAACACCCAGAAATTCATCAACCCAAGAAAATCAACATTTCTGAAGGCATGAGCTGTGCAAAAGCAGTTATGGATGCAACCACCTCCTAATTCCTCCTTTTAACAGCACTTGGAGCCAAACTTTGAGAAGTTTGAATCTCTTTCCACCTCTCCAGATTCCAAGGAAACCCTGTGAGCTCCCTATAGCAAGAAGCTGTGTTGGCCAACGGGAGCAATTTCTGCCTCTACTTTGGCTTTTAATAAGAGAAGCTGCTCCAATTAAGGAAAACCTCCCCAAAAGATTCCCAGATCTGATGGTGTGGATAGTGTGGATGCACTGGAGCATCTACCGGGGTGGATGGTCTTTTTCCCAAACTCCCTAAACCAAATGTTTTGCCTCTACTTTGGTTTTTAATGCCGATGAACGCAAAGCAGCTCCGATCATGGAAAACCTCCCCAAGAGATTCCTAAATCTTTATGCTCTGATGGTGTGGATGCACTGGAGCATCTACCGGGGTGGATGGTCTTTTTCCCAAACTCCCTAAACCAAAGTGGAGGTGGTGGAGCAAGCACAGGCTATTTCTTGAGGCCGACGGGGCAGGAAATCCCCGTCCCCCCGAGGCCGCAGTATCCGCCGGGATTCTTGCTGAGGTACTGCTGGTGATAATCCTCGGCATAATAAAACTCGGGAGCCTCCCGGATTTCCGTGGTGATGGGACCAAAGCCTCCCTCCGTCAATACCTGTCAGAAAAGACGATGGAAAGCCATTAGCGGTTTGCTGGCTGCTCTGCTGATGAATGACATCAGGTTTCCTCCCAGAAGGAGCCACAGGCATCTCTGGATCCCATTTGCAGCACATCCCTGAAAGCCCTTTATCCCTGCTCTCCTCTTGTTTTGCTCAGAGACATTGCAGGCTCCAAAGCAGGCATTGGTGAGGCTCCATCCCCTCTTAATGGCTCATTTGGTTAATTTGCTGTAGCCACACATTTATTCTCTTCATTAACCCTGCCAGGGTCTTTCAACAGGAGTGGAAAACAAATTTGAGGGCCCACTATGATCCATCCTGGCCACGCCTTGCAGTGCCCAAAACTCTCACCTGACAGGTGCCTCAGCTTCAAAATGTGTGACCCACCCTCTATGTCCTCATGCCAAGAAGAATTTCTGGGTGAAATTTTAACCCCACTGGGAAATAAGAGTATTGGGGATTTTTTTTTCACAGAGTTGCTGCATCCCTGTTCTTCAAAAAGACCAGTTCCATCCTGACCAGAAAGGCAGTTTTAAGGCAAATTATGGCTCATTTCAGAAAGATTTGCCAACACATGGACCAGGAGCAATAATCACTTTGCAGCAAAAGAAGACGGAATGTGGGTGGGGATTTTAAATTTAACTTTAATTTCTTTCTGATCTCTCCTAACTGAGTTTGGAACTCCTGAGAGCTTTCTGACAGAGGGAATTTCTTTTTAAGATGGATTGCTGTGGCATTTTCCCTACTGAATTGTCCTTTTCTAAGCAAAACAATAAACACCAACTTTTTGGAGCCAATTCTCATCTCAGTGGGGACATAACTTGTGCTCACTGAAGTCAATACAAACCTAATAAGCACTTTAATTAGTGTCAGGCTCCTGTTGAAAATGATATTTTTTAGGTACTGGATGTAGAGAGAACTGATTGCAATCAGCCAGATTGACAGTAAGATCACCTATAAGCAAGAAGGGTCAGCATTTTGGATTACCAGAAAAATATACGTTATAATACCAATAAATAAACCAAATATAGGGAAATCATCACATGGAATCATAAAACAGAGCTGGTTATGCATCATCAACTCCGACATCTTTCACCATGATAGAATGAATGATAACGCCTTGATCCCAAGAAATGTTGGTTATGAAAGATCTTTGGAGATGGGGATCCTCCAGTTTCCTAAAGCAGATCATTCCAATATTTTCCACCCAGTCAGAGAGTTTCTCCTAAAGCCCAGCCCAGTTAAACCTACTGCTTTAATTTAAATCCACTGTTTTGTTTGTACTCATCATGGATGTGGAAAGGAAATAATTCCCTTCCTCTTCTACATCCTCAGCTGGGGAGAGAGAAAGATGACATGTAATGGAAACAATGGCAATAATGTCAGCTGGCACTTAAATAACAGGATCAAAAAGTCCCAAATTTGGGACCAAGAAGTCTCCAATTTTCCTACAACAAGGTTCCCTCCATCCTGTCCCAGCACAGCTAAGCCCTGACCACACTCTGACTGCAGCTCCTGGACTTTGCAAAGCATTAGTCTGATTTATTCCCATCATTTCACTGTCTGGAGGATAAATTTTGCTGTATTCAGTTTTCAAAATCTGTGACTGCCCTGTCTGGAGAGCCCCTGGGTTCCCAACCCCACATCGAAATTCTCAGCCCAGCTTAGGAAGATGCTGACGAGTTAATTAATTGTGTTTGAACACAGGCCCAATTTCACAGGAATCTGCCCTTATTTCATCATGTAAAATCACCAAATAGCGTTTTTCATCTTTGGGATACACTTTGTCCCAAGGGAATCAGGTTATTTACCCGTCAGACCTGTCAGTGAGGAAGATAAAAAAATCACAACACGTCGGCAACGAAGAACTCAAAGAGGTGTCAACACAACTGCTTTTCTAAAGCACTATTTCACTTACTTTCCAACCTTCCCAGCAAAGAAAAACACTTTTGAAATTATCTTCACTCCAGAAAGATGGCACAAAGTCTGTCATCTCGGGCATTAGTCATTCCTTGCTGCTGCAAATCCATGAAAAATTGGTTCTCCCCCTTAACTGAGTCATGAGGACGCTGCTGGAGGGGGAGAGATTTTTCCACTGTGCAAAACAGTATTTGTTACACATTTTTTACCTGGGACTTTTCCATCATTGGCCTCATTTTGTCAGTTAGGGAACTCATTCCGTTCGATAACGTACCACAAGGGGGCATAAACAGCATTTATCCCTTTCAGAATCGCCAGCACTGTTAAAACACCCAATAAAGCAGAAGCCCAAGACGACTCATTACATTGCACTTTGGTCATTAGCAAAAGATCCCAGCCCTGTTGTCAGAAGCAGTGGGAACCCCAGGCTCCTACACTCTGCTAAACACTTGGAATGTTTGGATTTTAAAGGGGAAAATATTTTCCTTGCCCTGACTGTGTTGACTGAAGATAAAAACATCACTGGGAAAAGCGGTGAAGTTCACGATGTGCTGGCTCTGGCAGGTGTAAATCAGCCCACTCTGGATTGATCTCCTGCCACCGAAGCAGGATTTTATAATTATAAATATAATTTGATGATAATCTTGTTCTAGAAGAATTTTTAGTCCTCACTGTCTCAAAATTCCTGAGCCCTTGGACAGGACCTCCCATTACCGTGCTGCAATGAATCCTTTTACTTGGTGCAAGAAATTTTTAAGGAGCTATTGGATCATTTCCCCTCCCCAATATTCCACTGCAATTCAAGGAGAATTCATTCATTCAAAGGATTTTTGTGGGATTTGCCATAGGGGAGATCATACAATCACATTTATGTTGGAAAAGCCCTCTAAGATCATTGACTCAAACTGTTAACCCAGCACTGCCAAGTGGCTACAAGACCACAGTGATCCTTTAACTTGTTATAATCCACCCCAAAACCCCTGTCAGGTTCTGACAGTGAGGGGTCAAACAAACCAGAACCCAAAGCTCACCCAGTTACAAAGGGGACACAGCCAGTTTGGGACACTGGGGGAGGTGCTGGAGCAGGAACACAGAATCACTGAGGTTGGAAAAGACCTCCAAGGTCATTGACATGTCAAAGCCAGTGCTGAGAACTTCAGCACAACTAGTTTTTAAAACAACCTGTACTTTCAGCATGTAAAAGATGTTGTGTTTGATGATTTTCTTAATTTATTACAGACTATGAGAGTTTATTTCCTGTTGTTTGCTTTAAACTTCTTGCCTAACCACTGGATGACCAGAGGATGTCACCACATCCTCTGTCACAAAGATAGAGCCATATAATCATTTGTGTTGGAAGGGACCTTAAAAGCATCTCGTTCCACCCCCTGCCATGGGAAGGGACACCTTCCATGAGACCAGGTTGCTCCAAGCCCTGTCCAACCTGGCCTTGGACACTTCCAGGGATGGGGCAACCACAGCTTCTCTGGGCAACCTGTGCCAGGGCCTCACCACCCTCACCTCAGAATTGTTTCCTAATATCCCATGTAACCTGCCCTCTGCCAGTGTGAAGCCATTCTCCCTTGTCCTGCCACTCCAGGTGCTCGTAAAAAGTCTCTCTCCATCTTTCTTTTGGGCTCCCTTGAGGCACTGGAAGGCTGCAATTAGGTCACCCCAAATCCTTCTCTTCTCCAAGCTGAACGATCCCAAGTCTCTTGGCCTTTCCTCATAGAATAGGGGGTTCCATCCCTCTAATCATCTTGATGGCCTCCTTATATGATTCCTTATTCACTCTCTTCACAACAACCTCGATTTTGACCCTTAATCCTGCTCATTCCTGTCTTCAGGCAGATCCACAGGCTTGGTCTACTCATCCTATAACCCAGCTCAGCCTCCTCACCCTTTTCTCCATCCCTTCCAGTTCCACTTCCCTGCTGCTTTCACTGGGATGACTGGAATTACACTCTGTTCAAGAGCAGCACCACAGATTTATTCAGTGCTGTACTTCTATTTTCCTTTTTATTCTCCCTCTCTTTCCCAGTAATTCTTAGCATTCCACTTGCCTTCCTGACCTCTGCTGAGCACGGAGCAGATGTTTTCCAAGAACCATCTGCAGTGACGCCATCGCCTCCTTCGCGGGCTAATTTAAACCCTGTCATTGTGCCTGCACTTGACTTTTATCCACATGGAATTTCACCAGCTGTTTGATTGCCCAGACATTTGATATTATCACATTCTTTTCCAACTTTTTTGTAGTCGTGCTCAGTTTGCCTCACCTGGAATAGCTCTGTACCGTCAGCAGGTTTTGGTGCGTCACTGTCGTCTGTCTCCCCTTTTTCAGCCCTTTTATGAGGATATTGAACTGCACAAATTCCCAAGACAGGTTAATCTCCCTTCACTGAAAAAACTGCACAGTTATTTGTCCCTTTTATTTCCTATTTATAGCTAATCCTTGTGAAGTGCCTTGAGAATTTGGAATGAACTATGCCAAGAAAGCACAATTCCCTTGTACCTCCAAATACTTGAAGCCACTGACGCTTTGATATGTTGTGTTGAAAATTCCAGGAAAATTAGAGAAGGGCTGAACCCAGTTATAAATTTGACAGAAAAGCTTTAAAATTGGGTTTGCTAAATGAAACCATTTAATTTTCTGAGCAGAGGCATTAGTAAAGCAGCGGAGTATTAATTGGCTTTGAGCATTTTGTGGCTTTTAATAAAAGCGGCATCATCCTGTGTTTGATTCAATACAGACTTTCAAAACAAGTTTACAGCAACATCCAGTTTGTCTCATGTCCCAGGAAGTTTTACAAAGCTGCTGTATTTCAAAAATCTCCTCTAAAATCACTGCTGTTGAAAACACTACAGAGCATCTTGACACAGCTAACAGCTTCTGCTTCTGTATCCTCGCTCATCCCTGATGTCAAACTCTAAGGCACATCTCACTCTGCTCAGGGTCTATAATAAAATCTGTAGGGCCTTTATTATAAAGGCTACTGAAAATTTTATACCATCAGCAATACCAAAATTCAGCTCTCTTTCCAAAATCACTAAGAATTGAAGGAGCTGCGCTATTTCAGCAGAAGACCTGCAGGAATTTGTTACATGAACTTGATCCTCTGTAGGAAGTGCACATCCTGGATACATGATAACTGTGATATTTTTAACTGGAAAACAACTTCACTGACTTTGCCAGCTTTGTGGATTTGTTGCTGGCAGATTTAGGAGCAAAAATTTAGCTCACTTGATCCAGAGGAACTAACTTGGGTTCACAGGGAACAAGCTGATGAGTAGTATAAGGCCTTAATAATGTACAATTAAAAATGTTTTATTTTCTCTTTCATTTATTTCCTCCTTCTCCTCCATCTCCTTGTCCTTTTTGGAGAGCCCACTCTGCTGTATCACATCTGAAGGATATATTATTTTAAATTGTTTCCTTTGTGCTGCCCTCAGGTGGCTGGAGCAGCTCAGTTTGTCGTGCTGGGCCCAGTCTTCTCCACGTCACTTACTGATGTTGGCTTTTCCAAATTATTTGATGCCAGCAACCTCTACAAGCCCTGGAACGGGTTGAAATCTTGTTTATCTGGTAAAATCTGCATTTGTACCTACATAGGTGACCTACTTTTGGATCATGCCAAGGAAAATGTGGGAGCAGTAGCTGGCAAGTGAAGCCTAACCCCAGCTACCACATGGGCCAGTGTCAAGGACTGGGACCAGATATCCAAATTGTCCTGTTTCCAGATACCTCCTCACAGTGGACTCCATGATATTGATATATTTGAGAGGTGCTGCAAGAATTGATCAGTTAATGCTCACACAGGCCTTTGGAGTGCTTTAGAATTTCTAAGTATTATTAATATCCTTGCAGGCTCAGACCCCACTTTGCTGTGTGCCTCTGGCAAACCTGGGATAGATGGAATTATGTGGGTATAAATTCTTCATCCTTCACAGATTGGGTATATGGACCTAAGAGCAGAAATGGTCAAACTCATCAACTCCACAGCTTTCCTTGATCTTTGCTGGGATAGAAACCTGCTACGAGACATCATAATCACACAGCATGGTCTGAAGATATAAACTCATGGAATCATGGAGTGGTTTGGGTTGGAAAGGAACTCAAAACTCATCTTGTTCCACCCCCTGCCATGGGCAGGGACACCTCTCACTAGCCCAGGTTGCTCCAAGTCCCTTCCAACCTGGCCTTGGACACTTCCAAGGGTGGGGCAGCCACAGCTTCTCTGGGCAACCTGTGCCACGGCCTCACCACCCTCCCATGGAAGGATTCCTACCCAATATTCCATCTGTCTCTGCCCTNCTGGAGGCAGCTCTGCAGGTGGGGTCTGACCTGAGCAGAGGGAGAATCTCCTCCTTCATCCTGCTGCCCACACTGTGGGGATGCAGCCCAGGATACATCCTATAGGGACTATCCATTACTTGGCCAAAGAGGGGTGATGAACCTGCTGGAATTGTTCCTGTGGAATTATCCATAGGAATGTATTCTTCCAGTGCAGCACAGAGAAAATACAGATATGAAGGAAATACAATAGAAAAAGAATCTAAGCTCAAGAATCCTGATTCCCATCCATAAAACTCTAAAACTGACTTTGTCAGAGCTTTTGCCTATTGACAAAACTCTCCCACACAACAGAACACATCATAGGAGTCAAGTGAACTGAACCTGCCTGGAGACACAGCCCAGGAGCCTTGGGGGAAAGCTGTGAGTGTATTTATAGTCTGATCCCTCAGTTTGAAGATCTGCTCCCTCTGAAACGCTTTTCCCTTAACCACTTAGCTCAGAGCAGCCTGTTTGGTCACTCCCTCCTGCCAGAGGAGAAAGGATTGCTGGGCTTGGATCTGCATCAGTCCTGCCAAGGTAAATCACAGCTGGCTGATAGCCTGGTATTAACATATCTGGGGCCCCAAGTGGTTGTGCTCAGAGGGTCTAGGAAGGATCAGGAGAGCAGTTAGTCTGATATTTCCTACTATTTCCCATCTGATTGTGCTTCCCCATTGCCCACAACAATCAGCTGTGCCAGCTGAAATGGCACATTTATCCAGACAGGCTTGGTTGTACCTTCTAGCAATGGGAAAAGATGAGCTTTGAATTAGGTCTAAATTGTATTAAACGGGACTGACAGCAGAATAAAATCTATTTTTTCCTGTTGGATACTGCTCCTGTGAACGTGCTTAGGAAGGAAGTTATATCCTGCTCTCCATCATATCCATCTAATTCTGGATTCAAAGCTTTTGCTCCAGATACTGCCTGGTATAACAGGATCAGCTTGACCCACAGTCTTTACAAGCTTGACCTTCAGCATCGAGCTTCCTGAACACCCATCCTGCCTTCTCCAGAGGGAAGAGAGATGAAAGTGGGGAATGGCACCAGGGGGCATTTAGGAGGGATAGGAAGATAACATTAGCAAAGATAAAAGACATCTTGCTCAACCAGCATCTGGGAACTAATTAGGTGTTGAAGGAGCCATTGAGAGAGATGGAAATTCTGTTTGTCTGGCCAATTTTAACGCAGCCAAACAGCCTTTTACTGCACATCCTGCATGGATAATTTATGATGGCTAAGAAAAGACATGCCCCCTTCTGACTCCCAGTGATCTAAAGCTAAAATCTATTCCATGGTTGGAGACAGCAGAGTCTCCTCCACTAATCACCCATCCATTACTCTCAGATTCCTGAAATAAAAATGGCCAGGGCCAAACTGAGGTGGGGCCACTGCAAACGACCCACTTATGGAACAGGTTAGTGCAGAACCTTCCACGCTGCTGAAGACCACAAATGGTATCTCCTGGTGGGGCAGTCTGAGGAGCTGACACAGGTCCAAAAGTAATGTAAGATCAGGCAACTCCAGGCTGCCTGTGGGCACAATAAAACACTCCATGACTTTACCACCTCCATTAGCTTCGTCTGTTCCACACCAGCTGCAGAGTGCAGACTTCCCTGTGCAAAGGTGCTCCCTTGGGTAGGAACCACTGGCAATAAATGGAAGGCACTCCAACAATTTTTCATTGGAGGGAGCTGCAACGTGGAAGTGAAAATGTTCATTTCACACAGTGAACGCAGAGGGCTCAGTTCAGCTCTGCCTTCCTGTTGTTTTTCTCACTGGAGTCAACACTGGATTTATATCAAGCATCTCTTCCATGATATATAAGCATGGCAGTGTCTCAGGAAAACACACAAATTTGTAAGAGAAACAATTTATCTTTTCCTAAATCCATCCCAAAAAATCCAGAAATTACTTCTGTTGTGATTGGAGAGAAAAACTACTAAGCACATATGTTTACTTCCAAAATGATAAAAATTGCTACACTGGAATATCCTGAAATATCCTTGTCATGGAAACTGTGGGGCAACCTGACACCTCTGTCACTTATTTTGCCTCTAATGACAAGCTCTGCCTTTCTGTCCAGCCTCCCATGACTTTGTAATTCTAAAGCATTTCATCCCCAAAAAAAGCTGGGAAATCATTTGTATTGTGCTGTCCACACTCTGGAGAGGTCAACAACTCACTTGAAAAGCCACCACTGGACTCTAAACTACTAAATCTACTGAACTACTGCTGCTGTCACCATTATTTTCAGGCTGTGTTGCTGGTTTCTTATATGAGGAAATATCTCAGAGGGATCTAACATGGACCTAACACTCCCACCCACTTACAGCAAAGCTATTTCTCATGGTTTATACTGAATGTTCCACTCAAAACACAATCATAGAATCACAGAATCATTTAGGTTGGAAAAGACCTTTGAGTTGGAAAAGACCTTGAGTCCAACCACTCCCTCAGAACTGCCAAGGCCATCACTGACCCGTGTCCCCAAGTGCCACATCCACATGGCTTTTAAATCCCTCCAGGGATGGGGACTCCACCACTGCCCTGGGCAGCTGTGCCAGGGCTGGACAACCCTTTCCAGGAAGAAATTGTTCCCAATATCCAACCTAAACCTCCCCTGGCACAACTTGAGGCCATTTCTTCTCCTCCTGTCCCTTGTTCCCCGTGAGCAGAGCCCGCCCCCACCCCTGGCTCCCCCCTCCTGTCAGGGAGTTGCAGAGCCAGAAGGTTCCCCCTGAACCTCCTTTTCTCCAGGCTGAGCCCCCCCAGCTCCCTCAACTGCTCCTGCTGCTCCAGCCCCTTCCCCAGCTCCGTTCCCTTCCCTGGACACGCTCCAGCCCCTCAATGTCTCTCTTGTCTGAGGGGCCCAAAATAACCCCAGGATTCCATGGACTGGCTCATCAGACCTCGCTGGTGCTCAAACTCAGCTTAAGGAAAAGAGATGACAAAGGATGTGACTTTTTCCTGGGCAAGTTAAAAATTAACCCCCTGTTACTCTGGTTTTCTGGAGAGTCTGTCCTTTTTTTTTTCTGGTTCATGGAGATAAGCACAGAATGGGAGAAGAGGAGCAAAGATCCTTGGCTACCTTCTCTAAACATCAGCAGACAGAGAGGGGGGAATGGATCCAGCACGAGATTGATCTGAACACCTTGACTTGTTCCATGTCAAATGAAACATAAAACTGAGGTCCTTCCCAGTGGCTGTAAAGCAAGGGGGACATCCCAGTGCTGGATCTTAAGGATCAGCACAGCTAAAGCTCTGTGAACCTTCCACCTAAATTCCCACTCTGCTTTGAAATGGAAACCAAACTCTTGTGCCCCCAAACATGTGCTGGCAGACAGCTGCTGCATTTCCAGCCTGGCTCTCTCTGACCTTTCTGTCCAGCTGATTTCAGTGGAATATTTCCTGGATTTCTCAATTCTCATCCATGTAACAGATTACACACAGGTCCAACACTTCAAAGCAATTTGGATCCTTCAGGGTGACAAATCTTTTCTGGTATGGAATACATACATAGTTACTACTAAAATTATATCTGAAATAGCTACCAGGCAATATAATTTTAGCCCATACCAAGGACTGAAAAGTCAAGAGAAAATGAACAGAGCATGTTTTAATCAGGAGACAAGTAGTTTTCCAGCTCCTATAAATAGAAAAGGCTGGAAGAACGCATCCAACAAGCAGAAGAAAGTGTGAGGAGGGTAAAATTCCGCAGTGTTTTGGCTTTGGACTTCAGAAGGTAGTGAGTATGAGATAGTGTGAAATACAAAGAAGCCTTTGTTGTTTACATCTGAAGTTTAAAAGTGGCACAGTGTGAATAAACAAAGGATGTTCCATGAAACTGCAGCAGGGATGCACTCGCTCCGTTTGAGCTCCACAAACGACACGTAAACAGAGGCAGCGCCTCCGTGCTTTAAAAAGGGAAGGAGGGAAACTTTAAAGCCTCCCAGAAAAATCTCATTTACCCACATCTTTAGGTTTTTGATAGGCTTTTAAGTGGCAGAAAAAAAACCCACACAAGCTTAATAAGCCCAAGATCTGGATCATTTAGCATTTGCTTTCAGGTTGGTTAAGCTTCTTACAAACGATAACAGTGCACGTGCCTTGGAAAACCTGAATTAGCTGTTTGTTATCTTTTCTGGGAAAATAAGTTTTGCTCTCAAGTGTTGGGATAATATCAAGTAATTTATTTTTTGGCAGACAATAAAACATACTGCCACAGTAATTCCTGATTATTTTACAGGAGCGTGCATTAAGATAATTGATAAGGACAGAATCTAAAGATACACAGATTTAATTAGATATTCAGGGTGATATTTCATGTTGAGCATCTATGTAGCACTGAATGTGAGTCATTGAATGTGGTCTGGGTTGGAAGGGCCCTTAAAGACATCCAGTTCTAACCCCCTGCCGTGGGCAGGGACACCTTCCACTATCCCAGATGGATCCAAGTCCCATCCAACCTGGCCTTGGACACTTCCAGGGATGGGGCAGCCACAGCTTCTCTGGGCAACCTGTGCCAGGGCCTCACCACCCTCCCAGGGAAGAATTTCTTCCCACTATCCCATCTATCCCTGCCCTCTGGCAGTGGGAATCCATTCCCTGTGTTCTGCCCCTTCAGGCTCTTGTAAAAAGTTTCTCTCCATCTTTCCTCTCAGCTCCCTTCAGGTACTGGAAGGCTGCAATTAAGTCACCCCAAAGCCTTCTCTTCTCCAGACTGAACAATCCCAATTTTCTCAACCTTTCCTCACAGGAAAGGTCCTCCACCCTTCCAATCACCTTGGTGGCTTCAAGTTAGTTATGGTATCAATACAAATCTTTCAATGCAAAGATTCCCTCTATTTGACAAATCTTCAGGAAAACTTGATATTAATTCAAAATATTCTCACCTCTTCCCTGGAATAGACAAAGGGTAACTTCTGATGAAGTTATAAATAAAACTCTCATGGTTTGAATTTGCTGTGTGTGAGCCAGCAGATGCAAACACCTTTTGAATAAGCATGTTCAATCCTGAGAATTTCCATAGGGATTACTCTGGTTTTGCTTATTCGATGCTGAAATCATCTGATCTGAGCACAGAAAGCAGAGTAATGCTCTCAGTCACACACTTTGCTTTTATTGCAGTGAATCCCATGGATGCAACCAGCTCCAGGAACCAAAGACACTCTCAGGAAGCTGGCAAGTCTGATAAAACACTAATGGGAACCCCCATCCCACTGGAATGACACTAAAAGGATGGAAGATGCCTCTCCAGGATATCACAAATGTCACTGTGACACTTGTGTGTCAGAATGAAAGCCCAGCACTCAGTCCAGGCACCAAAACAGGCAGAAGTGATACAGCACTAAAGGGAAAAAGGCACAGCTGGGGTCACACACTACTAAATCCAGTGGCACTCACTGCATCACCTTAGGGCCACATCCCAACAAATATTCCTCTGGAATCAGCTCCACAAAACTTATCTATGAAGATAAAACTGCTGGTGAGTTACTGGCATGGTTAAGCACAGCAAAATAATACACAATTAGTCCAATTTCTCTACTCCCTATCCATCTCCAGACTCTTCCCCTAAACCAGGTTGCTCCAAGCCCCATCCAACCTGGCCTGGAACACTTCCAGGGATCCAGGGGCAGCCACAGCTGTCAGGGCCTCACCACTCCCTGAGCAAAGAATTCCTTCCCAATATCCCATCTCTCCCTGCCCTCTGGCAGTGGGAAGCCATTCTTTGTGTCCTGTCCCTCCATCCCTTGTCCAAAGTCCCACTCCAGCTCTCCTGGAGCCCCTTTAGGCACTGGAAGAGGCTCTGAAGTCTCCCTGGAGCCTTCTCTTCTCCAGGTGAACACCCCCAGCTCTCCCAGCCTGTCAATGATTTAACACAATCCCTTTCCTCTGCAATTTTGAACATTGGTTCAGTGCAACAAAACTATTTTACCAGAGCAGGAGAAAAAAAATCCACTTGGATGGAATATCAGCTGCAAAACCAGCTCAGTTTGGCAACCACTAAAAATGCTGAAAGTAGAGCAACAAGGGTGAAAATAAAAAACCTTCATATGAAAACAGGGAAAATCCTTCAGCTTCAGCTCCTTAACACACTGAGCATCTTCTGTGTAGCTGCTGCTTCTGAGCACACAGAGAGCAACTGTGTGTACAGGGGACCTAGAACCATAAAATCATAGAATTACAGAGTGGTTTGGGCTGGAAGGGACCTTAAAGATCATCTGGTTCCAACCCCACAAGCTAATTTTTAACTCCACATGCCTTTGACCAGCAACAGAGTTCTTCCACAAGCTGTTTTCATCCCTATAGTGATTTTTTTTAGAAGTGCACCTTAGGCTTAGAGAAAAATAGCAGTGAAGGAAACCTCCAGAGCTTCTTCAGCTTATCCACTTGCTCCAAGCTCTGCCTACTCCTTCCTGGAAGAGTTTAGACAGAAACTCCCATATATGTGATCAGCAACCCTCACCACAAACATACCCCACAGGAGGGGGGATTTGAATGAGATTGACTTGCAACAAGTTAATCTGTCAGTAAGCTCAGAAAACACAAGACCATTTTGGACTTCGGGGTCAAATTCCACTTGTTGTATAAAGCTCCCACCACCAATGAAATGGATTTATGTGCCTGGAAAGGAGATTTGAATCTGGCCATTAGTAAAACAAAACACTGAGCTGATTGAGGCTGGATGGGAAGCAAAGAAAATGCAGGGAATGCACTTTACATTTCAGAGAGAACCTGGCATTTGCAGCACATCATCTTCCTGCCAGCTACAGAACAGCAGTGACTTGGCAGAGCTTCCATGGCCAGATGTCACCCTCATCTGGCTCTCTTGGCTCAGGCTGCTCCTTTGAAATGAACAGCAAAGCAGGGCCAGGATGGCTCTGCCTGGTGCTTCTTGCACAAGGAATAGAAGCAGGAAAGGTCTTCTGGGCAAACCTGGCGTTGCTTTGCGGTGTTTTCAGCCCTCAACAGGCAAAATGTGGGAGGTGGAAGAAGAGACAAGAATAAAAAGGGATAGAAGGGTTTGTTTGACAGCTGTCTCTCTTTGGGTGATGGATACAGCACAAATCATCTCCCTGAGTAATTTCCCATAGCAGCTTTGAGGACATTTTGGCCCTCAAAGTCCTGGGTGCATCTCCTGGTGATAAAACACAGTTATATTTCTTTCTTCAAAAGCATTTCTGTGTCCCTACTCCCCTGCAGATTTTCACCTGCTTGTTTTATTTAAGGGGAGAGAGATCCTTGAAATGAGATGATCCTTAAGATCCCTTCCAACCCATTCTATGATTCTATGATTTATTTCCTGCATTTTTACTGTATTACCATAAGCAAGAGCAAAGAGAAAAACATCAGGGTTTTTTCCCCACCTAAAACCTGCCTGATTTCTAGTTAATTGCTATCTAAGCTATTGAAGATGGATGATAAACATGAAGGTACACAGGCTACATAATCCTCCTAAAACACACTGCTTTAGATACAGCTGAACTAACAGCCAAATTTTGATGTGGCAGCAAAGTCCTAAATGCCTTTAGACCCAGGAAACAAAAGAAAGAAGCACAGCCCATCCTGGCTGAGCCCCCCCACGTGACTGACCTTGTATCAGAAGGAGAATTACTTCTTAAACCGAGAGCCTGAGAGCACGTGTGTGTTTGTATACACACCACTATGTGTGATAAGGAGGCTGCTCCGTGGCAAAACCTGCCAACAATCCCATTTTTTTCGTTGCCATCTGCTCAGAAGAGAGCAAGCACCTGTTAGGAGCAGCTGCTTGAATGCAGAATGTAGGTAAGAGAGAAAAATCAGTTGCATTTTGGAGTTGGCCTGCTGCAGGTAGCACATGGCTCTCACCGCCGAGGGTGCCAAGTGGTCCTTTTTTTAAGTTTGGCCTAATTAAAGAGCGTTATGAAACCTTAAAAATTGTTCAGTTAGGTGCTTAAACAGAGCAGAGAGAAATTATGGGGCTCCCCCACTGCTCCCCAAAACACCTACCCAGGCTCCACTGGGGTCTCTGCCCTCTCCCCTGTCTTCTCCTTGCTTTGAAGCCAAGGGAGCATTTGGAGCTGCCGCGCGTGGCTCGGTGCCGCTCTTGGCAGGGCAGGGCTGCTCCAGGACGTGTTGCTCCGAGGAATCACAGCGTTCCCAACATCCCTTGACTCTTTCCTTTGGACAACAACTGCTTCCCTGTTGCTGCCCCTTTGAGTCCATCTCCGTGTGGGCCCTTTGAGGGATTTAGAGGAGGGAAGAGGGGCCTCCGTCCAAGCGCTCGCTGTGATCAAGGCCGTGGGCACCAGCAGATGCCAGCCCTGCCAGGCTGTCCTTTCTCCAGGGGAAGCAATGGGGGTCCCACCATCAAGAGGACTTGGAGTGGGCAGGAAAAACACATTAAAGGATTTCCCATACTCGTCCAAGTGTTAT
This sequence comes from Pachyramphus minor, assembly GCA_013397135.1. Lineage (NCBI taxonomy): Eukaryota > Metazoa > Chordata > Aves > Passeriformes > Tyrannidae > Pachyramphus > Pachyramphus minor. The sequence continues at coordinate 157,553 of VYXB01005973.1, read as the reverse complement.
ATCTGAGATCACAAGTCAGCGTGGCCTCTCCCACCACGGATGGTCTCAATCTGCTGCCCTTAACACACACGTGTGGCATCTGTGCTCCATTGAGGGAATAAGGTCATTCAGTTAATTCATTCCCAACCTTTCCAGCATGGATTGTTCCTAATTTTCCTCAGCAAGCAAAGCTTTGTGTCCCATGGCTGAGCTAGTCCTGCAGAGTCTGTGTGACGTGGCCACTCACCTGATGAAAAAACCAGCATCTGCCCTTCCCAGAGTGTGACAAGGCTTTTGGTCCTAAAAACCACCCATCCTGCAGAGAATTTTCCTGTTCCCCTTTCCCACATAGCCATCCATCTAAGAATCATGTGGGGAGGTATAATAAGGAGCTCCTGTCTCCATCAGCAACAGAAGGTCACTGGATGGGCTCCCCTTGAACAGGGAATATTTGCAATAGGCACAAACAAAAACATCTTCCCATTTTTCTCTTTCTCTCTTTTTTCCTGCTTCCTTATTTCTTTATCCTCCATTTCTTGTCTTCCCAACCCTTTCTGATTTGCCCTGTGTCACCATCCTGGGCTGTGAGGACAATAAATATTTGGCTCCTCTAACCTTTTTATAAATAGCATCTCCAACTCATTTGACCCTAAAGATTGACATTTTCTTAAATGGCAGGAAAGAACTGGTCCAAGTGTCACAGCCTGTGGAAATACAGAGGCTCATTCACACAGGCACTGCCTTGAGGAACAACAGATATTCCCAAAGTGGTTATGAGGCTCCAGCCTCTGTGATCTGCATTACAGTTCAGCTGGATCAAATGCTGAGGAAAAAAAACCAACAAAACCAAACAATCCTGATTTGTGGATGGGAAAACACCCATCCAGATCCAACCTGGGCTATGGAAATAAGAGAAGTACGAGAGGTTGAGAGAGAAATCACATTTCTCCTGCTTGCAAAGGAGTAAATTTGCTCTTGAGGCAATGAAACACACAGAAAATCACACAAAGCCATCCCACAGAGTCACTTCTCCTTGCAAAGCTGCACTTGAAATCGTGTGGTTTAGCACAAATACCGTCGGTCAAGCAGGAATTTTTTCCCCTAATGCAGATTTCTCGCTGTAAGTACATCTGTGAGCATATAGATCCTGCCTCCTGGGACAGGCCTAATGGGCTCTGCATTCACTCTGCCTCATTTCTTTGGAAAGTACTGGCTCTGCAGTGGGAGGATTGAATAGGGGCTTTCACTGATGGATGTTTTTTCCTTCTGAATTTAAATGTACAAACAGAGATTGTGGGTTATTATTGCTGAGAGAAACAACAGAAAACACAAGAGCCATAGACTGGGGAGTCAGTGACACAGAAACACTCAAGGACAGGAGGAACTAATTAATGTTATCCTCTAAATTAGCCATATATTTCCTTAAGTGCCCCTGTCCCCAGTAGCCAAAGGGCAGCGAGGCAGGAGCACATGGAGAAGGCAGCTCGGGGTGTCCCAGCTCCTTTCAGCCAACAAAGCCCATTTGGTGGTGAGGAACCTCCTCCTGGTTTATATCCTGGGATTCACTGATGGATTTGGGCTCTTGGAGGGGAGACAGGGATGTTGAACAGCTCAGTGCTGACTTAGCCCGTGGAAGAAAAGGGGAAGAAGCTGGTGTTGAGCTCAGTGTTATGGATCATGAGAGCACATCTGCCCTTTGTCCATGCCCATGGACGCCCCATGGCATGAGGGTATCCCACCAGGAAAGCTTTTCCACAGGCACAGCTAAAGAAACATAGATTAAATCCATCCCTGAGAGCAGCACAGGTGCCAGTGAAGCTCTACTACAAAGCAAACCCCCAAAATATAAATATTCTCCCCATTTTACCACTCGCACTCAGATGGAGAACCCTCATGTTGGGAAGAGCTCAGTCTTTGAAACAATCTGGTAAAAAGTCCAAACTCTCATTCCTTCTCAAAAAAAAACCCAAAAAAACCAACAACCAAAAAAAACCAACAAAAAACACCAGTGACTGAAAGAGAAAAAAAAATAAAGAGGAAAAAAAAAGCAAAAAAAGCAAAAGGCTTGTTCATGCTGTTACAGTTTAGGAACTGCTGGCATCCCTGTCTCTGAGAGGAAGGGAGAGGAGAGCTGACTGCTCAGCAGCTGAGAACGTGTGTTCTGGAAGCAGCTCCCGGAGCAGATGGTGCAATGATTACTGCCAGTAAATGTTAGAGCCCTTTTTTCCTGCTTCTTTTTTTTCCCTTTTTTTTTTTTAAAAAAAAAACAACTTGAAATCTGAACGACAGGGGGAAAATAATTACAAAGAACACATGAAAGCAGCTTGATTTCCTCTCTTTTCCTTCCCTCGAAGTGTGTGTGTGTCTTGTTCCTTGCTAATACCTGACGTTGCAGAAGTGGATGTTCCCTGGGCTTGCTGGGATGTGAAAATCCAGCACCAAGCACTTTGTTCTGGGGAGTTTAACGGGGCTGTTGTGCTCCAAGCTGTGTGTTCACTGGGAAATAAGGAGCTGCAGGATCATGTGCTGCGTGTAGGACGTTAAAAATGAGATCCAGGGGAAAGGAGGAGGGCTGCAGCTGCATTTATTGTAAGGTGTATTTACTGTAAGCTGTCCCTGCCCATGGCAGGGGGTTGGACTAGATGGTTTTTAAGGTCCCTTCCAACCCAAACCATTCTGGGAGATGATGATTCTATGATTGTAGCCCGTGGCTCAGCTTTTAAACAGTCACAGGAGTGGCAAATAGTACTTGGGCCAAGCAATGGGAGTTATTTTAAGGTTATGACTCTCCCTCTTATCACCAGGTGGGTCTGACTGCCCTGGGGACCCCTCCTGTGCCAGCACCTCTCCCAGTTCTGTGGCTGCAGATCCAGGTACATCCCATCAGGCTCCTGGCCCCATCTTCCCCTCTGATGTGTCTGAGCAGCCCTAAAACATTTCTACACCATCAGCTCCCTTGTTCCTCCCTCTCTGTCCCACCTTTCTTTCTTTCCACCTTTAAAATTTGATTTCTTTCATTTTTGCCTTCCAGCAGGGCAGCTTGTCCCTCCTCATCTCACTGGGTGTAATTGCTTTAAAACCCACAGGGAGCTCAATTCCCTAATTTTTAAAGAGCAAACATCAGCCTGGATGGGAAGGAGCATCCCTGTCTCTTGGGTTTCACTGGAAAACAGGCACAGTCACAGCAGCACCACCCAAACCCTGCAGCATCTCTTGAAGGCTCCAGCTTTCAAATGCTGTGACATCTCTCCCAAATGTGTGTTGGTTTTTTGGATAGGTTTTTTTTTAATGTCTGTAAATTAAGAAAAGCCAGGGAAATTTCCACAGGGAGATCAAAAAAAAAAAAGAAAAAAGAAAAAAAAAAAGCAGGATATGCGCAAAAAGACGCCTCCTTCCTGAAATTCAGATCCCTGCTCTGCAGCAGGGAGGGACCAGAGCTCCTGGTAGACAGGCTGGGAGAAATATTTTAGTATGGAAAACATGTTTTTCTCCAGCTTCCTGCTCCCAACAATTTTGGCTGGGACTTTAAAAATATCAGTCTGAGGAGGCAGAAAACTGGCAGGGAAAATTTCACCCCTCAAATTAATGTTTGCTGAAGTATCAATCAACTGAGGGAAAGACTTCTGAGAGGAACTGTCAGACATTCCCAAAACAGGGAGCATCCAGCTCCACCAGCAACACTGAGATGCCAAAATGTCTCCCAGTGATTCCAGGTCAAAGCAAACCAAATTTGCAATGAGAAGATTGAGATTTCTCTGTGACCACAGTCAACATCTGCTAAATTATCAACTTATTATTATTATTATTAGCCATGAAACGCTGTTCTTTGAAAGCCAGGCGTGATTTTTCAAGGTGAAATCTAACAGCAGGTCAAGAATAAGATTTTTAATTTCAGTGATAATAATTTGGAGGCTTTGCAGGGGTATTTTCAATCACAGCTCTCATCCCTTGACGGTTTTCAGGAAAGAAAAGAGAGGAGTAATTGAAATGTTGCATCTTCACTGAAAGACTCCACCACTTACCAAACAAAACTGAAATGAAGGGTGCCAAGAAAGTCAGCAGTGGACCATCATCACATGATCCCCTCCTTGAGATGCAGCACTTGTATCAAGGACACAAACCGTCGATAATGACAACAGCGCTGTTTGTCTTTGCAATTTGTGGGTATTCAGAGCCCACCACTCAAATCCTTAAACACTGAGAACATAAATGGAGTTGGACACAGCCTGGTCCTTGTATCCTATGCGAGTTTCTGAGTTCAAAGGCTGAGCATTTTTTCAGCTGTGCAATAATGGATAATATTGCCAAGGATTGTGATGAAAAGAAATACTCTTTTGCACGAAAATACCCTCTTTCCACAGAGCACCAACGCAGCTTTCTCTTCCTTCTGTGCTGCCTCGGAGTGATTTGAAGGAAAACACTTGTGGCACTTGTGGGATAGCTCTTCGTGCTGAGTTCCTACTGAGCAGGGCAGGTTTGGGGGTGTTTGCTTTTAATTTGTTGTTTCAGCTACCTGAGAACATTAGATTTAGGACTGACAAAAAAATAGACGACATGGGAATACTCTGGATGCACATCTGACACACCTGAGCTTTTCTTGGCTGATGGATGAAATAACAATCAATAACAACTGTGGAACTGTGCAAGGGATTTATTTTGGTTATGACACGTTTCAAGGTGATTTCCATGTTCATCAGGAGCTGAATCAGCTCACAATATTTTTGTCATCCTCTCCAGGTTGGATGTGGCTTTGAGCAACTTGGTTTAGAGGAACCAAGGGGTTGGAACTAGCTGGCCTTTAAGGTCTCTTCCAACCCAAACCATCCTGTGATTTTATTTAAAGCACATTTGCTGAAAGCCCCCTTTTCCTGCCTTAAAAGTGTTTGTCTCCAGCTACTGAAGGTTTTTATTCTTTTCCCTGAGCGTGGCCTGGTGAGAGGCAAATACTCCACAGCTCTTTCTTTATAGGGTTTATGATCTCGTGCTCATCAAGAACAAGGCCAAACTGTGCTCCAGGAGCTCTGTCCAACCCCAGAGGTGTGATATTATTTTTATGACTCCCTCAGGTGCCTTCAGGAGCCATGTAAAGTTAATGTGCCTGCTATGACTGTCCTTACATCTGCCAATTCCATGGGATTCGAAAGCGAGGCTTATTGACCTTTTGAAAACTACAACCAAAAAAAAGTTGCTGCCAAATCCTTTGTGGGAAAAAATTAATTTGTGACCCCGCAAAGTCACCACAAGATTTATGAGGCTGAAGATGAGAGGTTGGGGCAGGTCCTTTCCCTGCCTGTCCCACTCTTTCCTTGCATGTAAAACAGATGTCACAACATCTGTACTTACAGAAGGGATGTTTCAGAGCTGAACTGTGTGAGATGAGGGCACTGCTCGACCTCCTGAGTGACTTGGCATTGCCTGACCTGGTGAGAAGTCTCAGGAGATGGAATCAAGAAGACCATAAACATTTCTGCTGGAAAAAGTGGTGAGGCCCTGGCAGAGGTTGCCCAGAGAAGCTGTGGATACCCCATTCCTGGGAGTGTTCAAGGAAGGTTGGATGGGGCTTGGAGCAACCTGGGCTAGTGGAAGGTGTCCCTGCCCATGGCAGGGGGGTGGAATGAGATGATCTTTAAGATCCCTTCCAACCCAACCCATTCTGTGATTCTGGGATTCTCATGCCAGCCTTCCACTCCCCTTCCCTAGTTAGGATTCCATCCCTCTCCAGAGTGGATAATCCTGTCATTTCTGCATTGACAACTCCGGAGCAGCAGCTCCAAGGAACTTTAATAAGGTTTTTTTTAACTTTCAGCAGAGCTTTGCTCTTCACCTTTATCCAGTTTGTGCCTCTGAAGTGCTTTGAGTACCTCAGGCAAAAAACACAATGTGAAGCTCAGACTTAATCCCATGTTGGCCTGTTGTTATCCAGCCTCTTAATGAGGATAATTTATAGAATTCCACTAACATAAATGCATTCCAACCATCCTTCCCCCCCCAAAAAAAAAGGAATCAATTGAGGGAAAATGGTCCATGACAGGAAAGCAGGAGAGATCAATTAAATATTTAAAGTGTTACTGTAAATGAAGAAGATGCTGAGGCCGGGTCAGTAATGAGCTTCCCCCTAAGCCACTGGGAACTCACATTAATGCTGCACTTGACTCCTGCAGGTCCCTCCCAGAGCCAGCAGAACTCCCACAAGTTGCCAAGAAGACACATCCTCCAAAGGGGTGTGTTGGGCCCTGTGTGTGTCTGTGTGTGCAGGATGGAAACTGAGCTTTACCTCCTTCTGCAGCACAATAAAATAGGAGAAAACGACAATCAGAAATTTCATTTGGATCTGGGATTGATTTCTAACAACAGGATAATCGAGTTCCCATAAAATATTCCGATTCTCTTAACAAGATTTCACTGGAGAATAAATTAATTATGTAGGTTGCGAGTCTTTAGTGTTCACAAAGAAGAGATGCTGGAATTACTCACAGAATCATAGAAAGGTTTGGGTGGGAAGGGACCTTCGAGATCATCCAGTTCTAACACCCCCACCATGAAAATTAAAACTCGTTGCACTAATTGTTTGCAAAGGAATTAATTCCTTTCCATGTGTAAACTGTGCCCTGCTCTGAGAATAGTCCAGTTATAGTTGAAAGACACATTAAGTTCAAAAATTTCACTTTACTGCAGGTGACAAACTTGATGGTCTTGGCTGCTGGGACGTTTAAGCTCCATTCAAGGGAGGCAGATCCTGAGTCCCAAAATACTCAGCAAACATAAGCCAACATAAACATATGGAACATAGAGAATTGTTTGGGTTGGAAGGGTCCTTAAAGCTCACCCCACTCCAACCCCCTGCCATGGGAAGGGACACCTTCCACTAGCCCAGGTTGCTCCAAGACCTGTCCAACCTGGCCTTGGACACTTCCAGGGATCCAGGGGCAGCCACAGCTCCTCTGGGAAACCTGTGCCAGGGCCTCCCCACCCTCACAGCCAAGAATTCCTTCCCAATCTCCCATCTCTCCCTGCCCTCTGGCAGTGGGAAGCCATTCCCCTTAGTCCTGTCCCTCCATCCCTTGTCCCAAATCCCTTTCCAGCTCCCCTGGAGTCCCTTTAGGCACTGGAAGGGGCTCTGAGTTGGACCCTTCTCTTCTCCAGGCTGAACAACCCAGCTCTCTCAGCCATCCTGCTGTCCCAAAACAGGATCAGCCACATTTCCAGTTTTCCCGATGGGTATTTTCCCCATCTTTTCCAATGTCACCCAGCCTTGTTTTCCACTCCTAATACCTTCAGCTGCATTCTCTTGTCTAAACCAGAGCCCTGTGAGATCCATTCAATTCATCTTTCTACATTGACACAGAATAAATGTCAAATCTATTGTTAACTCCTCTGACTACAGACATCCAGCAAATTTCCTGCAGAATTTCCAGTGGCTCCATGTAGACCTCTTTGCCTTACTTCTCTTCCAAGAGTGTCACAAGGGGCAGTGTCAGGAGCTTTCTTGCACAAAAACCCATGACACTGACTACCTGTCTCCCACCCAGAAGCCTTTTTATCCTCACACAGGAGGAAATTGAGGTTTTTTTATGTCATTTGCTCTTGAAAAGTCTGTGTTCACTGTACTTAGCTCACTTCTGAGTGATTGTAAGGGCTCTGATTATTTGTGCCAGTGTATTTCCAGGAATTTGAGTGGATCTGACATTGTCAGGTCCTCCTTTCCCATTAATACAGACACCAAATCTTCCTTTTTCCAGTCCTCCACTACTTCAGCCATGTCCTGCAAGGTCCAGCCACTTGTAAGTGCTGACAGCCCTGAGATCAAGAGGAAGAGGATTCCTATCGAAAAACAACCAACTGATCTTCAAGAGTTCAGAAACAGATTAAAATGGAAGATTTCAAATCCAGGCATGAAAAGCAAGATCTTCAACTACTAAAAAAAAAAAGTTAAAAAGGACCATGAAAGAGTTGCCCTGGTGGTGACACGAGTTTGGGTGAGCAGCCTTAACTCATTTTTCATTTTGATGACACTTTTGTATTTACATCCATTTTCTGCCATTCCATGAGATTTGCAGCTCAGCCCTTCAGAATTAGGTGGTTTCTACCTCCATGAAATCTCTAAGTCTTCGGACCTGCTGCGCTGCTGAACCAGAACCTGCATCAGTCGACCTCAGAGTGGCAGGATGGTGACTTGCCAAGATTTTGGGATCAATTTGGCTGCCAAAATAAGCTCCTTTTAGCAAGGTAGAGGGACCTATCCAAGGATTTCACACCCTTCTGATACTGATCCTCTCCCTGCTCTTTGGCAGCAGAACATTATTACTCGATGATCTCAGAAATAATTTCCAACCTTAATGATTCCATCCAGGAACTCACAATCTGCCCCATTTTGGTGCCTGTTTATTGCTCCATTCATATATTTGTGCTGTGTCAGGCAATATTCAGCCTTGTTCCTGCCCTGGCAACCAACATCCAGCACCCACCACTTATTTGAACACCAGGACATGTTGGTCAAAGTGGTAACACAGATGAAAAGCTCCCTCAAGCTCCACTGCAAGTAAATCCTCAACCCTCCATGGTTCCAACCTCCCAAATTGTCTATTATCAGCTTTGTTGTAGTGGTTGGCATAAGCCATTAGTCCAACAGGCAATGACTGACAGGTTTCTTCTAAAAAATGGCACCATCTGGCAAAGCAGAATTGCCATTCCATGTTATCCTGGTCCTCCAAAGCATTTCTGTGCTCTGTCCAAGCCCAGGGAGCAACCAGCAGATGTGGACGGGGTTTGTGAGAGAATCTGAACCACACACGTGGCTAAACTGGTCATGAAGAAATTCAGGCTGGAAACTGAATAAAAAACATTAAACTCAAATTTTTTTACTCTCAGATAAATGAAGTTATTCCCCCCAGTGGGAATAATTGAGAGAAAAACCTCACTAGATGTTAAATGGGGCTCGATTCATTTATGGGAAGGATTCAATGACAGGGTTGCCCAGAATAACAAGGAACCAAATTATCTGACCTAAGGAATCTTTTCCAGATCTAAGTTTCTGTTCTCTTTAAACTGAGAGCACGAAAAACACAGTTCTCATTTCTCAAAGGAAAATCAGTTTTCCTGTAGCTCTCACATGCATCCAGGACTCATATTTTTCCCCATCTGCAGCAGTTCAGACATATTTAATGTGTTTAATGCTGCTAAACTATGTCACCTATGGCATTTTTCTGCTTTCCAGTAGATGAAAAGGCTTCTGTTCCAAAAGAAAACTGCAATATGTGCTGCATGAAATGCCAGCTGGGGGTGGAGGAAGAGAATGAAGTGATGGCAGATACTTGATTTAGCTCTGCATCAATAAAACATCCAGATTTATAAGAGAGAATGTGATGGAAAACATCTTAATAGGAGGACATTTGTAACAGCACATTGGGCCACTCACCTGTAATTACTTCAAGGATGCTCTGCTCTGTTCCTTGTGACACCAGCAAATTTATTTGCTGTGGCAGCCTCAGCCTGTCTTATTTAGCCATTAGTAAGTTCATACATCAGACACATGAACCATCTTCAACATCTTAATGATTGCTTGATTTGTTATATATCAAAGTATCAATACTTCAGCTCTGTGAATGAATAAGTTATTTCTGAATTTCTGTGATGAAAAAAAAGGGTATATTGCACGTACAAGGAGTGATGTTACAGCACTGGGTTGTGAGTGTCCTCTTACAAACAAAGAATTAAGGGCCAAATCTTGAATTCACACTTAGATCTCACCCATTCAAAGCTGGTATCAGGGTGCCAAATAATGGGCTTAATGATTTTGAGGCAAATTTCCATCAGATTCAGTTAGGAAATAAAACCCATGAGGTTTGGTCTGGTAACATTTGTTGAACCAAGTTCAGCAAGTCCCAAATTCAGAGGTGCTGCACCTGGATCAGGGCAATCCCAGACATGAGCACAGACTGGGAGAGGAACTCCTTGAGAGCAGCCCTGTGGAGAAGGACTTGAGGGTTCTCATGGATGAAAAGCTGGACATGAGCCACCAGTGTGAGCTCACAGTCCAGAAAGCCAAATGCAGCCTGAGCTGCATCACAAGAGGAGTGGGCAGCAAGTGAGGGAGGGGATTCTCCCCTTCTGCTCTGCCCTCCTGAGCCCCCACCTGCAGAGCTGCCTCCAGCTCTGGGGTTCTCAGCACAAGAAAGACTTGGACCTGTTGGAGCAAGTCCAGAGGAGGCCATGGAGATGCTCCGAGGGCTGGAGCCCCTCTGCTCTGGAGCCAGGCTGGGAGAGCTGGGGGGGTTCACCTGGAGAAGAGAGGGATCCAGGGAGACCTTAGTACCTAAGGGGACTTATAAAAAGGAGGGAAAAGGACTTTTTATACTGGCAGGTAGCGACAGGATGAGGCATAATGCTTTTAGACTGATACAGGGCAGGTTTAGATTTATATTAGTTTAGATTCTTTACTCAGATGGCACAGGTTGCCCAGAGAAGCTGCAGCTGCCCCATCCCTGGACGTGCCCAAGGCCAGGTTGGATGTGGCCCTGAGTAAACTGACTTAGTGAGTGACATCCCTGCCCATGGCAGGATATTGGAACTAGATGACCTCAAAGGTTCCATCACTCTTACTGACACACTCCCAATCTCCTCAGGTGGGTGCTGGTGCTCTTCTTACCTTCTGGACAAGGGAATTGTATCAGTGGATACCCAAAGCAGATAAGAGCACAACACTTTCTGCCAGTTTAGATTTTAGGAGTGGCTCAGCACATGAATGCTGGTGAAAGGGAAAGGTGGAAAGGGGCAGCAGAAGAGAGAAGTCAGGGTGGCCTCTTCCTCCAGCAGACGGTCGTGTGAGTTCCTTGTCTGCAACTGAATCTGGAGTGTCTGTTTCTGCAGCTCAGACATGGGGTCTTTGATGTCAGAGGAGTCATTTGGGTGAGAACTGGGTGTGAAGGGAAAGGAAGCTGTGGTGTCCTACATAGGAGGCTGCTGGAACAGACAGGGGTAGCACGGAGGGTCCCGACTCACAGCCCCGATGTGCCGCGTTAACGGGGATTTCTGCTCCAAACTTTACATCTGCTGGCAGCTTTTTGGCCTTATTATTTCAGTACCTGGAAATCTGCAGCTGCTGCAGCTCCCTCTCTGTCAGGAGGGTAAATTAGAGAATCACAGAATATGCTGGAAGGGACTCACAAGGATCATCCAGTCCAATGCCCTCCATTCCCAACAATCCCACCCTGTCCCTGAGAGTATTGTCCAAACACTCCTTGAGCTCTGGCAGCCTTGGGGCTGTGCCCACTGCCCTGGGGAACCTGTTCAGTGCCCAATCACCTTCTGGAGAAAGAATCCTTTTCTAATATCCAACCTAAATAAATACAGCAGAAGGCAATATCCAGGATACAACCAATGATCAGAAAATAATTGTGGCTTTATAAAAGAAATTTTTACTTTGTTCATGATGTATTTTAAGGGAAGGATGTTGCTGACAGTGGGTGTTTTACTTTGTTCTCACTGCTGGGATTTTTTCACATTATAATAGTGTAACCTCCCAGTCCAACTTCAAAAGTCTGTGGCAGCAAAGTAAACCTAAAGCTTTCCTATCTCCACAGCCACACCCAAGAAGAGTTCAGGGCAAACATTCTTCCTCTAGTCTGGCCAGGCTTCCCCATGACATCCAAATCTCTCCTTGTCCCATGTCATAAGCCACCATGAGGTCTCATAAACCCTGCTGAGAAGTGGCACCAGGCTCCAGATCCTTCAATTATGGAAGTTCCCGATCTTTAGATGAAGATCTGGACTGTGCATGTCCCAGAATACGCAGTAAGACCCTCAGAGGATGGGATTTGCTGGTGAGCACTTGAGCAGACGGCTTTTGGGAGCCTGGCCTGAGCAAGAGATCTCCATCCCAACTGCTCAACCAGGTGGATCATCAAAGGCTGTCCCACTGTCCCTGAAGAGTGCTGGGGTCAATGGGATCCACAGAGAAGGGTCCCTCACTGCTTAAGTCTACTCCAATGTCCAAGGGAAGAACTTTTCTCTGACAAAAAGTGGGTGATACATTTCCCAGAGCTGCTCCTCCTTTCTTTTGGAGAACATTTTGTGATGCACCTACTGAAGGAGTAGGAGATGGGAGTCAATGAAGATGGGAGTCAAAGAATGACAATAACCCAAAGGTTACAATCTTCCAGAGCCTGTAGCTCATCCTTTCCCTCCTAATACCTTTGGAAAAGGAAGGATTGGCAGCCTGGGCACTCAGGCTCCCTTCCTAACCTGAAGATCTCATCTCCTCCTCCAGTCACCCTATCTCCAAACCTGCCAGCTGCCTGGTTTTCTCTGATCACACCAAAGGAGACTGACCTGTGCTTTTTCCACACCTCATCATGTTTAGGTTGAGGGAAAGGCCCACTTTTGCTCCTGCCACAGGCACCAGAACTCCAGAAAAGCTGTAACAAAGTCCACATCCTCCAAAAAAGTTATCAAAATGGCAGAAAAGCAGCCATGGCCACCAAGGAGTGACAGTGATGGACACAAGACTGGGATCCAGTGGACACCATCAGGGCAAGGGGCTGGGTGGGCCTTTGGTCAGTCCCAACACACCTGGTCCTGTGTTCTCCTGCAGTTTGTGCAATTTTCAGCCTTCCAGAACAGCAGATTGGGTGAAAGAAAATTGGCCTGATGATGGTGGAAAGACAGGTGGAAATCCCTGCCCACAGAACAGACCTGATTCAAATCTGATTTCTGCTGGGTTTGGGTCTACATCTCTAGGCAAAATTATTCCAGGTTTGCACAGATAGGGCCAGGAACTGTGAAAATTCCTGTATATCCATTAAAATGCATTTGTGCTTGTTCCAGTCTCCTCTGCACAACTATCCAGGCATTTCAGTGATCTGATAAGAATATTTATTATGGGGAGTGGTCTTCTGAGGCAGAGGTAAATATATTTTACAAGGTATGTTTTGTGGAAATTCCAAAAAAATAAATGCAGTAGCCTTATATCTCCTGAAGTTCCCCAAAAAATCATCTCTCTTTTATTTTGCCTACAGGCACTTCTGCCTCTTGGTCAGTCCTGCTTGGTAATGAAAGTTTGGTACTTTGGCAGTGCCTTCATGGGTGTTTGGAACACAAAGAAGGTCTGGATGTGAGGGAAAAGCCCTGATGCTCTGAGAGGATGAGGGTGAGAACATTTACCAATTCCAAAGGGAACTGAGCTGCCATCTCAGTTCATAGAATCATAGAACTTCCTGAGTTGGAAGGGACCCAAAAGGATCATCAAGCCCTGCACAGACACCCCAGCAATCCCACCCTGTCCCTCAGAGTGTTGTCCAAACACTCCTTGAGCTCTGGCAGCCTTGGGGCCATGACACTGCCCTGGGGAGCCTGTTCAGTGCCAACCACCCTCTGGGGGAAGAACCTTCTCCTGAGATCCAACCTAAACCTCCCCCGACACAGCTCCAGCCGTCCAAGTCTGATGGAAAGCAGAGTGTGGACACCAAGAGCAGCTGTCTTGTCGCTACTCAAAGCATCACCTTGGTACTTCACCTCCACCAGGTGCTGCTCACTGATTTCAGATTTTAGTATTTAAGGTGGATCTTCCATCTCCAAAGCTGTGGAGACTTGTGACCTTTCCACCAGAGGTGCTGGAGCTGGAAGGTGGCGGCACAGCCAGTGAGGCAGATGTAAGAGGTGACATTCCACGTGGGATTCCTGCTGTGAATTCACATTTTTCTTTTAAGAAAAAAGAATGTTACATGAAAATCTAAAAGGAAACATTTGCAGTGAGTCTCAGTGACATCTTCAGGAATAAACCCCACTGAGGCTCTCTCCTTCTCAAAGAGTCAAGACCTACCTCTATGTTTGGAAATTTGTCTCTTAGAGGATTTACCTCATTTCAGATCCAACATTCCCTGCAGCAAGTTATGGTCACTTCCCAGACCATGTTTTCCTCCCAGTCCCAACCAGTTGCTCTGTGGAACAGCACCTGATGAGGCCCTGGCACAGGTTGCCCAGAGAAACTGTGGCTGCCCCTGGATCCCTGGAAGTGTCCAAGGCCAGGTTGGACAGGGCTTGGATCAACCTGTGACAGTGGAAGGTGCCCCTGCCCATGGCAGGGGTTGGAATGAGCTGATCTTGAAGGTCTCTTCCAAGCCCAACCATTCTGGGATTCCATGATTCCATGACTTCATATTTAGCTTATGTCTGTCAAAAAGCAGCACAGACTCTGATAACAGGTGGAATAAGGTACAGCCCAATTTTTATATTATTGGAATGATAAATTGGATATTATAAATTGGATGTTATAAATTGGATGTTATAAATTGGATATTATAAATTGGAATTATAAATGTGGGTTGCAGCTGATGTCACTTGAATTCACATCATGCAGATCCCATCAAAACAAGGCATTTTCCATGAAGTAATTCAGCATCCTCAAGGAGCAGGAAAGGGACTATTTGCTTATAACATGCTCCTCTCCTTTATTTTAATATAACATTAAATATGCACAGTTAAGCACTCAAAAGTCAGGAAATGAGAAATGCAAGGCTCATAGAGCTTTAACTCTGCCTCCTTGAGGATATTAATTATGTTGTCATCTTTTATCAGATCATTGCATACTGTTTCTTAAATAATCTTTTTCCACAACCTTTCCCACATCCAGACATTCCATAGGAGCCCGGGATGGCTCTGCTAGAAACCACAGTGATTCCTAGTGATGAGAGGACACCTTGAAGGATTCACATTCCCATTCTGTTTGACTTCCTTGGCTTCCCAGAGTTAAAATGTGCAGCTTAAAATGATGAAATACTGCTTGGTTTTCCCTGTTGTTCATCCCAGGGCTGCAAAGTGTTACCATGGAATCATGGAATCATGGAATCATGGGATGTCCTGAGCTGGAAGGCACCCACAAGGACCATTAAATCCAACTCCTGGCTCTGCACAGGACACTCCAACAATCCCACCTTGTCCTTGAGAGTGTTGTCCAAACAGTCCTTGAGCTCTGGCAGCCTTGGACCCGTGACCACTGCCCTGGGGAACCTGTTCAGTGCCCAACCACCCTCTGGGGAAGAACCTTTAGGTCATGAAGAACCTCTTCTCCAACCCAAACCATCTCAACATTTCATGTGTCCTGCAGTTGCCCAAGAGGTGAACTTGGACACCGGGCAGGAATTTGGGTGGCACTTCCAAATCCTCACAGTGCTGCTGCTGAAGAGCAGAGATTCCTGATTTCATGAATCCCCCTGGGTGTTGGGGAATGGGCTGAACTTGGGATTAGACTGAAAATGGGAGTTTTTAAAGAAGAGGCATTTTCGGGTTTCCCTTAAAACATTCGAAGCAGTCACCAGTTTTTTCAGCATCCCATGTAAAAACATCATGATGACCTTCAGCTGATCTTCCACTGTTACACCAGTGGGACAACACAGAGAATGGAGTTCTTTTAAGTTGTTGGACCCTTTAAACCCTCCTCTCCACGATATTTTAGTGATTGTTCTGCAATTTCTTTTTACTGCTGTGCTGTTTGGCTCCCAGAGAGAGGTAAAATGACTTCCTATTTCATTGAGGTTGACCTTTTTCTTTTAGGAAAATTAATATGACTGAAGATGTGCCTCCAAGAATATCCAGGCTGCATCTGAATTGCCCTGTAATAACACCTGCAATAATACCTGGGAGACCACACCTCCCAACTAACCACCCAGACACAGCTTTAGGGGGCCTGTAGGGGCTTCCTAATCTGGGATCCTGCTCCCAGACCTAAAGACATTGCCCAGATTCAGCAAACTCTTGCCTGGACCCACCTGAAACATCCAGGCTGTACCTACAGAGGGAAATTGGGGTGGGTATGGAAAACCCCAGGAAACTCTCTATCATATCAGGCTGCTCATTTCTGAGTCCATGGATTATGGATCCTACAAACCCAGTGAAGGAGCTTTCCCATTCCCTAAGCATCTCTAGCAAAGCAGGACATCCAGAGGTCACTGGAGACCATCCTACTTGTCATCCTATATGTGACATCCTACAAAGGACACTCACATTTGATGCCCTCAGTGAAGTGTTCCCAGCAAAATCCCTTGTACCATGAAGTCAGGTTGGAATAACCCTTGGTATTGGATCTGGGGAGGATAAAAGCTATTTTTGGTATGGTAAATCCACCTGCTTTTGACATTTCTGCTGCTTTTTTAACTTTTTCCTTGTAAGTAGAAACTTGGCAAAGCAGGAAGAAGCAACAAAGTCAGAGTGGAGGCAGGTGAGTCACAGCAGGTGATCCCACCTGGAGTTGAGGGTTATGTTTAGTACAGGAATCCCAGATCTGGAAATAGGGCAGATCATAGAATCAAGGAATGGTTTGGGTTGGAAGGGACCTTAAAGATCATCTTGTTCCAACCCCTGCCGTGGGCATGGACATCTTCTACCAGCCCAGGTTGCTCCAAGCCCCTTCCAACCCGGCCTTGGACACTTCCAGGGATCCAGGGGCAGCCACAGCTTCTCTGGGCAACCTGTGCCAGGGCCTCACCACCCTCACAGTTAGAGAACTTTTGCTGAATGTAAAGATTCCAGCTTTTTTTTTTCTTATCAAAAGTTGGCCTCATCCTGCAGACTTTGCCTTTTTCTTCCAGTAGAATTCTTTTTTTTTCCAGAGGAGATAATTAAGGGAAGTGCTGCTAATTTTCCTTCCTATTAACAGAGGGACAAAATCTGTTTCAAGTCCTCATTTGTCACTGCTGCTCCAGGTCATGCCTGAAAGAAGCCAAACCCTGCCTGATGCTCCCAAAAACCAGGGACTGAAATGAGACCAACACTGAAGGAGCCATAAATAGAGGTCACTGAAATCCCCCTGATTTCAGCCCTTTGCTCTCCCTACACACTAAAAATGTACAATAACATGTCAAAAATGGTCCTTGTGTTGCTGAAACACATGGAGAGTTTGGTACCTTTGGAAATAAAATAATAATGATAATAATACAATAAAATAA
>VYXB01005973.1:116212-140629 GCA_013397135.1 Pachyramphus minor | reverse complement strand
ATGATAATAATACAATAAAATAAAATATAATTAGAATAATAACATCTACCACCAATAATAGTAAATAATAATATAATGGATAATAATAAAATAGATTTAGTAATAAAGGAGTACCAGCTGAAGGGTAAAATACTCAGTGACAGATTACTACAGCAAGGAAAACCACGTGGTAAAGGAGTGGATGGAGGATTTCTGAGGATTTCATGAGGGAAGACAAAGCCCAACCCATCTCCAACTTACATCTTGGAGCAACCTGGTCTAGGTTAAAGTTAAAATAAAAACCAATGGCAGAATGGCAACCTTAATGTTGTCTGGGAATTTTTGCATGGAAGGGCCACAACAACCCTCAAAAATAAAGCTGGACTACAGTGCAGTTAATGGGATGAAAGTAGAATTTCATTTTATATGGTAAAATTCCCTTTGTATTTGCACTATTGTATATTTTTAATATCTATAGTGCAGCTAATTTTAGGATGAAATAATAATTTCATTTTATATGGTAAAGTTTCTTTTGTACTTGCAATATTATATTTTAACATATATATTTCATATCTTTTTCATATCGTTTTCATATATATTTTATATATTAAAAAAACCTTGTCTTTCTCTACAGAAGTGGAGAGAATTGCATATTTTGCACTCAATCCAAGAATATCCTGAGTTGGAAGAGACCCATAAGAATAATGATGGGTACAGGAAGGGGTCTCTTCAGGGGAAGGCACAAAATTTAGTCTTTGAAAATTAAATATTAATATTCTACCTCCTTTTCATTTCCCAGTGTCTTCTCAAGGCCTGATCCCATCCCACTGACTTCCACGGGAGCTGAACTGCTCCCCACGGAGAGGCCCCCACAGGGATGGCAAAATTAATCCCTCTTTGCTTTTTTCACCTCTCCTCTGGTTGTCTCTTCATTGAATATTTAAGGAGTAGACTGCAGGGAGGAAACAGCAGCTTCCCACCCTCATGCTGAACTTTGAGGTGTCATTAAGAATTACACCCAGGCCCTTCCTCCCAAACCCCAAACCCCCCCAAAAAAAAGCTAAGAATTATATTTGGTAAATTATAAATGAGGAGGAAGAGCTGACAGCATCTGGCAGCCAGGTGAGGTCCAAAGCTGGAGGATGCCCAAAGTCCCCCTAAAAAAGGAGCTGCACAACCTTCTGCAGGTTTTTTTTTTAGCTCCCTAAGGGGTGGGTTGGATGCCATTGCATATAAGGTGACTTGTCATATGGTTGATTTTAAATAAGTGGAGATATGTGCATAAGATTAAGTGCATTACAGCATTTCAGGGAGCTTCAAATCACCATGACAACCCTGGGCTTACATGCAAGATGGTTTTTTATATATATTTATATTTTTATATATTTTTTAAACGTATATATATGAGCAAGAGCATGCATGGCTCTTGTTGGGATAATGAGGACTGATGGGTCTGTGTCCTGAGGAACTTACAGAGTGAATTTGGCATCCCAGAGCATGGAGCATTTCCATTCTGGGCAGTTGGGAGGGTGGAAGACACACCACAGCTATTTTCTGCAGTGATTTCCAAGCTCAGCCAGATGAAACCACAGTATACATGTGTTTTCTTATCTTTTACCAGGAAATAAGAGTAGGGAAAAAAAAAAAACATTTCTTCCTCTAAATAATGCTGATCCATGACATTTTTCTCTCACGTAAACAGCTGAGTTGCAGTGGATTGTTTATTCCCCTCAGAGCAAGGTTTGGTTGGAGATTCCAAAGGCATTGCATCCCTGGCTTCCACTCCAGGCACGTGGCACAGATAACCAGAGGTTATCTCCCAGGCAGGGAATTCCCAGGCCATTCCCATAATTTATAGATGAGCTCAGCTGAATGAACCCGACACGGAATTGTCACCGTCTGTTGAACAAACTGTGTTGAACTGTTGAACAAAGGGATATTTTTGCATCTGGCATCACACAACTGAGGCCCCACATGAGCATCTGTGCAAATCTGGGCTTGGTAATTGTGTTTCCTCAGAAGCATTCCTGCTATTTCACTGCTCAACTGTGCCTATTCTTGCTCATACTGGGTGTAAAGGTAATTTAATGGTATTTTTTTCATGTGAAGGATGTTTACAAGAAACTCTCTTTTCTCGGGGAAACATCTCTGTGCTCATCGATTCCTGTAAAATGCACCTGAGACTTCCCTGTGCCCGGAGGTGAAATGTTAAGACACAGCTCACATCCATCTATTAACCTCTCTCAGGCCCTCAGAATGGGTTGCCACGTGCAGATTCCACACTGGGAATGGTTCCTGGCCTGGCTTAGTTTGTACACCGGGAATTGCCCGGGATGGTGCCAGCCTGAGCCACCCCCGAGTGTGCCAAGGACGTGCCCACAAGTGACCAGTGTGGATGGACCAAGGGGCATCTCCACCAGCAAATGTTCCATGGCACAATTTATGGCATAAGGATAAGTCACGCTGTGTTTTAGGCACTAATTCCCACTGCCAGAAGGCAGGGATAGATGGGATATTGGGAAGGAATTTTTCCCTGGGAGGGTGGTGAGGCCCTGGCAGCCGTGGCTGCTCCTGGATCTCTGGAAGTGTCCAAGGCCAGGCTGGACAGGGCTTGGAGCAACCTGGGCTAGTGGAAGGTGTCCCTGCCCATGGCAGGGGCTGTAACTGGATGGTCTTTAAGGTCCCTTCCCACCCAAAGCACTCTGTGATTCCATGATTTACACCGGCCCTATTTTACACTCCTGATGCTCAGACCACTTCTAGACCACTATTATAAATAATGATGTCTCAATTCCTCTGGATGATTTCTTTCCTGGGTGCTATTTTTTCCACTAATGTGTTAAACTATTGAAGCATTGCTGCACTAGAGGAACTGGGAGTAAAACTATTTTAAAACTTAGCTCTTTCTTCCCTCTGTAATCACAGCTCTGTGCTGCCTTTCATTTCCACGTTCAGCTCAGTATCCAGGCAGTTTCCCTCCCCATCTGCCACGAGGAGCTGCAATTCAGGGAATTATTTCAGTTTAAGATGGCTGCTCTCAGAGAAAAGAATCACATGCTGTGTCCTACCCTTATATTTGGACTTTCTGTGTCCTTCTCCCTTCATCTGAAAGCAAAGTCCTTCACTCTCCAGGGATGCTACTGCTCTTTATTTGTGAGTAGATGCAGCAGCTACAAAAGGATGATGCTCCAGCTCTGCCAGAACTCTTTTTTTTTGGGCTGAAAGGACTATAAAGGGAAATTTTAAGACTTCTCTTATTTAGACTAACTGGTCTTAATGTCTTGGGAACACTTGTGCCTCTTTAAGAGAAAAGGAAAAAGCTCTTTCCCCTCAAATATCCCTGACAATAAACACAGAGACAACACCTGTAAAGCTGTCTTTTCCCTCGACTTTCTGCAGGTGCTGTAAAACCTCAGCCCCTTTTGCAAAGGGCTCCATAAAGTTCTCAGCCAGCTCCATCCAACCTGAAAACCTGCCCTGCACAAAGCTTAATATATTTTTACTGCACTGCAGGTGCAGCTTGGAAAGGCAGAGCCGCTGGAAATGCATGAAAAATTCCACATTGCAACATGGGAACGGCTCCTGAGAGACAGAGAAACCCTTCAAAATAGCTCCTTGATTCATTGGGAACAACAGCAAGGTTGACACATCCCCCACATTCCATCCCACCTGTGGGTTCATTACAGACACCAGAGAAATGCAAGCTCTGAAGAACCAAATTCCTTCCCCCACCTTTTATCCCTCTTGCTGGGTTTTATCTGCAACTTCAGCAACAGCTTGAATTGCTGGGAAACTTGACAAGGTGATTTAGCAAAGCTTGTTGCATTTTTTCTCCAAACATGCCAAACAGATGATATTCTGATAAAAAGGGGGAGGGGGAAATAAGATGTAGTCATTGTACATGACAAAAGCTCATTATTGGGGCATAAAAAAAAATCAAATGGAAGATTAGGGGCAGATAATGACATCCAGTGCTGAAGACAGACCAAAAAGAGAGAGAAAACCAGGCAATTGAATATAAAAATAGGATGGGAAGGACCTCTAACCCTTCTTTCCCTCTAGAGGCACGTTCAGCTTTACCTGTGTCAGTCCCAACAGATGTTTGTGAGCATCCCCAGTAACATCAGTGCCCTGTGCTAAATAATCATGTGCAGAAACATCAGTGGAATTCTGAAAAGCCACACACTGTGCCATAACTGCTGATGAAACTAAATTTAAGGAGGAAGAAATAACTTGCCATATTGCAAAGGAATAGAAACCCCTGGGTGATACAGAAAGAGCTGACTACACGTATTGAGGGGGGCTTGGGGAGGGGGTTTAGGAAAGAAGATGTTTCTTTTCTCTCCAGAAGTGTCTCTGCACTGGAATATTATTCTCCTCTGAGCTTCCTTTGAGGCAGCACACGCTCATTACATCATTTTGCTGCAATGTTAGAGATAACGACACTGAATCACCTGAAAGACAAGATTAAAATGTTTCCCCGTTTTACACATCCATCTGGGAAGAGCTTCAAAATGCCACAGAGAGAAATACAAGGATGCTGAAAATGTACTTCAAATCCCAGAAGTTGGGGAGGGCAAGGTGGATTTAAGCTCACATCTCAATGGGTTGGGTTATTTATTTTGGGCGTCAGCGTGAAAGCAATTCCAGCTTTAGTTGTTAGATCAGGCCCAGAGCACAATGGTTGGCATTTGATGGCCCTGTCAGATAACTCGAGTCCATCTTTTTATAAAAGGCTGGAAAATTATAGAGCTCCATGTGAAGAAGCACTTTAAAACCTGCAAAGCACAAGAGTGGGGAGGTGACCTGCACTGTCTTCTTTTAGTGCTTATTTCACTGATTATCAGGCAGAGAAAAATAACTCTTTTCTCGAGCCAGTGGTGAGTCAGAAAGAAAGAAAACAAACCCACTGTCCCATCACTACCTGAAAGGTGAAGTTATCCCTGTGCCAGCGCCAAGGGGAAACCTGAAATCAGCTTTAACTCTTGGTGGGTAACACGTAACTCTGAGCTACTGGTGTGACCCATTTGAGAGGGTTTCAGAGGCCACATCTTTTATTTCATGGCACCAATGCCATGTTGGCACAGGTCATTGAAGTCAATACAGGCCCACAAAAAGGAGAAATAGGCACAGAAATGAATAACCCATGACTGGGAGCAGTTCCTGTAGGTGAAGGTTGGCCTGCCCTGATATGCCAGAGTGCAGGGGGCAGGTGGGAAGGAGGATAAACTTAAAGCTCTTCTTTAAAGTCTGTGAAATATGTTCTTCTAAACGAGGAGGATATGATCAGATGTGAATTAAAGCAGAAACAACACAGAATCAAAGAATGGTTCAGGTTGGAAGAGACCTTTTAAAGGTCATGCAGTTCCAAGCCCCTGCCATGGGGCTTCCACTAGCCCAGGTTGCTCCAAGCCCTGTCCAACCTGGCCTTGGACATTTCCAGGGATCCAGGAGCAGTCACAGCCTCTCTGGGCAACCTGTGCCAGGGCCTCACCACCTTCCCTCACAGCCAGCACAGCCAGAACTTCCTTCCCAGTATCCCATCTCTCCCCACCCTCTGGCACTGGGAAGCCATTCCCTGTGTCCTGTCCCTCTGGCCCTTGTCCCAAGTCCCTCTCCAGCTCTCCTGGAGCCCCTTTAGGCTCTGGAAGGGGCTCTGAGGTCTCCCTGGATCCTTTTCTTCTCCAGGTGAACCCCCCCATCTCTCCCAGCCTGGCTCCAGAGCAGAGGAGCTCCAGCCCCTGGAGCATCTCCGTGGCCTCCTCTGGACTCTCTCCAGCAGCTCTATCTTTGATATTTGCCCCAAGTCCTCAGGATTAAATCACTCTCCAACCCAACTTCAGTTCTATATCTCCCTTTCTGCCTCAATGCACTCTTGTGTCATCTGACCAGACCCACATTCCCACACTATCTTTGACCTGCCAATTCTTGGTTGGAGATAATCCAAAGGTTTCCAGGTTGGTTGACCTATTTCTGTACTTTTAGGCAGATATTTGACAACATCAATGTTTCTTTTCCATCCCTTCCTGCAACTATCAAACCACAAATCCCAGTCACTCTAATAAGACATGTTAAGGCTCTGTAATAGGTATTTAGGAACACAAAAGTGTGGACAGGAAACATTTTTTCCCCTACATGGAGCAACTAATTTTATTGAAGTGTTGGGTTAATGTAGAATATTTTTTTTTCTTTTAATGTGTTTCTATACCTGCCTAATGTGTTTATATACCTGCCTCTAAGCTCTTTTGGGGGGTTTCTATAAGGGATAAAGGACTGGTCTGTGGTCTAAAGATCACAGAATCAATCCCAGAATGGTTTGGGTTGGAAAAGACCTTAAAGATCATCCCATTCCAACTCCTTCCATGGGCAGGGACACCTTCCACAGACCAGGTTACTTCAAGCTCCATCTAAAAATAAAGATTCCAAGGATGGGGCAATTGTCATGGTTCTGTTTGAGTCCATCCAACTAAATACTCCAAACCAAGAGGCAACATCCAAACATCAGTTTGGTACCTGACATGTGCCAACTCGGGCCCCATCTGGGAATGGCCCAGTTCATCTGGCCAAAACTGTGTCAGAGGCTTTCCTAAAAACCCTGGGCCAACATCTGAGCCCAAGTCCTGGCTGTGTTCAGTTTACTAATAGAGATGTATTTATCAGGCTGCAGTTAAGGCAAATTAAAGTGCTGTGGGTCTGTGAATTCTGCTCTGCCAGGACGTGCTCACTGGGGTGGGTTCACAAATGGGCTCAGCTCAGTGCAGCTGCAAGTCAGGGATCCTGTCTGGTGTCAGCTCAGCTCGTGTGGGGCTTTGTTTTTATCCAGAGTGGGTTGCCAGCACTCACTGCATATGCTAAACATAATTAAAGCCTCTTTCTTCAATTAAACCTTTTGTCTTTGGCTAATAAGGCAGAATCCGGTCAAACCTCCGGGTAATACAGAGAAATGAGTCCGTAAGTGCCTCATGGAATTCTTGTGCAAATACAGGCCTTGTGGATTTGATTTATTTCCTTTGTACCTTTATATTGTGGTCAGGCCCTGGGCCAGGGAAGTGGTGGAATCACCATTCCTGGAGAGATTTAAAAGCCACGTGGATGTGGCACTTGGGGACATGGGTCAGTGGTGGCCTTGGCAGTGCTGGGGGAATGGTTGGTCTCTGATCCTAGAGGGCTTTTCCAACCTAAATGATTCCATGATTCTATATAGAACATATCACAGTGGATTCCAGGACTTCTGCCCTCCAGCCTTTCTCCACTTTTATTTCTTTGTTTTGGTTTGTTTGTTTTTTTTTTTTAATTTGGTTCCTCATCACTGTTAATAGATATGGAATCAAAATGTCTTAATTATGAAATGTGCCCGAATTAAAATACCATGAATAAAACCAGTTTAGGAAAAGCCAGAGGGAACTGTGTCCTTTAATCAGCCAGTTTATTAATAATGTAATAAATTCTCCCAAAAAGTCCTCTCAGGGCTCACAACTTTCTGAGGGAAGATTTTGCTGGGGGGATGTCAAAGGATCTTGTGCTCAGTGAGTCAAACTGTGCTTGGGGCACGAGCTGGACTGCTAAAGGAAAACATTTAAAATTGGGTTTTATGTCACCTTCAGGGTGGTGATGTTTAAGCCAAACATAAATAAATAATTGCAAACCCCATGGGAGATAAAACCATGACATAAATACTCAATGGGAGCGAGATTTGCCCGCTTCCAGCTCAGTAAACTCTCAGGGATGCTCAGGAAGTGCTTCTGAGTTACTCTAATTAAAGGGAGATTAGGATGTGGCCACACGTAAATCTGTTTTGTCAGGATCATGTGTTCATGTAAAAGGAATATAATTTGGAGAAAGCACTTGGCTAAAAGCTTACTATATATACCCACCTGTTTTTCCAAAGATTTTCTATAGCAACCATCATCAAAGGGGTTTTAGAGCAACAGCATCACTGTACAGAAATCTAAAGTCATTATATTTTCTGCTGAAAAACTAATTTTGGCTGGAAATGACAACATCAGTGGCAAAGCTGCATTTTATAAAAATATTCTAGTTTTCCTAAGAAATTACAATTTTTAAACTCCACTTTAGGGATCTTCTGGTCTCCTATATCAGAATAATGTTCACCTTCATCAAGCTCTTTATCCCTATTTTTTTCCTCCCTTGCCATCAGAAATTATATCCAGGAAATAAAAGATGGCCATGAAATAATGAAAAGGTAGCAAGAACTACATCTTTTTTTATTATTTTACTGGTCAAAATGGGGAAAACAAGAAGGCAAAGACATGGCAAAATGGGACTTCTTCGAAAATGGCTTCATGAACATTTCCATGGAAAAATTAGAAATTCCATTTCATTTCTGGAAAAACATAACTCAAAATGCCAACAGCTTCATAACTTCCACCTCCCTCCCCACAAATAGCTCAACTAAGGGCTCAAAATAGATTGAAAAGAGTGATATTATATATTAAACTTTATACAGAATATACCGATACAGCCCTGAACATCTCTGATCATCCTCAACTTTCTGGCTCTGAACTTTCTCTTGTGAAGCTGATGAATTTATTTCACTTCAAGAATAGAAATTCAATTCAACAATGCAATGGCCTTAAGGAAAGTGTGGCAGACAGCAGGTGCCCCAGTTTTCCAAGAAGAACACGATAGGAACCATCTCCAGGAAGGAGGATTCCACCATTTTCCTGAATCACACCAAGGAACTGATTCAAATTTAAGTGAAAAACAGCAAAAAAAAAAACAACAAAAAACTTTTTTTTTTTTTTTTAACAGCATGAGGAGTCCTGGTAAAAATTGCAAACAAACTCATTATTTTTCCCTGCCTCAAAGGCAGCTGAGATTGTTGGGGGATTGGGGCACATGACACACAAGAGAGGCTGAGAATGTGTCCCATTCCCAAAGGAATGATTGATGGGAGATTTTACTGCATTCTAAACTATTAAGGAGGGTATAAAGAAGACAAAACCAGACTCCTTTACAGGTGCAAAACTGAAGGATGAGAGAAAACAGGCACAAGCTGTAAGAGGAGAAAGCATTTTTATTGTGAGCGTGATCAAAAATTATATTAAAATTCAACTGGACACAGCCTTGAGCAACCTGATCAAAGCTGGGCCTTCTTTGAGCTCAGGCTTGGACCACAGACCACCAGAGGTTCCTTCCAGTCTAAATTATCCCTATTTCTACAATCCTAATATTCAAATACCCTCACTTCCACTAGCCCAGGTGGCTCCAAGCCTCATCCAACCTGGCCTTGGACACTTCCAGGGATCCAGGTGCAGCCCCAGTTTCTCTGGGCAACCTGTGCCAGGGCCTCCCCACCCTCAGAGGGTAGAATTTCTTCCTACTCGTTAATACAAACCTGCCCTTAATATTCTAGTCTAGTCTAGTCTAGTCTATATAATTTGTATTAATTTCATTTCCCAATGAATTCCCCAGAATTGAACAGGGGGTATCAATAATTGTCTTAAAATCAGAAGCAAATCCAAGATCTTTTACCTGTTTTTGCTCAATACACCACTGGTACCATGTTTGTTACCTTTGGGTCAGACACACTGTGGCAGCTCACTCTGCTAAACCATTTTTGATTAGATTCTGATCATTTTTCCAGGATATTGTCTCCATAACTTGTCTCCTTCGTGACTGAATACCTGCACAATCTCTGTCTGATCAAACTTTACATGACATCAACACTGTTTTTCTGGAGAAGGTCAAGCCCTGTCAGGTACAAACAGCACAGAACCTCTTGCACCCACTGTGGCTGGAATTCAGCCCCCAGCCCTTGTTCTCAGTACAAGAGTTGAACATTTTCTGAATCCCATCCTTCCCACGGGCAGCATCTTATGCAGGATGAGCCTCCTCAGGCTCAGGGGGAAACAAATGAATGGCTTTTATCAGACTTAAAATATTCCTTTATCCACATAACAGAGACTCTGCCCGGGCTGAGAGAGGTAAGAAAGTTGCACTGAGGTATGAAAATGCACGTGGAAAAAGTTGTCTGCAGTTTTTGTCCTCCAGTGATCCTTTCTCAACCATTTTTAGGGACATCTGTACCAACTGCTCCTCAGTGACATCGCTGCTCCCATGTCTAAATCCGACCTCAGCAGCTTTACCGCTCCTTTGCCCGAGTTTTATCTATTTTAGTCTTATAAATGACCAAGGCAAAGACTTTGAATTAATTCTGATGGGTTTTTCTTTCTTTCTTTTTCACCAAATGAACGAGTCCATTTATATCAGGATGAAATGAACTTCCTAACAATTACATCCTCTGCAGCACTTCCTTCAAAAATGACATAATTCAGATGACAACACAGTCTGTAAGTCCTCCATCCATTAACTTGGGCAGT
Source organism: Pachyramphus minor (assembly GCA_013397135.1). Taxonomy (NCBI): domain Eukaryota; kingdom Metazoa; phylum Chordata; class Aves; order Passeriformes; family Tyrannidae; genus Pachyramphus; species Pachyramphus minor. The sequence goes on along the minus strand of VYXB01005973.1, from coordinate 130,307 downwards.
ACATGTTTGCTCATTATGCCTTTTTCTTTAATAAAGTGTGTTTTCCCATTCATCCACCTACCATTCCTGTGTTTCCTTGGTTTCCTATAAATAAACGGCCCTGGAATTACGGACAATAATATTTATATCTCAAATATTTTTGTTTATACGGTTTTTTGGGCTTTAAATGCGTGAAGTTATTTACAGAACTGGAAGAAAAATACGATGTGTGTTTTTCTGAGGGTGTTTTCATCAGGGAAGGCAAAAATTCTGTGAAAATACATTGACTTTTTTTTTTTTTCCCCCTATAAAGGATTCCTTAACAGAAGGACATTGATGACATAAAAAGTCAAACATAGATTAACTAAATCTTCCACAAACCTGAAGGAGTTGGGTTCTAATGACCTGAGCCCACCTAGAAAGTCCAGAACAAGTGAACCTCTCCCAGCCTCCCAAATAAGGGCAATATTTGCTAGATGCTGTTTCTTATAGTTTCTTTTCCCTTTCCTGAATGATCCCAAAGGACCCCAGGACAAGCATTTTTGGTGGTTAACCTTCAACTTATGCACAAAGAAGAAACCACAAGATCTGCCAGTAAATGCATTTACGAATAAATTCAAATCACAGAACATGATCTAATCCTTCACCCTCGAGTTTCTAAAAGGGAACTGTTTTCAAGTGCTTCTCTGAGAGTTTAAAAGCAATGAATAGCTGGAATTCAATTGTGAAGAAATGTCTCAGGGACCTTGGACAAGGGGAAACAGATTTTTGCTAATACTCCACCACAGCTGGCGGGTGAAAGGATTAACAAGGGCTTGGGCTTCTCAGAATGAACGAGGAGCGACGTGAAACAATTAGTAACTAGAAAAACTAAGGGTGTGTGTTGAGGCACCTTAAACAGCTTCAAAATCCCTACTTTGCCCATGAGTAGCATGTTGAATGTGCAGACATCAAGCTCAACATGGGCAATTTAACCTGTTCAGAACCATTTTGAAAGTAATTTGAGTATCAATATGCTCCACTAGTGTTTCTGAGGCTGCAATAAAGTCACATCTACCAGCTTGAACCTCACCAACCTCAAGCCCTAAGTGAAGTTATTTTCCTGAGTTTTAGTAGTAGTTTTACCATAAACTACCTTTTGTGAGGCCTTTGGGAGAAAAGGCAGCAGAAGAAATTCATGGAATGCCTTTACTAATGGATCTCTTTGTTATCCTGCGTTCTCACCATCTGTTTCTTGAAAATACTTCTTGCCTCTCACCTCATACAGGAACCACAAGTGGGTTTGGAGACAGGACAATCTCACTGCTACATCTCAACATAACACTTCACCCAAGTGGGTTTAGGGCTTGGAGTGGCTACTAAAACATGAGGATATAAATAATGCAGAAAGCTCCAAAGCCAAAATCTGGGTCCTTGCCCGGTTCTGAGCAAACCGAGGCATGAGGTTTGGGCTGCTCCAGGTCCCTACTCAGACTTTATAACACCTAAAATGCAGGTGCCTGGCATTAATTCAGTACTTCAATTAAACAGCAGAGGCTCCAGCTACCACCTATACTGGCATAAAAATGTGCCAGGCCCTATTTTCTCCTCCTGAGGCCCAAATAACATGGCACAGCTACACTTGCATCCTTCCCAAACATACTGGTTGCATCCAAAGAGCCGACTGGGAATAGTTCCTTGTCTTTCCAAGTTTCCTAACCATGCCTGGTCACTATCCAGGAGAGTTTCTGTCCCAGGAATCCTTATATCATTTTTGTAGTGTGCAGAATGACTTTCCAAGTGCCCACAACTCCACTTGGTTCTCCCAAAAAATAACACTGACTTGGCCCAGGCAGTTGTGAAGAGTAATTCAGAGTCGGCCTGTTTGAAATTCTAAGCACAAAGATGAGTCAATCCACTTGATCTGAAGCTTAAACATCTGAATGAGGGGCTCCTACTACTGACATCCCACCCAGACTCAAAATATAAAGCGGTCTCCTGAGGCCAAACATTTAACTAAGAAGAACTCAGCTTTTTGAAAATCAATAGGGAAAAAAAAATGTTCTCATGCAGCTGTTGGGTCCTCGCAGGAGAAATGGAAGTGTGTCATTTCTGGAACCCAAAATGGTAGGTGGCATCTATTTGAGTAGGATTCATTTAAAATAGGGTCAGAGACTCATAGAACCCCAAAGTGATTGGGTTGGAAGGGACCTTATAAATTTCATTCCAACCCCCTGCCATGGACAGGGACACCTTCCACTACACCAGGTTGCTCAGAGCTCCATCCAACCTGGCCTTGAGCACCTCCAGGGATGTGGAAAAGGCAGGGATGTAGTTCTAGTTAATCCTTTAGGTTCAGGGAAAAGGTGGGGGAAATTGCCATTGAGGAAAACTGACTCCAGACCTACTCTGGGCCATGTTGGATCGTTCCCAAGAGGAGCTTCTCTCTTCCCGTGGATAATGGAGGAATCCTGCCTGACACTTTTAGGTTAAGGTCATTAGTTTTAAACAGCTAAAGCAAAGTAAGAGTAGTCCCCCTCTGAGTGCTTAATTAATCAAACTGATGTGCTTCTGTTCTCTGGCCCAAAACATGTTCCATCCCAGTTTACAGATCCTGGAGGAGATGCTGCTGGAAAGCAGTGTTCCTGGGTATTTAACATGTTTTAGGCACCACAGATAAACCATCTGACTCCTACACAGTGCCCAGGCCCAAATGCAGACATGTCAGTTCTGTGATGATTCCAGTTGAAAAAATTAATTCACTATTACGGGATGGATATTCTCCAGATATCCCTTTCCCACAGTCCTAGAAGATGAGAATACTGACTATTATTATCCTGTGTGCTGGAATATGCTCTCATTTTCCCCTTAACTAGAACTAAATACATTGAAAATTCATTTTATGGGCTGATAATCTGAAACATTTCTCTGTAATCTTTGTTCCTGCACCTTCCATTACTAAGGGCAACTGATCTAACTGGACTTGTCCCTGTAAGTGCACACACACTATCCATGACCATCCATATGGATATCCAATGTCCATATCCAACAGTGGGGAAGAAGAAACCATCACACTAAAGCATTTTTTTAGGGCTCAAGAGATTCTAGAACCACGTGGAAAGTTGGGAGGAAGAGGGAGAGACAAGTGAAGGTCTGTTGGTGGCGGCTGAACCCCTTTCCTTTTCACCACCTTTCATAACAGGCCGTAGGTTGGATGTGCCGATGGACTTTTCCAAGGAGAAACACTGATCAGTATTATGGTTTAGATCATAGAAACCATCAGAAGGACCATGATCAGTTATCAGATTCATTTTATTTAGTAAGTTTTACCAGCAGACATCACCAGTGGAGACCTTCACTCCAGGTACAGAAGTGGCGGGGATTCCTGGAGTTCAAAAGCATTGTCACTAACATATCCAATGCTTTGGGTTGGAAGGCACCTTAAAGGTCATCTAGCTCCGCCATGGGCAGGGATATATCCTAAAGCCTCACGGATAAAAGTGTTAAATATCAAACAGCAGAACGTGTTTTGCGTTTTTAGTAAATTTATTGGTTTTCCCCTTAATGACTGCGATTAAGGAGTTGGGAAAATAACATGTCCACAAAGTTAATACTCGGCTACAATTGCAGGTGCTGACCTCTCTGGTGAGCAGTGATAAGGCCCAAGGGAATGGCTGGAGCTGGGTCAGGTGAGATTTAAGCTGGATATCAGGAGAAAGTTCTTCCCCCAGAGGGTGGTTGGGCACTGAACAGGTTCCCCAGGGCAGTGGTCATGGCCCCAAGGCTGCCAGAGCCCAAGAAGTGTTTGGACAATACTCTCAGGGACAAGGTGGGATTGTTGGGCTCTCCTGTGCAGGGCCAGGAGTCAGACTGGATGTTCCTTTTGGGTCCCTTCCAACTCAGGATATTCTGAGTTTCTCTGAACTAACTCATTAATTCACATCTTGCTGCTGTAGACATCAAAACCTTAAACCCAAATTGCAGACTGAAGGCCAGAGTACTCCAAGAAATTGTGAATACTTAATCTGAAGCATTTGAAGACAGAGAAACTGAGGCCCAAAGAGTGTTTGACTCCAGAAAAAGTCAGAGAGCACCAGGCTATTCATAGAAACCAGTCCCTGACCCCCCTGCTCCAACCCACGAGCTGCTGTGAAACTGTCTCTGTCCAAAGGAACGGGCTGCCCAGAGAAGCCGTGACTGCCCCATCCGTGGAAGTGCTCCAGGTGTGGTGGGACAGGGCTTGGAGAAACCTGGGATAGTGGAAGGTGGATTGGAACCAGAAGATCTTTTAGATCACTTCCAGCCCACACCATCCCACGATTCTAAAAGAGTTTCCCTTTGCAAGGTTAAAACCATCAGTCTTATTTTCTCCCTCCAGATCAGGTAAAACCAGCAATTTCTAAACTTTCCCTCTCCAACTTTCCCCCCCCCTCGCTCCCCTCCCCGCTCCTTTCGGAGAGGCACATTTGGTATTTGTTTTTAATCCTGGCCGGTTTTCAGTTCGCAGAACCTGATGCAGGAGAAGAGTTACTTGATATTCCGAAGGCGTTATTTTAAGACGAAACAATGTAAATTCTGATTGGGGTGGCAGATGGCTGGCAGTTCACTGTTTGGCAAACCAACTGGTATGGTATGTTAGAAAGTCGGAGCAGCAGGTAGTACAGCTCAATTTGAAACGACCACAGATGCTCGGAGAGGCGCGGGGGAAGGGCGCAAGCTGGTCAGGAAATTAAGAACAGTAGTCAGGGCTCATAGGGGAAAAAAAAAAAATGGGAAAAAAAATATAAAAATGACAGTAATTAGCTGAAAGTTTTCTTCTCCCAATCAGCACTTTTTGGATGAGAGTTAGGAGAGATGAGAGCGAGCCCGGCGCGATTCACGTGAACGCGGCGCTCATTTCTGAGCTGTGCCCTCATGACTTGAAAGCTTTTGCAGCACTCACATCCCACGTGAGGGGTGTAGGTTTATACAAGCCCTGTGCTGCTCTTCACAGAGGGATCAAAGTCAGCCCTGTTCTCCAAGCTGGCCTGGTGTTTGCCCCCTCCTTGCACACTGCTGGGGCATCCATCTGGATGGACCAAGCATTAGGTGGGACTTGACGTTCTTGGAGGTATTTGCCAACCTTAATCATTGAATCACAGAATCAAGGAATGGTTTGGGTTGGCAGGGACCTTAAAAACCATCTCATTCCACTCCCTGCCATAGGCAGGGACACCTCCACTCTCCCAGGTTGATCCAAGCCCCATCCAACCTGGCCTGGAAAACTTCCAGGGATGGTGCAGCCACAAATTCTCTGGGCAACCTGTGCTAGGGCCTCCCCACCCTCAAGGCCAACAATTCCTTCCCAGGATTCCATCTAACCCTTGCCTTCTGGCACTGGGAAGTCATTCTTTGTGTCCTGTCCCTCCAGGCCCTTGTCCAAAGTCCTTCTCCAGCTCTCCTGGAGCCCCTTTAGGCACTGGAAGGGGCTCCAAGGTCTCCCGGAGCCTTCTCTTCTCTTCTCTGGGTGAACCCCCCCCAGCTCTCCCAGCCTGGCTCCAAAGCAGAGGGGCTCCATCCCCCTGATCAACCTGTTGGCCACCTCTGGGCTCACTCAAACAGGTCCATGTCCTTCCTGTGATGGGGACCCCAGAGTTGGAGGCAGCTCTGCAGGAGGGGTCTCATCAGAGTGGGGCAGAGGGGCAGAATCCCCTTCCTATGATTCCGTGATCTCTGTTCCCATCAGCTTCTTGCAGAAGTCTGGGGAGGACAGAAGTCTGTCCTTGCCACCCGCTCCACCACAAGAGGGGAGCGCTCGTCACCCGCTCTTGTTTTTTCCCAAATTGGTAACTCAGTGGGATGAGTTGCCCTCTGGAGCAGCCCAGCTTCCTGCACTCCTGCAGATTTCAGAGCTTAGAAATGTCTCACTTTGTGGTGGCTAAAAGTAGCTCTGCTGGATCCTGATGGAAAGGGTGGGAGATCTCAAAAAGAGCTTCACTCAAAGTGTGGAGCAAAACTTTACACCTCCCCAGCTTGGCTAACCCGGTGCCAGGGGCCAACTGGAACAGCCTGGCCATGCCCATGCTCTTCTGTGCTCCAGAAATGAGTAACACCATCCAAACTGCCTTTTGGGAACGGTGTCTGGTAGGTGCCAGCTCCTAAAGTGTGCTTGGGAAGAGTCTGGAAAGTTTACTGGGATAGGCTGAATAAGAAGAACACCCCTGGAAATGTCCAAGGACAGTTGGACAGGGCTTGGAGCAACTTGGGATAGAGGAAGGTGTCCCTGCCCATGGAAGGGAGTGGAGCAAGATAATCCTTAAAATCCCTTCCAAGCCAAACCATTCTGTGATTCCATGATGATGATTTTAGGAACAGCAGCACCCACAGGTCAGGCCTGTGCCCTGGCCATGTTTATCAGCAAATCAGCAGCAGATTTTATCAGCCCCTCCAGACACCCACAAATGCATACCCACAGCACCATGTCAGCAAGCCTGAGAGGACTATAAACTCCACCCTTGCACAGGGTCCATCCAAGGAAGGATCCTGGTTGTTCTCACTGTGTCACCAGTTGGACAGATAAAGGCTACACAGAACTTCAGAATCACAGAATCATTTCAGTGACATCATCGAGTCCAACCATCCCCCAGCACTGCCCAGGCCACCACTAACCAATGTCCCCAGCTGCCACATCTACATGGCTTTTAAATCCCTCCAGGGAAGGGGACTCTACCCTTCCAATGCTTGACCACCCTGGTGAAGAAATTGTTCCTAATATCCAACCTAAACCTCCCTTGGCACAACTTGAGGTTGTTTCATCCCGTTCCCTCCTACACAGATAATGCAGCTGTAACTCAGAGGGAAGCTCTCCTGTGGAAATACCTGCAGGGTCGACCTGCTGTCAACCATCAGTCTTGCCCTCATCTCAACCTTCCCACAAGCAAAGAAGACAAACTGGTTTTGAACACCCTCCTTGATTCCTCACACCCTGCACTAGGGAAGAACAGCTCATGACCATGTAGTACATGAACTAACTGATCAAATGTTCCCAAACTTTGGATCCAGGTTCAAGTTTTCCAACATGATCATTTCTAGCCTGGAAGGTTCCTCCAGGTATTTTTTAGCCATGCTTATGCTGCGTGCTGTACATCTCTGGGTGCTAATGAGCATTGAGAGGGGTTCAGTTGAAGAAATTCCACTCTGGACCAAGTGTGCTGAGAACATTCAATCAAAGCAACCAACAAAATTAGGGAATGCCACAACTGGAGTTGTACCTGCACACTTCCCCATCCCAGACAGCACATGTGGAGGAGACCTTCCTCTGATCTTGGATGGGGCTTGGAGCAACCTGGGATAGTGGAAGGTGTCCCTGCCCATAGCAGGGGGTTGGAACTGGATCATCTTCTAAGTCCCTTCCAACCCAAACCGTTCTGGGATTCATTGTTCTTGCAAAGATTTGTTCTAATCCAACTCCCCTGAAACAAAGTTAATCACAGGAGGAGAATTTGGTCTTTAAGGTGATTTTGCTGTTTTCTGCTCTATAATTTCATGGAGGTCCTTTCCAGGGCTGGTTTGTTTATAAGGGGAGGCAGCACTCCTTCATGGCACACTTAACTCTGTTTAACATCATCTTCATCAACTCTAAATGATCTTTCTTCCCTCCAAGGGATGTATTTCAATATTTTAGCAAGCACATTGTGCTACACAGAGCTCTCCAAGCCCTTCCTGCCTACAATTCATGGAAATGAAGCAGTTAAGCACAAAAACAATCTACCTGTGAACACACACAAATTGCAGACTGGTGATGAGGCAATTAGATAGAGAGTTAATTTATAGGAAAAAAACACAGGAGAGCTGGATATTTCCTCAGATGTGCATCAGTATTCTACAACATTGTAGAAGATTATATAGGAACACGGGATTGCTTTGCTCATATCATGCTGTATTTTACTAAAAATTGTAGAAAATGTGTATACAGGGCACTCTATTACTTGGAAACTCATCTGCAATCAGGAAATTAAAGATCACTATAAACCAAATTCAGGCAGGGGAAATATTAGGGCTGTAATGCCCAAAATGGCTCCTGAATGTTGAGATGTTGATGCAAGTTTTTTTGTGTTATTTATTGAGGGAATTTCGTAGGTGCCTGGCACCTCAAATTAGAGAGCCATAAAAAATGCAGATTATTGTTTAACAGCTGGGAGAAGGAAGTAACTCACATCCCCCAGCTTCAGGCACAGGAGATTGCTGACATCCCTCAACAGGCTGCAGAGAAAGGAGGCAATTCCATGTGTCCAAGTCCCAGCTTGTGCTGATGCAGAGCCCTTCTCTCTCCATTAACTCCAGCAGGAACAGGGACAGACCAGCTGGCTGAGTTATCTACCCAGATTTACCTCATTTTTACCCCTTTATTTTTTAAGCTGGAGGCAAAGCAGGAGTTTATTCCACCATATTGACCAGTAATAAACATCACAAGCATCACTACTCCCCATTCATCTGCAGCACTGAAAACCTGAGAATTCCTCCTGCACATCCCCTGCATCCCACTGGCTATAAAATAAACCACTTGGGCCAACTCCTAAGTGTTGCATCACCTTTGAAAGGCCTTGTCTTGAGGTCTAACACTATTAAATTTTCTTTATGGCATCTGGAAATAAACATAAAACCGTCTCTGCTAACATTTGGGAATGACACAAAGTTTGACATCATAATAAGTATTAAGGAGGATGAGGTGGCCATAAAACCAGCTTGGATTCCTTAGTACATTAGGCTCAATCAGCAACCCCATCTTTTAATATAGACATATGAGTCTGTGTTCAGCTAAGAAAGCAGGAATGGAGAGAACAAAGGATTACATAATGGAAAATAGCATCTAAAAGTAATTTAGGGGTCACAGTAGCCAAAAAGCTTAGCACTAGGATCCCATTAGGATGCCGTGATGAAAAGCACTAATGCAATTCATGGACATGTGCAGAGCAGAGGAGGAGTAGGAGGAGAGAGTGACTTGATTTTCATTTACAGCAGCACTGAGACTAATGCTGGAATATTAAATCCACTCCTGCCAACCACATTTTTAAAGGATGTTGAAAAAACGGGGATGGCGTAAGGAAGATCTGCAGGAGGAACGTCAGGACTGCAGAGCATGTCTTTGGTTTCGAGGGGACTGGCTTGAAATTCTGCATGTCCAGGAAACCCAGATTATCACAGAATCACTGAAGGGTTTGGGTGGGAAGGGATCTTAAAGATCATCTCATTCCAACCCTCTGCCATGCACAGGGAACTTTCCACTAGACCAGGTTGCTCCAAGCCCTGTCCAACCTGGCCTTGGACACTTGAGCTGTGACAAATTTTCCTCTGGCAGAAGGAAAAGTGATTGATCTGGGCATAGATCTGTGCACTGATGAAAATTTCTGAGATGAAAACATCCCCAACACTGCTGAATTCAGTGAATGAGGACTTGATCTGTCCCAGAGCTTGGTACTTCATCAATATTTGACCATCAACATTTTAAAGCAACAGTTAATGAGGCAAATGAAAAACTTAATGTTATGTGGATAAAGATGATTAGGATCAAATTATGTTCATCAAAAGAAATTGCCTCTGAAATGAATTCCTTAAATGTCCCAAGGAAACCAGGGAGTGTCAGGAATGTTGTCATCTACTGCACTGACATATGCTTTGTGTACGTGGACTGAATTCCCTCCTGCCCCTGCATTGACAGAGCAGAGAATATCTTCCAAAAAAACTGGAGTGACCCCCAGGATCAGGGTCAGACACCTGGATCCAGGTGTTTACACAGACTGGAATCAGTTCCCACACATTCACATCCAATGTGTGGCCATTTGTGGTGCCCTGGAGCACCCAAACCATCTACAAGGGGCTGACAGAGGCCACAGCTGAAGGATGGAGCCACCCAGAGGGACCTGGACAAGAAGGAGCAGTGGCCCACGGGAATGTCATGAGGTTTAACAAGATCAAGTGCTGGTGTTGCATTTGGGTCAGGGCAACCCCCAGGATCAACCCAGCCTGGGGATGAACGGATGGAGGAGCCCTGGGGAGAAGGATTTGGGGGTGCTGGTGGGTGAGAGGCTGGACATGACCCGGCCATGGGCACTCCCAGCACAGAAACCCCCCGTGTCCTGGGCTCATCCCACAGCGTGGGCAGCAGGGGAAGGGGAGATTCTGCCCCTCTGCCCCCTCAGGTCAGACCCCACCTGCAGAGCTGCCTCCAGCTCTGGGGAACAACAGCACAAGAGAGACATGGAGCTGTTGGAGTGGGTCCAGAAACGGCCAACAAGTTGATTAGGGGGATGGAGCAGCTCTGCTGTTGGGAAAGGTTGAGAGAATTGGGATTGTTCAGCCTGGAGGGGGCTTTGGGTTGAGCTAAATGTGGTCTTTCAGTACCTGAAGGGAACCTACAGGAAAGAGGCAGAGAGACTTTTTCNAACAGCACAAGAGAGACATGGAGCTGTTGGAGTGGGTCCAGAAACGGCCAACAAGTTGATTAGGGGGATGGAGCAGCTCTGCTGTTGGGAAAGGTTGAGAGAATTGGGATTGTTCAGCCTGGAGGGGGCTTTGGGTTGAGCTAAATGTGGTCTTTCAGTACCTGAAGGGAACCTACAGGAAAGAGGCAGAGAGACTTTTTCTAAGGGCCTGGAGGAACAGGACAAGGGGGAACGGCTTCCCACTGCCAGAGGGCAGGGAGAGATGGGAGATTGGGAAGAAATTCTTCCCTGGGAGGGTGGTGAAGCCCTGGCACAGGTTGCCCAGAGAAGCTGTGGCTGCTCCATCCCTGGAAGTGTCCAAGGCCAGGTTAGATGGGGTTTGGAGCAACCTGGGCTAGTGGAAGGTGTCCCTGTCCATGGCAGGGGGTTGGAACAAGATGTTCTTTAAGGTCCCTTCCAACCCAAACTATTCCATGATTCCATGATCTACAACCTGCCGCTGACCTGCACCGACCTAGACAGATGGATTCCCACCAGGATGAAGGTGTCAGAACATCTCCAGTGACACTGGATCATTTCAACCAGGGCAGATCACTTGGTTCTAAGGGGAGAACTGAGTTTGAGATGGAGACACCTACATAGAGGTGTTTACATATATGGGTCTTCATAGAATCATGGAATGGTTTGGGTTGGAAGGGACCTTAAAGTTCATCTTGTTCCACCCCCTTCCATGGGCAGGGACACCTTCCACGAGAGCAAGTTGCTCAGATGTCGTGTCTGTCAGGTGTCTAAACTGCCTGTATGGTTAATGAACACCTCATCACAGGATACAGGAGGAATTCCACTCTCCCTGAGCAGACATCTGATCACCTGCACAGCTCTCTGGACCCCGTGGGGTCTCCTGACCAGTGCACAGGTGGTGCCTCCACGGAGACACTTGAATGCAAAAGCAGCATCTCCCCACAGTTATCATTTCCTGGTGTGCCAGTTCAGAAGGTAAAAGTTTAAAATCTGGTGTAAATTTGGACAGAATAAACCACCAGGATATTGAATCAAAGGGAATCCAGAGCTACTCTGAGTAGGAGCACATACCAAAGGAAGCTGGAGGTGACAAAACCCACTCAGGTCAAGGATTTTGAAGGATCCTTGAAGGAGAGAAGATGTGAAATAAATATGAACCAAAGAACTGTTGTTCTGGGGTAGCACATTCATCTGATATCTGAATAGATCCCCCTGTTTTGGCAAATAGTGTCAGTCATTCCTGGCCCAGTATTCCCATGTGCCACCCAGAAATGCTTTCCCTCTGCTCTTAGAAAAACCTAAAATTACAGAGCTGTCCATCAACAGACCCACATGTGAAGGAGAAACTGGGGAAAGAATGAATTTCTAAATAAATTCTGATTATCTATAGAAAAAAAACCCAGATGATATTGTCTGCAACAACATCAGACTGAATTTTGAAGACATGAGGTATTCTACAGCAATTGTATTTTTAGTTGGCCCATTGCTACAATAATTCATAATAAACTCTGAATATTATGCTGAGAAAACATTGGGTTTTGTCATGAACATCTGCCTACTTTGGGTTTTATTAGATGAGAAAGAAAACGCTTTATAAGAACAAGAGCATTTGCTTATCTTTCAGGGACTTGCAGAGTTTCAAAACTGCCTTAAAAACCCTAAATTAAATTGTTTGTCAGAAATCAGGTTCCTCCTGTTCATGCTGTCACCTCTAACACAGAAAAAACACATCCATAAGGTTTCCTTCTTCCCTTTTTTTTTCTTATTTTTTTTATGATGTCTGCATTCAAAAGTAAAGGGAAGCTGAAAACTCAGAGGATTGGAGGGTTTTTCCCATGAAGTTATGAAAGCCCAGGCTTTGAAGAGGGCAGTCACCACGACAGGATGACACCCTGGGACACTGGGGGATGGCAAAGTCATTTCCTAAGGGGCAAAGAAGAGGGAATAGGATGAAGAAAGAAGGCACAGGAAAGGATTTCCTAAAAAAGGATTAGGAGAAGAATTTGCTACGGGAAAGAAATCCCAGAATCCCAGAATGGTTTGGGTTGGAAAGGCCCTTAAATCTCGTCTAGTTCCAAGGTCTAGAACCTTCCACTACCCCAGGTTGCTCAGAGCCCCATGTGGTGAGGAACCCCTTGTTTTCCTTTAACCTCTCTATTCCCTATTTGAGATACACAGAAAAGAAAAGGCTGATCAGCACCAAAACATCATGATTTCTGTTGCCATCAGTCAGGGTTCAGGGCTCTGTCCACCTTCATTCCTATTTTAGGAGGAGGCTAAAAGGCTTCTCTCCTATTTTACTACAATCTTGAGGAACAGCCTCTGACTTAAACACCTCCCCCAAAAAAACCTGTCACCCCCAAACTCATTATCCTTCAGCAGGAACTGCACTGGCATCTAAACCAGCACTGCAGGAACTAGGAAGAAATAAAAAGAAATAGTGTTTTCAGAGGTTTTCCTAAGATAAAACGGTTTTCCTTCTGAGTCAAAGACAACACACACCAGCCTTTGGAGAGACCCAGGGCAGACTCCAAGTCCCCTTTCTGTGCCCAAAATGCAGAGTTCACTCTGCTGCACCCCCAGTTAAAGCCCAGATTTAGTGAAGGCTCAAACCCCACTAGACACGGGTGAGAACTGTTCAAGTACCATGGGCAGGTAACACAGGACACAGGGCTGAGCTTCAATTCCAATTTTCAGACTCCCTGCAAACCCCAGGGTACGGATAAATTACCTTTCCTGCTTTTAGTCATGCCATGAACTTGCAAGAGATTTTTTTCTTGATTTAGTCTATTAGAGAGATACAGAGTTTAAAAGTCCAGAGTCAGCACCTGGCTTGTGCAATTGGGCATTTATAACACATAGGTAATGGCCAGGAGCTATGAATTACTCTTAAAAGTAGAGCTAGCAGGAAAATTCCCTCCTTTCACAAAAAAAACCCAGATCAAATCAAATAGGAGAATCACATTTTAATCTATTCTTACCCCACTGATTTTTTTAACTGTCATGAAAACCAAAAATCCAGATAATGGCTGTTTATACAGCACATACACACAGCCATATGTCAACATATAGATACACAATCAACAGTCTAAAATGGATTTTTTGAGAGGCATCACTACCCAAAGATAAAAAATCATCCTAATGAGACAATTTCCCTCAGTTAAAAACCACATTTTTGGGCAAGAAATATTTCTGTGCAAAATTTTTCAGGGAAGTCTAATTTAGGTCTCTGATTTGCTGATGGTTCCAATCCTTTCCAGTTTCTTTTTCCTGGAAATCTAATCTCCATATGTAAAAGGGATAATAAGCCTTTTCTTTTAGAAACTGTGCCTGAAGCTGAAAGATTTGAATTTGAATCTCAGAGGCTGTAACTGCTCCAGCCAAGAGCTGCTCATGGTGAATGGAGCAACACACAGTTGGCATTTATTGGAGTGGCATTTAGTGTTGACACTACTCCAGCATTTTTCCTTGTGGAAGAGGTAGGGAAAGAATGGGATTCACAGAGGAATTGCTGTAATTCCAGTGTGGATCCACGACAGTGCTCTCTGACTGTGAAGGGTGAAGAAAAGGCTCCAGGGAGACTTCAGAGCTTCTCCCAGAGCCTAAAGGGGCTCCAGGAGAGCTGGAGAAGGACTTGGGACAAGGGATGGAGGGACAGGACACAGGGAATGGCTTCCCACTGCCAGAGGGCAGGG
>VYXB01005973.1:29144-116044 GCA_013397135.1 Pachyramphus minor | reverse complement strand
GACACTGGGGGATGGCAAAGTCATTTCCTAAGGGGCAAAGAAGAGGGAATAGGATGAAGAAAGAAGGCACAGGAAAGGATTTCCTAAAAAAGGATTAGGAGAAGAATTTGCTACGGGAAAGAAATCCCAGAATCCCAGAATGGTTTGGGTTGGAAAGGCCCTTAAATCTCGTCTAGTTCCAAGGTCTAGAACCTTCCACTACCCCAGGTTGCTCAGAGCCCCATGTGGTGATGAACCCCTTGTTTTCCTTTAACCTCTCTATTCCCTATTTGAGATACACAGAAAAGAAAAGGCTGATCAGCACCAAAACATCATGATTTCTGTTGCCATCAGTCAGGGTTCAGGGCTCTGTCCACCTTCATTCCTATTTTAGGAGGAGGCTAAAAGGCTTCTCTCCTATTTTACTACAATCTTGAGGAACAGCCTCTGACTTAAACACCTCCCCCCCAAAAAACCTGTCACCCCCAAACTCATTATCCTTCAGCAGGAACTGCCTGCACTGGCATCTAAACCAGCACTGCAGGAACTAGGAAGAAATAAAAAGAAATAGTGTTTTCAGAGGTTTTCCTAAGATAAAACGGTTTTCCTTCTGAGTCAAAGACAACACACACCAGCCTTTGGAGAGACCCAGGGCAGACTCCAAGTCCCCTTTCTGTGCCCAAAATGCAGAGTTCACTCTGCTGCACCCCCAGTTAAAGCCCAGATTTAGTGAAGGCTCAAACCCCACTAGACACGGGTGAGAACTGTTCAAGTACCATGGGCAGGTAACACAGGACACAGGGCTGAGCTTCAATTCCAATTTTCAGACTCCCTGCAAACCCCAGGGTACGGATAAATTACCTTTCCTGCTGTTAGTCATGCCATGAACTTGCAAGAGATTTTTTTCTTGATTTAGTCTATTAGAGAGATACAGAGTTTAAAAGTCCAGAGTCAGCACCTGGCTTGTGCAATTGGGCATTTATAACACATAGGTAATGGCCAGGAGCTATGAATTACTCTTAAAAGTAGAGCTAGCAGGAAAATTCCCTCCTTTCACAAAAAAAACCCAGATCAAATCAAATAGGAGAATCACATTTTAATCTATTCTTACCCCACTGATTTTTTTAACTGTCATGAAAACCAAAAATCCAGATAATGGCTGTTTATACAGCACATACACACAGCCATATGTCAACATATAGATACACAATCAACAGTCTAAAATGGATTTTTTGAGAGGCATCACTACCCAAAGATAAAAAATCATCCTAATGAGACAATTTCCCTCAGTTAAAAACCACATTTTTGGGCAAGAAATATTTCTGTGCAAAATTTTTCAGGGAAGTCTAATTTAGGTCTCTGATTTGCTGATGGTTCCAATCCTTTCCAGTTTCTTTTTCCTGGAAATCTAATCTCCATATGTAAAAGGGATAATAAGCCTTTTCTTTTAGAAACTGTGCCTGAAGCTGAAAGATTTGAATTTGAATCTCAGAGGCTGTAACTGCTCCAGCCAAGAGCTGCTCATGGTGAATGGAGCAACACACAGTTGGCATTTATTGGAGTGGCATTTAGTGTTGACACTACTCCAGCATTTTTCCTTGTGGAAGAGGTAGGGAAAGAATGGGATTCACAGAGGAATTGCTGTAATTCCAGTGTGGATCCACGACAGTGCTCTCTGACTGTGAAGGGTGAAGAAAAGGCTCCAGGGAGACTTCAGAGCTTCTCCCAGAGCCTAAAGGGGCTCCAGGAGAGCTGGAGAGGGACTTGGGGCAAGGGATGGAGGGACAGGACACAGGGAATGGCTTCCCACTGCCAGAGGGCAGGGTTAGATGGAATACTGGGAAGAAATTCTTCCCTGGGAGGGGGGTGAGTCCCTGCCACAGGTTGCCCAGAGAAGCTGTGGCTGCCCCATCCTTGGAAGCGTCCAAGGCCAGGTTGGAACAACCTGGGATAGTGGAAGGCGTCCCTGCCCATGGCAGAGGGTGGAACTGGATGATCTTTAGTGTTCCTTCCCACCCAAACCATTCCATGATTCTCTGACTGTGCCATATGACCATCAAAAAAATAAAAAAGTTGCCAAGAGCTGCTCGACTGTGACGCCCAACTCCTAAAAGTGCTGTGAGGCCACAGCATCACTGCAGCACAAATGTACAGAAATCTCTGCCTGTGTTCTAGAAAATGCCTGAATTATGTTTACATAAGACTTTGACAAACAGAATTAATACATAAAAGGTGAATGAAGTCATGTGTCTGCCACTGAGCTGCAAAACCAATCTGATAGGGACACAAAAAGAGAGGGGTTTTTGTCTGTTTGTTTTTTTTTTTCCATTTGCAGCTTTTATTTTTAACCTTAGGAAATGAAAACAGTTTACATCCATTCCTATAAGGACTAGAGTACAGGAGTACATATTCTTTCTTAGAGAAGAAGTCAGTCTGCATTCTTTTTGTTCTTTGCTTATAAAAACTTGTGGGTTATTGAAAATGTGAGGGCAGCATAAGGAAATGAAAGGTATTAATGCATCTCTTTGTATCTGGAAAGATACAATGCCAACCATGTTCTCTCTCTCTCCACAAAGAATCCCCCTGGAAAGTTCTGGTTTTATATTTCTATGTATATACTCTTGAGAAATGAAGTAGCCACAAATGCATTTTCAGAGACTTTTGGACTCAATGTCATGAAATCAAAGTGAAAATTATTTCAATAACATCACCCAGAACCTTCTCATTGTGGTGGCAGGGAACCATCCCTTGTTAAAGGACTTACAGGGAGCTGAGCACCTATTTAGACACCATTGTAAATGAAGACAATGCATTTATTTCATTGCTATGGTTACTAAATCAAGTCTGAAGTATAGAAATATGGTTCACAAGGAAAAAAAAAAAGGATGAAGGAAAATAAAATGATACATCGCTTTAGAAATGCAGAAGGAAGATCAAACAAACAGGCTGCACAGTTCAAGAAACAATTAATTATCAGAACTTTCACGACACAGTTGATACAATCTCATTGTCACCTGATTGCAGCCATTCTTCTACCAGTGCTGTCTCCCCCTCCTCACTTGTCCCCATCTTGTCTTTTGTGTCACTGCTGGGGTGGGAGAAAAGCTGCTGCTTTTTATCTGTGAGACTGGGAAAACGATGTATCCCTGCAAGTCTGAAGGCTCTGGGGGGTGTTTTCTCCTGGGCACAGAGCTGGGTTGGGTCAGAGCCTCTCCTCCTCTCTGACATCTCTACAGGACCTCTTTGGTACAAACGGGCTCGTGGCTGTGCCAAAGGGCTGCTCCCACCCAGTACAAGGGTTGCAAATGCTCATCTCAAATGCCTGGGCATGTCTGAGTGTTTCCTGGGGTGATTTCCTAAATCACACAATCATGGACTGGTTTGGGTTGGAAGGGACCTTAAAAATCATCCACGGGCAGGGGGAGCTTCCACCAGCCCAGGTTGCTCCAAGACCTGTCCAACATGGCCATCAACACTTCCAGGGATTCAGGGGCAGCCACAGCTTCTCTGGACAACCTGTGCCAGGGCCTCACCACCCTCACAGCCAACAATTCCTTCCCAATATCCCATCTAACCCTGCCCTCTGGCAGGGGGAAGCCATTTCCCCTTGTCCTGTCCCTCCAGGCCTTGTCCAAAGTCCCCCTCCAGCTCTCCTGGAGCCCCTTTAGGCTCTGGAAATGCAGAAGCTCAGAGGGCCAAAGAGTCAGAGTTTTGTCTAAGTGACAAAACATCATAACATCCACAGTTCCCCATCCAGGCCCCACACAACTGACAACTGACTCCTGCCCAGCAGGTTTGGTTTGGACTCCACCCCACCAAAGGGAGTAGATTTAGCCCAGAGAGGTGATCCAAAAGTATGGAGATGAGATGAGTTGCCAACAGAAATGGTCAACATCACATTTTATTGCTTTGAAATGCTCTAAAGCTGCCCTTTATATGTTGTCCAATCAAGTAGTTTAAGAAGTTTTCTGAACAAAAATGAAGATAACTAATGGCTAAGACTGTAAATCCCTCTTTCCTTTCTTTAATGACACACGGTCAACAATTTAATTCCACTCACTCACTCACTGGAGCTCCAGAGCTGCCAGTCAAATTCCATTTGCTTCACAGGAGCCTCACCAGAACAGCTCAAAATTCAAGGCTAAAAATGCTGCACTCAAACTCCTGGGCAAAGAGGATGGGAGGCAAAGGGATGACACTCTGAGACAGGATGTACAGAAGCCAAGATTAATCTACCTGACATTCTGCTGCTGACTCCTCCAAGCAAATCCAAACAAATCCAGGACAGCACTTGCAGAAACAGCCTCTGTCTTATTTAGGCAAAGCCAGGAATTCAGCCACTGTGTGCCCTTGGCACCAAGAGAAATCTCTTTGCCACAGCCAATTAGGAAGAGATCTGATTAATTAGGATTTCCTCATCCTTCTTTTCTGACCAACACACAGCACTGGATTATTTAACATATTAAATGGAGTTGTTCAACTGCGCTGCCTCGAAAAAGGGCTCTTGTGGAGCCACTGAATAAAGCCAAGAAGATTCAGATGGAATTAAAGCATTTAAATTAATGCTGTTCCCACATATCCAGTGTGAGAGCACAGCTGTACTCCAGCCATGGCTCTACAGGGGATGGGCTGGCTCTGCCCTGTCAGTTCATATTGTGCCATAACTCCATGACTGGGCACGTTGGCATCGCTCCCTGATGTTGGCACAGCATGTGACAGCCACTGTCCCTGTGAGCTTCCAGAGGAATGTGCTGGAAACCCCCAGAGGGACTGAGAAGCCTGAACTTTGCTGAGTTTATTGAGGTTGAGCCCATTCAGTCACCAAGGGGATGTAGAAAAGGCCACCTCCTACCCCAAAAGGGATGCACAGAGCTAATGGGGAGAAAAGAGGGAAGGATGGAATAAGACTATAAAAGGACAACAGACAATAAAATTCCTTCTTTTTATTCTCTGACATAAGAGACAGTTTCTGAAAGGAAATAGGAACAGAAGGCAAGTGCAGATCTATAAAAATAACCTTGTACCTGCTATGACCCCCTGAGATCTCTGCTCCTACAGATCAGGAGTTCCAAAATTTCCCTTGGAAAGTAAAAGTCAGCTCTCTCAGTCATTCCAATGAAAAACCAATTGGGAATGGCTTTGCTGAGGCATTTCTGTCTGACTGAGCATTGCACCTGATCAGGCAATTTCCATGGAATGGAAATGGCTGCCTCATGGATTGCAGCAAGGAAAAGTGGAGAGCAGGAACTGCTGGTCCTGGTGGATGAGGCACAACTCCCAGGCTGGGAGTTCTGCTGGGTCAGATCTTGGAGTGCTCTTGGCTCATGTCAAGGGCTTGGGAAGCTCTATAAGCCCTTGTGGCACTTGGGGACGTGGTTTAGTGGTGAACAGAGTGGTGCTGAGTTATGGTTGGACTTTATGATCTCAGAGGGTTTTTCTAACTTTAATGATTCTGTGATTCTGTCTTCTCAAGACAATACAAAGACAGGTGCTGTAATGAACATCGACTTCTCCTTCAACACAAACTCAGCACCTGCTCTTCATCTTTGCTAAGGCTTGTTGTGAACTTTTGCTGTGCAAAGAAGCCAGACATTGAGCATAAAAGGATCATGGAATCATGGAATATCCTGAGTGGGAAGGGACCCACAAGGATCATCCAGTCTGACTCCTGGCCCTGCACAGGACACCCCAACAATCCCACCCTGTTCCTGAGAGTGTTGTCCACATACTCCTTGAGCTCTGGCAGCCTTGGGGCCATGGCCACTGCCCATGGGAGCCTGTTTAGTGCCCAACCACCCTCTGGAAGAAGAACCTTTCCCTGAGATCTAACCTAAACCTTCTCTGACACAGCTCCAGCATTTCTTCAGGATCCTAAGGAGCTTTAAGTAACATACATGTGTTAAAAATAGCATCAGAATCAGAATTCTATTAACAACCAAAATCCAAACACTCAAATTGAAACATCATGAGACTGAAGGAGGAACAGCAACCCTACAGAGAAATAAATCAGTGCAACTTTGAAGCATCTTTTAGTAGAGGATGACAAAAATCACCGTGTCCTACAGAAAAAGTTACTTGAAAAATGAGCTATTAGAGCCTGAAAGTCACTCACTATCTTGCTTAAATGAGCAGGAACGTGTGTTTCTCTTCCTAGAGGTGCCCAAAGGAGCAGCCAGGAGAGAAATTTGCAAAAACTCTGGTACAAAGTACAGAAAAAAAGAGGCATCTTCGAAGGGTAAACTCAATTTCCCAAAGGATATGAGTAAGCAGCCATTTCCCTCACAGGCAAACAAAAGCCATGATGAGCTTTCAAAGATGTCATTCACAAAACTGCCCTTAATGGGAGAGCAGAGGGGCTGAATCCAGGCAGGAAATTAAGAAAAGGGAGCAGGGACGGTCATTTTGATGAGGAGACTCAAAGAGAACAGAGGAAGGAAACAAGGGGGCTGTGCAGCACCGTGATCTCCTTTGACTGGGGCCCATTAATGCCACTCATTTAAGAGAGGGATGAAAAGAAAGGGAATCTTTAAATAAAGCACAACTTTTTTTCAAAGGTATAACTCTGAGTTTCAGAGTTTTTCTGGAAAGAAATGCCAAAATACCTCCCAGCAGGACAGACAAGCTTATGGTATATGGATTATCCAGTGATGGGGGTATTGTCATGGAAACATGATCTTTGTTCAGAAGTGATCACTAACTGCTGCTCTCCCTTCAGATATTAATAATAGATCTTTTAAACTTGTTTTTTTGTATTAAATCAGTGACAGACTATGGACTTGAATCTTCTGTCTCCTGATTTCATTCTGGGTTTCAGCTGGTTCATTCCTCATTTACAGATAACTGCAGTAGTGGCCCATGGAAAAACCAAAACCCAGGGGAAAAACTGGCCTCCAGTCCCCACCCAGGGACGGCACCTGGATCAGGAAGGAGACACAGAATCCCATCTTTTGAGGATGAACACAACTTTTAGGCAAAGAGCCAGTGGAGGATACATGACAGATAGAAAGAATACAACTTACACCTCAGGACATCGAATAAAATAAATGAAATGGGATTCTCCTCCAGAAACTTTGGCTTGGGCATTTACAAAAGGTTTCTAAGCCCCCTTTAAAGATAATAAAGTCTCACTTCGGGATATGGTTCATAGAATAAAAGAATATCCTGAGTGGGAAGGGACCCACAAGGATCATCAAGTCCATCTCCTGGCCCTGCACAGGACACCCCAACAATCCCATCCTGTCCCTCAGAGTGTTGTCCAAAACACTCCTTGAGCTCTGGCAGCCTTGGGGCTGTGCCCACTGCCCTGGGGAGCCTGTTCAGTGCCAACCACCCTCTGGGGGAAGAGCCTTTTCCTGAGATCCATCCTAAAGCTCAGCTGGCACAGCTTCATGCCTAAACATAGGCATCCATAGGCATTACTTGAGATGCCACAGGGAATCTTGTCCAGTTTTGGCAACTAGGCTGCACCCAGTGGAGTCCAGAGAGCAATTCAAGTCCTTCCAAAGCAAATATCTACATCTTTGGTCAGCAGGAAAGCTCTGAAGGCTCTGGGGGTTTAACCAGCTGCCCAAACACAAGCATCAAGCACCTTGGATACACTCAGAGAGTGATCCCTTGAATCTCATCTCATTCCACTCTCTGCCACAGGCAGGGACACCTTCCACTATCCCAGGTTGATCCAAGCCACATCCAACCTGGCTTTGGACACTTCCAGGGATCCAGGGGCATCCACAGCCTCTCTGGGCAACCTGTGCCAGGGCCTCACCACCCTCACAGGGAAGAAAAAGAATCATTTAGCTTCTAAAAGGCCCTTCAGATGGAATCAGAGCCTCCAACTAAAACTTATTTTTTCAAAGTTTTCTACAAAACACTCAGAAATGTGATCCAGTTACACCATAAGTGGAAACACCACTGACTTCCACCAGTGCAGACCCAGAAAAACTGCTTGGATTTATTTTTCAATTGCATCTGTGTAGCTGCACCCTCAAGATGCATTATTTATAAATACAGAGAAACAGAGCTCTTCAGTCATTTTTGCACACAGAACAGTTGGGATGACAGGTACCATCACTTTAATGGCAGACAAGCCCCCTGAATGCTACCTCAGAGTGTCACCAATGAGCCTGGGACACAGTTTTACTGTAGTGCAACATTAAGAGCAGAGTTAATTTTAAAAAGAGTGAAATCTATAGTCCACCACCCTCTTCCTCCGCCCCCAAGCCCCCTGAAGCCTGGGTCTGGTGGTTATTCTGATCCCTGGAGTTTGCTGCATGTTTGATTCACAGACTGCAGCATGTCTGCACCAGATGGCCCCGAGTTAATGAACACAAACTCATCACTTTTACTCACGAGGGAAATGTGCAGCTCAATCTGATTTGTACTCGACAACTAAAAATATTTTAGTATTTTTAGGGAGCGTTTTACTGTTACAAAATGGCATTTGAGGAAAGCAGTAAAAGAACACAGCCTACCCAACAAATGTACTTCCACAGATGAAGAACAGCACTGCTGCCTTTTCCCCTTCTCATCCCAGCTAAGTTAACACATTCCCAAACCTTAAAACTGGAAGCAGCACATAAGGAAAGCTGTAAGATCTGGGCCTCCTCAGGAACCATTAAGCCATTTGCAAGAAGTCCCCTGAGTTTGCTGAAAGCAGGATTGGGATCTGAGTTTGTTACCACAGCAGGTTTGAAAGGATATGGGTCATATTCTCAGCACAGGACAAAGGGAATGCCTGGAAAACACCAGAGCTGTGATTATTTATATTGGCTGATGATTTGTCTGCACGGGGTCACTGTGATCATGGAATCCCAGAATGGTTTGGGTTGGAAGGGACCTTAAAGCTCATCTTATTCCACCCCCTGCCATGGAAGGGACCCCTTCCACCAGCCCAGAATTCCACAGTAGTGTACAGAATATAAACCACACAAACCAAGCGTTCTGCTGCCATGATACAAAGAAGAGTTTTCTCCAAGGAACCAAGAGACATTTATGAACAAATAAAACACAGATCCCCCAGTCTTCCAGCCAAAATTGGATTAATTGCTTCCCTTGGAGTCAACAGGCACAAAGTCATGACTGCAAACACATGGTAGGAGCCATATTCCCAAAATATAAAGGAATCTTGATTTCACTTTTCATTTAGAAAGCTGTTGGGATGCCAACATTTTAATGTAATTTTAGCCTGGAATGTGACTTCCTGACTCCTGTCAAGCACGTGATTTTACATAGAACTGTTTTGGTTGCAGAAGACCTCCAAGATCATTGAGTCCAACCATCCCCAGCACTGCCAAGGCCACCACTAACCCATGTGTCCCCAGGTGCCACATCCACATGGCTTTTAAATCCCTCCAGGGATGGGGACTCCACAACTGCTCTGGGCAGCTGTGCCACGGCTGGACAACCCCTTCAGTGAAGAAATTGTTCTTAATATCCAACCTAAACCTCCTCTGGTACAACTTGAGGCCGTTTCCTCTCACCCTGTCACTCGTTACCTGGGAGAAGGGAGCAAGAAGGTCCCCCCTGAGCCTCCTTTTCTCCAGACTGAGCCTCCTTTTCTCCAGACTGAGCCCTCCCAGCTCAGAAGCAGAAGACAAATCCACCATGTATTCAATGGGGGCATTCCCACAGAGCACATGGACCATCTTGAGACCCTCTTTACCTCTCTAACCACAAATTCTCCCAACCTCCCCCATCTCCATTGCACTCTGTGATAAATTTATATAGTTATTAAAGAGCAAAGTACCAATATAACACCAGTTGATGCAAATATCAGTGTCAAGCAGGATATTCCCAATGGCTGAGCTGATAAAAAAGAAAGAGAAAAACCAGAGGATGCTGAGAGGACACTGTGGTCTCCTGAAGAGTGGAAGAATTAATGAAGGGAAACCCACACCAAGGTCCCATTCATGACTGGATGCTGGGGGAATTCCCAAACCAAGCTTTGCTCCCTGCTCTTTGTACTGCAGTCAACTTTCTTCTCTTCTAAAATCCACTCAAATCTATGAAATATTTGCTGTTTGCCATGAAAGCTTCTCTGATGGATCATTTCCCATCAGGGAATAACACTGTGTGAGGGTTGGAGATTCCATCTCACCAGGATCATCAAGGAATTAGGGCTGGGGAGCAACCTCACAGCCATCATAAACTGGGCAGGATGCACAAATGCTCCCTCCCTCAGGATATCTCTGTCCTTTCACACACACACACACAAAAATACCAAATAATTTTTCAATTCACAAAAGCAAGCACATAAACCTTGATAATATTGATATTTTCTACGGAAAATAATTTATTTTTCTGAGCTGCCTCACGTAGTCTACAAAATATAATAGAAATATTGGAAATAAGTCTGTTTTACTCAACTGAGGGAGTCAAAATTTAATTTGGAATGAAATACTAATCGTGCCTTTACCACTCTAATCATTCCTGCCTTTATGCACTGTGATGTACTGGAGCTCCAACCTGAACATGTTCTCTGTTTGGAATTCTTTCTTTTAGACTCCTCTAAGGACCCAAGTCCCTTCCAAACCGAACCATTTCATGATCCTATAAAGTTCCTAACATTTTATTCCTGATTTTAGCTCCTCACAGAGCATTACTGCTCTGCAGTGCTGGGCTGGTGTCTCTGGCACCAGGAAACCTCAGCACGTGTTTTTGAGGCAGATTTCCCTGTTCACCTTCTCATTCTTTCCTCACTCACCTCCCCCCTTAAACACAAGCCGAGGAAACAAATCATATTCCAGACTATGCCCATGCACCATTAAAAATAGCCATGGAGCACTTTCCATGCATAATTCATCCTTCCTGTATTTCCAGTCAAGGCGTCTTCACTTTGCAAGTGCAAAGTGACAATTCTTGCAGATTTGGGAAATAATCTTTTACATCTGTTACAAGCTCACAGACACCATTTGGCAAGTGTTAAAAAATCCCATGTAGGTCCAGGACTGCAGTGTTCTGTTTGGTTAGAAGAATTCCTGAGCTAAAGACTGTAGGAAAAAAAAAAAAAAATAAGAGATGGCTTGAATGTTCTCTCCTTCTGAAAGAAATCTTTTAATTTTCTAGCCATTTCTCTTTTTTTGGTGTATTTCATCCTCTTTATTTCTCTTCTCTGTCTCGTGTCTCATAGAATCACAGAATATCTTCAGTTGGAAGGGACTCACAAGGATCATCGAGTCCATCTCCTGGGTCTGCACAGGAATCCCACCTGAGAGCATCACGACTCACAATCTTCTTGCTTTGTGAATTTTGGTGGTTTTTTGTTTTCATTTTTAAATTTTTAATGCTGACATTTGAACCATCTTTATTATGCCAGACCCAGAATAAGCTTCAATCCCTGCTCAGGTTCTTGTGCCCTGTTCACGTGGCCCGACTCCCTCGGGCCTCTCCTCGTCTCCATTCCCTCTCTCCCTGCCTTTCCCACCAGCCCACGCTTTTCCATCAGCCCAGTTCAGTCTCTACCCCTGCCTTCATCTCCCATCTCCCTAATTTAGCTCTGCTTTTAAGTCTTATTAGTCTTGCCTCAGAAGCGCTGTCATAACAAAGCGGGAAGCGCTCGCAGTCCCCCTTCGCAGAGTGATTTAGCAGAGTGAGGAGCATCTCCCTGCATACTAATGCTGCTTTAACAACGTTGCCCAAACACCCTGGTGCCTGTGCTAACACTCTGCAGGCTCCCAAGGAGCTGGGAATGCCATTTGTGTGCACATGAGGAGTTAAGAGGATGGGGGAATTCACATTTCAACCGGGTTTGCCATCAGCAGCAATATCACCCAGCCTCGACTCTTGTCCGTGTTTCATTTAGATGTTTTCTCCTGCTATATCACCATCCTTTGCTGTCTCCACTTAAATCCTCTCCATTTGCATTCCA
This sequence comes from Pachyramphus minor, assembly GCA_013397135.1. Lineage (NCBI taxonomy): Eukaryota > Metazoa > Chordata > Aves > Passeriformes > Tyrannidae > Pachyramphus > Pachyramphus minor. The sequence continues at coordinate 104,199 of VYXB01005973.1, read as the reverse complement.
GCCCTTCATTGAAAGCAATAACAGAACCCATGCCATCCACAGAGCTAAATAAAGCAATATATATTTAATTAAAATAATGCTGATGAAGCAGCTGGGCTCACAATCCGCCTCTGCCGCTGCACCCGCTGGCAAAGACGGGTCAGCAAAAACATCTCCAATGCTCCAGGGACCCAATCCCGCCACCTCATCTGAAATTACAAATCTTCCTGAGCATCCTCTGAGCATTCCCCCTCGGAAAGAGCTCAGGACTTGGAAGTGCAGCCTCAGGCGTGGCTGGAGGGGCCTGCGGAGTTTATCGGCCCCACACGCTCGAGGCAGGTTTGGCAGGTCCAGGCACTGCTGCCCAAGGAGGAATTTGCTTTTATTGGTGTCATCCTGGAAGCACAGCTGGGAAAAACAAACCCACACAGAGCCACAACCAGGTGGTTTCTAAGAAGTCATCTTTAATCATAGACTTACAGAACCATTTGAGTTGCAAGGGGGCTTAAATATCGTCACGTTCCAACCCCTCTTCCAAGGGGGACACCTTCCACTGGGCAATGTATGAAGAGCAGGAAAACAAGTTTCCAATTTTATGTCAAGCTTTGGAGGTGAGACTCTAAAATATTGGATTTTTTAAGTCATTCACAAAATAATGGAGGGGGGGAAAAACCCACTGTCAGTCTGTCCTTTTTCAGCCTGTTTTTGAGGAACTTTAGACATGCTGAATAAACCATATTGATTTTTCTATTTGTGGTTTTGATAGGAATTTAATTGAAAAGGGTGGCAAACCAGGGTTTGAAGCTTGTTTGCAGCATGTTCTACAGGAAAACTGTGAAAAGAGGTTTAAAAAAACCCAAAACAAAGGGGTTTTTTTCCTGGTCTCCCACCTCCTGGAGCTTGAAATCTCGTGCACTTTATTCGTTGCCTGTGGTACAGCTGATCATGAAAGTTCAGGCTGAAGGCAATTAATTTTTCTTCTTTTATTTTCCTCCTTTTTATGTGTTTGGAAATGGTCAGAAGGATTTGCATCAGCATCACTTCAATAAACTGAAAAAGGAGTCAACACCCTGGTCCTATCCTTTAGGTTTGATCAGCTTAGTATGAAACATCAGGGAAAAATAATCTGAGACTTCTGAAGTTGTTCCACGCACATATCTTGGGCTCAAATATCCTTTATTGGTTCTGGAGCAAGAAATGCCAAGGAAAAGCCTGAGGAAGGAAGGAGTGACCAGGTGGGATGACACGTGGAGACATGGAGGGACTTTTCAGCAGCAAACAGGTAAATGTGACACATCCCACAGATTTCCTCTATTTTTTTAGGGAAAAGCACCTGCATAAGGCTTTGGTGGGGTCATTGTATTAACTTGCCAATGTGTAAAACAAGCCTTTAATTTAGTTCTGGCCCAGAATGTGAGGTTTTTCTCAATTTTTACACAGGAAAGAGCTTGAAACTTCTCCCACTAGTCCTGGCCATAGCAAGGCTACTAATGGGAATATATTGCCCCAGATTTAGAGTCCAAGATTAATTAACATTCGAGCTATGGGATAACACAGCTGCCTATTTATTTAGTGGGATTTCCACATATTTTGTTTTCTCACCTGGAAGTATTTTCAGTTTGGGATGGTAGTTAAATATTCCCTTTTATCTGCAAAGCCTCAGACAAAATTGGATGTGTTTATGCCTTTTCCCTTGTAATACAGCCAGAAAATCAGAGAATCATGGGATGGGTTGGGTTGGAAAGGACTTGGAAGATCATCTGGTTCCACCCTGACATGGCCATGGACACCTTCCACTGTTCCAAGTTGCTCCAAGCCCTGTCCAACCTGGCCTTGAACACTTCCAGGGATGGAGCTGCCACAGCTTCTCTGGGAACCTCCTCCAGTGCTTCACCTTGTCAGCACCAGATTTGATCTTCCAGCTTCCCAGTGAGTTGGAGAAGAAGGATGTTTTGTGACAGATCTCAACCAAATGATGTCATTTTAATCTGGTGTTAACATCCTCTTTTCTCAGCTTTCCAGAAACCTCCTGACTAACTGCTACACATTCCTTACATGGAAATAACATTAATTAAACAGATATATCAGTCAGATACAGCCTTTTTCCCTATCTCTAAACTATGCACAGTATAATATCCTGTAGTTCACAGCCTAACAGTGGCACATGAAAATGGAATTGCATTACCAGTGCAGTGTGATGATGAGAAAGCCATCCCATGACTGTCCCAGGATGATAGTAACTGTCTCACATTATATTATTTTGGGAGTAATGAACATTATATGTAGGAAAACGTGAAATCAAAATAAGCTGGGTCATCCCACAGAGCTTGTGACAGATGGCAATTCCAGTGCCATAATCAAAGCAATAATTAACCTGGTTAAAATAAAAACATTAGAGTGGATTTGCAATCCAGTTCTGCACATCAGGGTTGTGCTGCAATATTCAGGAGTGTTTTCAGATACACTGATCATCCAAATTAAATATGGTTCCTGACAGGAAAGTTCTGGTCCTGCAGCAACCGTTGATCACCAATATCTAGGACTTGTCTTTGCCAAAATAGAGCCTGAAAGTGGAAAAGAGAATCTGTTCAAAAGATCTAAAACCCCTTTTGCATCCATTCACAGACTGGTTGCCAGTTAGTCCACGAATACTCCTTTTTATTCTATTTATTCAATACCTGAAAAGGCTGATTTCAGCCTTTTAGCTGTTTGTGATCAGTATTCAGTTTAAATTCAGTGGTGGAAACAAATTCTACACCCATCATTTATTGGTGAGCTGGTTGGCTCTCAGGACAGAGTGTCTCTTTGATTGTTTGACAATCAAAACATCTGAACTCAAAAATCAGGACTTTCTGTTTAGATTAGCAAATATAAATACCAAAAATATTTTTACACTATTGTTTTGTCAACTTATTCTTGGTTATTGCCCAGGTTTACATATTGATTACAAAGGACCCAAATGAACTTAAGTGCATGAGATGTCTTTCCAAATTTTAGGGATCCCTCTACTTCATCTTTTATCAGATTCATTTTCATGAACTTAACTGACATATGGGAATGGTAAAATAAAAGAAATAAATGTATATCTTTATATATATTTGTATCTGACCTGATGGGTTGAGCCCAGAGGAGGGCACAGAGCTGCTCCTGGGGCTGGAACCCCTCTGCTCTGGAGCCAGGCTGGGAGAGCTGGGGGTGTTCACCTGGAGAAGAGAGGGATCCAGGGAAACCTGAGAGCCTCTTCCAGTGCCTACTCCTCAGAGTATTCCCTGACCACAGAATTTGCTTATTTTCTGTAATCTCAGCTTTTTAGTACATCTGATTTTGCACCTTGAGACGTTACGCAAACAGCTGCAAGTGGGACACACAAACAGGTTGAGCCACAAGGTCCAGGAAAACTGAATATTGGTGACCAAAATGATGTTTTTTCCAATGAATCTGTAAATGTATAATGGCTTAATGCAGTCCCATCTCTTTTAAAAAGGGGGGAAAACGAGCAGAAATGAGTTCATAACCTTCTCCCTTGTTATCCAATTTGGTTTCTTGCCACTGGAAGCTCACATAGATCCTTTCATGAACTTTGCAAGCACTGTTGTATGAATTGTCAGATTTCCTACCTCTTCTATTCTGTTTGGGCAGCTGTTTGTAAACCCAGCTGCTCTAATGATTATAAAACATCTAATTTCCCAACCCAAATGTAAAGATGGGCAATTCATACCCACCTGGAATTGTGCTAACATTGTTCTTCACCTTAAACAGCTTTTGTCCCTCTCCCTGATATTTACTTCTTTCCTATTTCTAGGAAAAAATATCTTTTCTTGCTCAGCCTGTTTGCTGGATAACAAATCACAGCCTTTTCTCATTAAAGAGAATTCCTGTTCTCCAGTTCTACAGAAAATAACTTGGCTGACAGATCCCAGATTTACACAGTGTCACCCAAAAGTGTCCCCAGGTCATGGAATCACTGAATGGTTTGGAATCACAGGATGGTTTGGGGTTGGTTTGAGTTGGAAGGGACCTTTAAAGCTCATTTAGTCCAACTCCCTGCCATGGGCAGGGACACCTTTCACCAGACCAGGTTTCTCCAAGCCCCATCCAACGTCCTGCCACTCATCACTGTTTGGAGCACTGGGAATCTCCAACCACCACAGAAAGTTATGACACTGGTTTTTTGCTAAATATTTCCATGAATTTTCTCAACAGGCAAGAAAACACCCACCTGAATAAAATATTGGCAATAAGTCTGTTTTACTCAACTGAGGGAGTCAAAATTCGATTTAGAATGAAATAGTAATTGTGACTTTACCGAGTGAGTTGCTGAGGTGGGTTATTTGAAACAACAGTGGAAAAGAGAATTCCTTGATTTTATCATAATCAAAGGAAAGACTGTAAGTCCTTCTCATTGACAGAAGTGATTCTTGCAGGGGAATGGCTTCATTCATGCTGGAAGACAGAGTGTGCTGAGTCATTCATTATTCACTGTGCAGACCAAGGCCAGGCAGGGCTGGGCTCACATCCAAGGAACCAGATTCTCCTACTCCCTACGGTCCAGTCACGCTGAAACTGCCTCTTGGGAACTGTCACCTTGTCACCCCAGGACCTCTCCTGGGCATGGCTTTGGAGCTCGTTAGTGAGAGAAGGCTGGAACCACATCAGTGACCACAGCAACAATGAGGGTGGGCACAGGCCAGGGCAGCACCTGGACTGGGGCCAGAACACTCTTATCAGCCTGGATTTCACTGGGATCCAGAACAGAGGATAAAAAAGCCCAAAGAGGGAGCCCAAGAGAGTTGTTTAACTGTAGCTAACTCCATGTTAACTGTAGTTGTGTTCTGGGCAAGAGCAGAGGTGTCTGCTGGTAAACTGCAGGTGGGATCCAGCTGCCTAAATTCAGATGCTTTGCTGTGATCTCCAGCTGCTGATTCAGAAGTTGCAGGTCTTCTCCAGATCCTTTCATCCTCACAGCCCCACAGGAATGTCTCAGATATCCTGAAGCACCTCAAATTGCACCAGGTGCTACTTCAGGCAACCAAAGATTTCCTCCAGCACCTCCTACAGAATTACCAAGTCCTTGGCTCCTTGTGTTCAAGCTTTAAGGAGCTCATGTAGATCATCCAGGGTGGATTAGGCAGCTCAGAGCATGGGCATGCACTGGAATTTCATACAGAAAAAAGGGTTTGGGAGTTTCATTTTCATGCAGCACAAAGTCAAATCAAAGAGGGATCACTGCAGGAGAAGGCAGAGCCAGAAGAACCATGGAGAAGGAAAGAAAAGCCATGGGGAAGGTGAGGGCTGTGATGGAGCTGCTGAAGTGAGTCCAGAGGAGGCCAGGGAGATGCTCTAAGGGCTGGAGCCCCTCAGCTCTGGAGCCAGGCTGGGAGAGCTGGGGGGGGTCACCTGGAGAAGAGAAGGATCCAGGGAGACCTGAGAGCCCCTTCCAGAGCCTAAAGGGGCTCCAGGAGAGCTGGAGAGGGACTTGGGACAAGGGCTGGAGGGACAGGACACAGGGAATGGCTTCGTGTTGCCAGAGGGCAGGGAGAGATGGGAGATTGGGAAGGAATTGTTGGCTGTGAGGGTGGTGAGGCCCTGGCACAGGTTGCCCAGAGAAACTGTGGCTGCCCCTGGATCCCTGGAAGTGTCCAAGGCCAGGTTGAACGGGGCTTGGAGCAACCTGGGATAGGGGAAGGTGTCCCTGGCCATGGCAGAGGATTTGGAACAAGATGGTCTCTAAGATCCTTCCAACCCAAACCATTCCATGATTCTATAATAATTATTAACAATAAAGACTTCACCAAAGGGGTACAACTGGACTTTCTGCAATCCAGGCACAATGTTTCAAAGCTCCACTAGAAATAAAACCTGCTTACCACGACATATTTTATGTTTTTATGCTCAGAGATGAAGTTATTTCATTTTTGTCTTTTCTACCGTGGGCAAATTCCAAAAAGTACAAGTTGAAATGGAAAAATACTCGTGGCTTTTTTTTTCCCCCCTTTGCAGGTTGCATTTTTTCCATTGAAGCAGCAGCATTAATAAACATTGCAGAGCTTTCTGAGGGGAAGATTTCACATCCCCTCTGTGCTCTACCTCATTACCTTTTCATTTGGTTTTGTTTGCTTCTTCCTGTCAGCACAAACACGAGGCACTGTCAGGAATTCAGCAGGTCAGGGGATGACATTTTTTTAATGTTCACATAACAACCTGACCTCCTGCTCACATCCACTGAAAGGGAAATCAGGAAACCCCCCGTTTTAAACCTTAAATGTTAACTGGGTTCTCTATTTGATTTGTTTCTCCTTCCCAGCAACACTAATTTCAAATTGAACCTCTGACTCAATTAGCAAAATGGGGAAGTTGTTGAGACCTTGGGTAATATTATGTCCCAGTAACAGAAAGGAAGCCAGGAGTGGTTTGATGCCAGCAACTAAATCCATTTTAATGGGCTATTTTAATTAAACAAATTAAATTAATGATGGTCTCTGCACAAAGATGAATTACACTATTTAATAGATCATTGCTACGTGCTAATCCCTTTTTTTAATTTTATCTTCTAACATAGATAAATGTGAAGACACATAAGCTATAAACTGATGGATCTCAAGAAAGAAAAACCAAACAACTGGTGCAAAAAGGCCAAATAGTGGAAAATGTGGGACAACTTTAGCTCAAAAAATAATTCCCAGTTGAGGTTATGGCAGTGAAATGCACAATTATGGGATAATATAAAATAGGTGGAGTCTACTGTGTCCTCTGTAGGGGAGGATCCAGATAACTTTATCTTCTTTTAGGAACACCTAACTTTATTAGGAACATCTAATTTTATTTTTCCTTCCTTTAGGAGGCCAGGGTAGGATTTTGCTACCCTGTGTGACACCTCAAGGGATTAAGGTCAGAGCTTAGTCAGTTTAAAGGCTGTGAAGCCTCTCTGCTCATAAACTAAAGGGAAAAAGACAAGTTATAAGGACTATTAATATTAAATAGAAGTGAAATGTCTTTAAAGGTGGCTGGGATTTCCATGTAACTGGAGGAGGGTCCATATAATGTATGGGTACAAGAGCAAGACTAAGGGTAGAACAGGCAGAGAAGCAGCCCTTTAAAACTGGGACAAAATCAGAGGTCCTGAGCAGCTGATAAAAGGTTTTCTTTTGCCATAATTTTCCATCCTTTTTTTTCCTAATAACACCTAATTTGTGCTATTTTAGAACAGCACCAGAGCAACACATACACCAGACTTCAACTGAGTTTTAGAGGATGCATCGTGTCGTTGGCAGCTACTTAAAACAGGCTGAGGGGGATCTGAGGTCTGGGTTGCTGCTAAAGACTCCAGGAAAGATTATATGGGATTAAATGGGAATAACTGACAAAATGGATAAAGAAAAGATGCAAGGTAGAGTCACTGCTAGATAATAAGATCACTCAAAGTATAGCAGACAGACCTGAAGATGCAAAATGTTCACATAAGGAGAAACACTTGGCCTTGGCACCTGAAATTCTGAGGGTTACAGACAATGGAACGAAAAGTATTGTTCAAAGAAAAGATGCAAAAGAAGCATAGGCCTAAAAAGGATTTCTTCATCTGCTATAAAAAGAACTCTGAAGAGTTCTCCAAAGTACATCCAACACTAAATTCCCCTTCTCAAGGCAGTACCTGGCTCTCTGAAGACATGTCAAAGCTCAGGATCATCCGGGTGCTCACACCCCACACACTGGGGATGCACAACCTTCCTGACACCAGATTTGGGAAACAGGAGGGACATTCTGACAGCCTCTCCTCTCACAATTGTCCCTGTTCTTGGCAGGGGGTTGGAACAAGGTGATCTTTAAGGTCCCTTCCAACCCAAACCATTCTGGGATTCTGTGATTTTCCAAGTTGATATTTTACCAGCGAATCCCAGATCCTGCTGGTTTCGTCTCCCGTGAACAAACTGCTCTATAATAAATACATCTTTGTGATGGTTTAAGAGAAAGGAATCATAGAATCATTTGGGTTGGAAAAGCCCTCTAAGATCATCCAGTCCAACCATTCCCACAGCACTGCCAAGGCCACCACTAACCCATGTCACCAAGTGCCACAACCACGTGGCTTTTAGATCCCCCCTCTAAGGATGGGGACTCCACTCCTGCCCTGGACTGCTGTGCCAGGGCTGGACAAACCTGGGTTTTTTAGGTTAAAAACTGTAAATGGGGATCATATTTGCTAATTCCCACTCAACTGGGTTCTCTCCAGTTAGGTAGGATTGCTGCTAAATGATGGATTGACCCTGAATACAGGACATTCCACGACAAGCGGTGGCACGTGAGCCACGATGCTGCCACGTGGGTTTTTCAGCTGTTTCAAAACCATATTCTGATTCCACTATATAAAGAATGTTTAAAAAAGAAGTGGGCTCTGTATTTTATCCAGCTCCCTGTAGCTGAAGTGAGGCAGCTCAGAATGCTGGTGTTTATACCTGGGGGGACGGAGGACTGAAGAAGCCCCAGCTGACATGGTAGGATGTTAATTCAGGCCTCTTAATGTATTCACAGCCAGAACAAATCAAAGTAGAACTGTGCTTAAAATAATAACAATAAAAAAAGAAACAACAGCTACAGGTGTAGATTGTGAACTGGTATTATCCTCCCTAGTTTTAAAAATGACATGGTAATTCTAATGACAAACTATGTTATAAATAGACACTTAATTATAATATCTCGGGTTTGGCATCTGCATTTTCACCCTCACAGAGGCAGAAGCTGAGGAGCATTTGCTGCAAAACTGGAGACCTAACAGAGCAAAAGGAAACATGGAATGAAGTTCAACCAAACCCACAACCTGCTGCTCTTCACACCCTGCATTTCACTGCTGTCCTTCTTCTCACAGGGGAAGAAAGGAAATCACCCTGGAGCATGGATTCCCTGCCATGGGAGAGACCTACCCTTGGGACAACCCTCTCCACACACATCCCAACCCTCTGGCCGAGGGTGAATGATCACCATGCACCTGTATCCAGCCACTTTGGGAATTTTCTTCCTCCTCTCCCTCCCCACCCATGGGTCCACTGGCTACAGCAGCTGCCATAGAAACCAAAGTGCTGCTCTGCAGCACACGGAGCAGATGTCACACGGAGCAAGATGAATGTGAATGTGGTGAGGGGGGTGGATGCAAGAGGAGGAGGAGGAGGAGGGAAATCAGCATCACACATTCAGAATTAAATGTTCCCAGCAGAGGGAGTGAGTCATTCCTGAAGGAAAGTGCAAAGCTGCAATATTTTTTCCCTGTGCTCTCGATGCACATCCGCAAACAGGGACATACAAACCTCCATCCTGTACTGGAGGCAGGGAAAATAAAATGACAAGGGATGAGGAACAGGTGGAGGTACTTAATGCTGCCTTTGCCTCAGTCTTTAATAGTCAGACCTCTGGGTATCCAACCCCTTGAGCTGGAAGACAGAAACAGGGAGCAGAATCCATAATCCAAGAGGAAATGGTCAGTGACCTGCTACAGCACTTTGACACAAAATTCCACAGGGCCAGATGGGATCCACCCAAGGGTGCTGAGGGAGCTGGTGGAAGTGCTCACTGAGTCACTTCCCATTGTTTATCATCAGTCCTGGCTAACCAAGGAGGCCCCAATCCACTGGAAGACAGCAAATGTGAAACCTTGGTGGAACCAAGGTTTGTGGACAGTGAATCCATCACCAGCACAAGAGGAAATGGCCTCAAGTTGCAGCAGCAGAGGTTTAAATTGGATAACAGGAACAATTCTTCTCTGAAGGGGTGGTCAGGCATTGAACAGGCTGCCCAGGGCAGTCCCCAAACCTGAAGGGACTTAAAAGCCACGTGGATGTGGCACTTGGGGACATGGGTTAGTGGTGGCCTTGACAGTGCTGGGGGAATGGTTGGACTTGATGACCTTGGGGGGCTTTTCCAACCTAAACAATCCTTTGGCTCTAAACAAATGTGCTTCCATCTCTTTGGCACAGATGCTTGAGTCCCTCATGCTCTGCTCTCTCATGAAAACTGTGATTTTCTCGTGGTATAAATTAATGCCTGACCTAAACCAACTCTCTGAGACAGAATTCTGCTGTCATTCCAAAAATGCCCTAAAGAGCTTTTTGTTTTTCTCCCTTGCCAGGATAGTACAGAAATATGACATTGTATGAAGTCAACATACACTAGACAGGCATTTTACGTCCAAAAGTCACTAATTTTTATTACTAACAAGCCATAATCCAGCCATGCATTTATTCAGAGTAAAAATTAGCACCAACCAGTCTGGAGCAGTGTTTGATTTCCTCTGATCTTACTGTTGACAATTAATATCTTTGCCTCAAGTTCTGTTTTGTTTTGCTTTTTAATTCACAAAAGGCCATTCTTAATATTGTGATCTTTTCCCCTTGTGTGTGTCTAATTCACTATCTGACATATTTTTTGAAACATAATCACACATATTTTTTGAAACATTATCAAATTGGGGGGAAGGGGTGAAATCTTGTTCTATTTATTCATAAATTGAGAATTGGAGCAACCTGGTCCAGTGGAAGGTGCCCCTGCCCACGGTAGGGATTGGAACTAAATGAATCCTTAAGGTCCCTTCCAACCTAAACCACTCCAGGATTCCATGACAAATCACAAATAAATGGGATGAAACGTTTCCCAAGCCCCCCTTCAGCTGGGCTGTGTGATGGAGTCACAGTTATACACAGCAAGAACAGCAGAAAATTATGCCTAAAATGTGGAATCTCCTTCTCCAGACTTTATGTATTTAAATATCCCTCCCAAAACTCACTTGGTAAATAACGTTCCAAGCAGAAAATGTGCATTTTCAGCTTTCTGTAGCAAAAATCAAAAGCTCAGTGTCCCCTTTTGTCCTCATTTATAAACACTGAGATTTTAATTCTGCTTTAGCTGAGGGACGAAACATTCTTCTACAAATTAGACAAATATGGAAAAATAATTCAAATTCTGAAAAAACCTGATGGTTTGTGTTGCACAAAGAGAAGGGGAAAAGCTCCTCATTCCCTGCCCTTGCACAAGTGCTTTGAGCCCACTAGAGGGCAATGAAAGAAATCAGGTTTTCCTCCAGCCCTGGAAAATCCCCTCGTTTTGCACTGAAGGCTTTTCCTATAATAATATATCATGGGATAATGGGGGAATAAATTTTCTATGGTCGTTGGCACATAAAACAGCAACCACATATATATATATATATAATGGCAAAAGGAGCTGGATGAAAAATAACCATCCAGGATATAATTAGCTGATTGAGATAAAAATAAAAAATATTACAGAAAGTGAAATGATGGTATTAAAAGTGCACATTTGTGTGTGCACGTGGAAATATGTGATTTTCTAACTCCTCTGTTTATTCAGAGTTTTTCTTTGGGTGTTTGAAGCTCCACAAAACTTCATGTTTTGGGCTGAAAGTTGGAACTAAGTTGTATTTACTGAGTAAATTCATTTTACAGATTTTTTGTGATAACCATTCAGCCATTTATGACAAATATAAGTGGGGGAAATAATGTATTTTCCATATTTAATAAAAAATAATCTGGGATGCTTTGTTAAGGAATGCAAAAAACGAGCCTTGAAGTTTGCAGTTGGGAGTCCTTCAGTGCAAAGAACTAGTTAATAAACCCAAAGTTGTCTAATTTTTCAACTTTTTTTAGAAAAATCTGGGTTTCACATAAAAGATGGTTAATATTGAATATTCTAGAAGAGGGAATGAGCACCAGTTCCCTGTAGCACTTCAAAAGTAACACAACACACACACCACTGTGAATTTGTATGTGGTTAAAAACAAAAACAATCCCCCAAAAAATGGCATTCAATTGGAAAGGAATATAATTAGTGTCAATCAACATGTTTTTGTAGAAAACAGGTCAAATATAAACCCAACATCTGTCTCTGATGCCATTACAAGTTCAGCTGGCACAGGAAACTTTGTAGATACAAAGCAGTGAACATTCTGTGTTTGGTTTAATATCATATAATCATTTTAATTAAAAAAGAAATGCTATATGGTATTAATATAGGGAATGATAACTGGATTAAGATGGACTTTCACCAGAATTATGAAGTGCTGTGATCGAGGCTTAGAAATAATTATGAAATTAGTGCTGGTGCAATTGGAAGATCACATGAAGGTCAGAGGTTCAGCAAACACTGATAACACCAGGGTGCTCAAACTGCATCTTTGAGCTCATTAGAACACACTTTAACCCCAAATTCAACATCTAGAAAGGTGAAACCTAAAAATTATCCATTTAGGAACAAAGGATAAAGGTAAATCTACAGCAAGAGGTTATAACCAGCAGTGACCTTCATTTATGGCATCGATTAAGCTCATTCTGGGTCAATGCATCCAGTTCTGGGATCCATTTCTTCACAGGAAAAAAAAAAAACAAAACAAAAAACTTCAAGAAAGTTAAAAATTAAAATTAAAAAAATCTTTTTGGTGAGTGTCACTGGTACTTCCAGTGCCTAAAGGGGCTCCAGGAGAGCTGGAGAGGGACTTGGGACAAGAGATGGAGGGACAGGACAAGGGGGAATGAATTCCCACTGCCAGAGGGCAGGGAGAGCTGGGAGATTGGGAAGAAATTGTTGCCTGTGAGGGTGGGGAGGCCCTGGCACAGGTTGCCCAGAGAAACTGTGGCTGCCCCATCCCTGGAAGTGTCCAAGGCCAGGTTGGATAGGGCTTGGAGCAACCTGGGATAGTGGGAGGTGCCCATGGCAAGGAGTTGGAACTGGGTGATTTTTAAGTTCCTTTCTAAAGTGCCTTTAGTGGGAAAGAGTTTTTCTTCTCTGAACACCTTAAACACATTTCCTTTAAAACTTGAAAAAGAGGTGGGTTTAACAGAGTCAACTAAAAATAACCAAAGCAAAGGAGAAAGGAGCAGCCACAATGGAAGCACATTAACCTCAATAAGCCACAGGAAGCTTCTTGCTCGGGGAAAGGTCAGGATTAAATACTACAGAGCAAAAAATCCTGAGGGTTGGGAGCATGGATTCACTGAAGATGATTTCTCAGGCTTTGATGACACTTCCTGAAGTGGCCCTGACCCAGCAGAGCACAAACCTCCAAGTTCCTGCAGTAGGAGGTATCTCAGGGTGCTTGAGGCAACAGGAAGAGGGAATAGATTTTGTCCAACTTGATATGTTGGGTAGTTTGATTTACTTTTTGACCCTGTGAGTAAATGGCAGTAAAGGTCAGCTGGAAAAAAAATACCAGTTTATCTTGGTCTGCAAGGATAAAGAGAAAGGAAGGTTTTTCAGAAACACAGGCCTGAGGGAAAAAGTGGAAAATTTGAAGACTGGGGAAAATGTGGAACTAGGAAGGAAGGGATGTGGGGTAAGTTCGAATGGCAGGAGATCCTGGAAAGCAAAAGAGCCAGGAAACAATGTGGAGATGAAACAAACAGCAAACAAAACTGAAATAAACTTGGGAGTGGGGAATGAAGAGAGAAAGACAGAAGAACTGATTTCTCAGCTCAGTGGAGAGGTGTAAGACAGGCTTTGCTTGACCTTGTCAGCACCTTGTCAGCGGTGTGAGAGCAGATACTCAGCTCATACTCTCACTGGTACCTCACCAGCCAGGCCCTGCAGCAGAAGATGACAAAATAACCACCTGCAGAGCCACTGAAGACAATCAGAGGCATAAAAGCAGAGATTCCTGAACTGAGGTTTCTGTAAAGTAGGACTGAACTCAGGCAAACCCCGCTGGTGTTACTGCCTGCAATCCTACAAAGCTGGAGCACACACAGGGGATGGGATTGTCCAGCAACCAAACAGCACATCCCGACCTCCTTCTGCAGTCTGGCTCTTCCTGAAATCACTGGACATTCTGGATCCAAGGGATCCGAGGGCAGAGTGGCTTTAAGCTGAAAAAGGGTGGATTTAGGTTGGATATTGGAAAGGAATTCCTGGCTGTGAGGGTGGTGAGGCCCTGGCACAGGTTGCCCAGAGAAGCTGTGGCTGCCCCATCCCTGGAAATGTCCAAGGCCAGGTTGGATGGGGCTTGGATCAACCTGGGCTACTGGAAGGTGTCCCTGCCCATGGCAGGGGGTTAGAACTATATGATCTTCAAGGTCCCTTCCAACCAAAACCATTCTGTCACTCTATGATTCCATGATAAAACAACAATAAGAGATCATTCTGCAGTCTGTGGAATTCGCTAAAGAAGAAAAAAATCTTGATGAAAAAAGATCACAAGATCAAAACAGACGTGGAAACATTGCTTGCTAAAGCATCCTCTGATTTTTCTTTGCAGGAAATATTGACTAGTTTTCCCAAAAGCCAAGAGCTCTGTTTGAAGGAGTGACACACTTCAAACAGAAAATAATGCACCGAATTCTCCGACAGTTCAGTGGGGAACAAAAAGGCTGAAAGGAAACAAACTCCTGGGACAGATTTTTATCTCAGTTGCATTACTGGAAATCCAAAGTAATTCCATGGATTCTAATGGTGCTGCTTTGGATTTGCAGCTGTAAGACTGATCTGCTTTGGGTTCCGCAAAAGAATCTTGAGAGTTATTTAAGCAAACATTAACATCAGCTGGAAAACAACTTCACCAAGGGATGACAATTGTCAGTAGATGCTGTAGCCCTGTGGTTATCAAAGTATAGGAACTTGAGGGCTTAAGTGGACACTCCTATGTCCATATTTAGAGACCCAAGCAGCATATTTTATAAATATTGAGTATCTGTCATTTCCAAGTGAGAGCTTTGTGGGCTCAGAACTTCCTGAAGTGTCATTATGCTCAGATACATTTTTGGCTTTGTTTTTTAGAGTTGGATAAACAGTGGGAAAAGTGTTTCATGAGAACTTACTCGAATCCTGGCTTAGGCACACACTTGTCAATGAGAAAACTTGAGGTTTGAGTAGTTCTTTAGATCCCACAGCTTTGCACTAAGGATAAGCAAACTGTTTGGATGGCAGCAGTAATGATCCCAGGCTCATTAAAAATGTCTGTGCCACTTAAAAAAGGCTTTTTGTTTCATTTTTTAATTTGTATGGGAGACACAAACCAGAGCCAGCCCTTCTCCCCCCTCCAGATCAATACAGAAGGTTCCACCACGAGCCTTATCCTTCACTTGGGACATGGATGAATCCAAAGGCTAGAGCAGAATTAAAACACAACATTTTCACACATCTTGAGACTGAACACATCTGGAGATATTTCTCAGTTTTAATTCCTGGAAATTTTTGATTAAATCAGTTTTAAGGGTTATGTTTATCACAAAGAGAACAAGACCTGACACAGAACAGCAACAGCTAATGATCATCATCTTGCTTTTGACCTTCTTCTAGACTGTTTTATCCTGTCCTCCACAATAGTTAAACTAAGCTCCTTGAGAGCTTCCTGAAGAGAAGGAACTCCATCCTGTTCCCTGTAATTCACTGTGTACACTTCAACCATCATTATCAACATCATTATCAAATTTATGCACCTGACATTTAATATGCTTGTGAAACTTTTGGAGTGCTGGAACAGATGCATAATCAGGACCAAGAAATTCAAAAGCCTGAACTAGGAGCCCTTCAGAATGATCCCAGATGCCACTGAGCCACGTGAGAACACATTTAGAGGCTGATGGGAAGGTTTTTGTCCTCTGTGTTGCCATCACTGCAGACTCTTCTATGTTTCACTCCCACTGGTATGACCCAGGACCCACAGGACATCTGTGTCCAGCTGGGGTGGAGGCTCAGATGGAGTAGGACACCTCAAACAACACTAAACTCTTGTAGACAAGACAAATCAACCCTTTAAATATTCATTTTCTGAAGAACATGGAGATCTGCCCTGAAGATTGAGAATTCATCTGCCTAAGTAGATGAAAATTTGATGTCTACACAAATTGAGCATGTTTTTACATCACTGGGAAGCTGAGCAGAGCAAGCCACGCAAAGCAGGAAATGTTTTATTTACAACCCACTCTTGGAGACAAATCCATTCGATATTTACATTAGTTTATTGTAGGGCAATTTCTAACATCCGTTTAAATGTCCAATATAAGCTTCACATTCACAGTGCAATAAAGCAAATGGCTTCTCTGCCGACCTCTGTGACCTGCCAGATGAAAAAAATGATTGCAAAATAGAAAATATGCTTCCATCACGTTGTTCATCGTGGTAATTTCAAAGGCGCGATTAGCTGTATTTGCATCAGTCACAGGGCCAAGTGAAAGGCTCTGCCTTTATCAAGTGAACACAAGAGATGCAGAATTGAAAGCTCTAATAAAATCTTGCCTTGCTCAGCATTGATAAGAGCACAATAAAATGAGCTGTTGCTGCATCCAGGGAACAGAAATAACGTGCGATTGGCTGAACTCAGCGTAGGATGGTGGCACTTCTCTGCCTCAGGGAATGCCCCGGGCCAGGAAATCTTCCAGGCCAGGTTGGATGGGGCTTGGAGCAATCTGGGACAGTGGGAGGTGTCCCTACTCATGGCAGGGGGTGGAAGTTTTAAGGTCCCTCCCAACCCAAACCATTCTGGGATTCTGTGATAAATTCAACAAAGGAAGCGCACGTGGGTTGCTAATCAGTGTTGACAAACCAGACAGGTCATTTCCCTGACATGTGAATTCCAAGAAATTCAAACAAGCCATATTAGAAAATCACAGAATCATTGAGGCTGGAAAATATCTCTGAGACCATCGAGTTCAACCTTTGACCAATCCCCACCTTGTCACCCAGCCTAGAGCACTGAGTGCCACATCCAGTCATTCCTTGGACACCTCCAGGGATGGGGACTCTACCACCTCCCTGAGCAGCCCCTTCCAATGCCTGATCACCATTTCTGTGAAGAAATTCTTCTTATTGTCCAACCTAAACTTCCCCTGGTGCATCTTAAGAATCTGTGTCTTCTCATCCTGTCCTTTGTTCCCTGGGAGCAGAGCCCAAACCCCTCAGACTCCCCACTCCTGTCAGGGAGTTCCAGAGAGTGAGAAGGTTCCCCCTGAGCCTCCTTTTCTCCAGGCTGAGCTCCCCTCCAGCTCCCTCAGCCACTCCTGGTGCTCCAGAATCTTCCCCAGCTCCATTCCTTTCCCAGGGGAAGAATCCTCTCCCTAATCCTGCTGCCACACCATTGCTGGTGTAGCCAAGGTGCCATTGGCCTTCTTGGCCACCTGGGCACACCTGGCTCATGTTCAGCTGCTGTCAACCAGCACCCCCAGGGCCTTTTCCAGTTTTCCAGCCACTCTGCCCCAGCCTGGAGTGCTGGAAAGGGTCTTTGTGGCCAAAATCTAGGACCTGGCCCTTGGCCTTGATGACCCTCACACCACTGGCCTCAGCCTGTCCAGATCCCTCTGCAGACCCTTCCTACCCTCCAGCAGATCCACATCCCACTCAACTTGGTGTCATCCACGAACTTGCTCCCGTTAGACTCGATTCTCTCATCCAGATCATCAATAAAGGTATTAAACATTTAACACTGAGCCCTGGGGACACCATTGGTGACCAGATAACTGGGTACAGCCCCATTCCCCACCATCCTCTGGGCTCAGCCAGTTCTTAACCCAGCCAAGGTGCCCTGGTCCAAGCCATGGGCTGCCAGCTTTTCCAGGAATATCCCATGGGAGACGGGGCCAAAGGCTTTGCTGAAGTTCAGGTAGACACATCCACATCCTAAATTCATGCCATTAATGCTTTTATCTCCAAGTATTAGTATTAGTTATTAGTTTTATTAATAGTATTAATTTTCTGCTGTGAGGTGACCAATTTTTTCTGGAGTGACAAAGAACTCCAATTTTCTGCCATTTACAGCAACATGAAAAGAGTTTGCAACTGTTCACACAAAACCTCCTCATCCAGAACCAAATGCAGCTTTCTCAGAGAGGGATGAACATTCAAAGGGTATCTCTGTAGCACAGAGAAGTGATTACAAAACAAAGAATGGCTCAGCTTATCAGATCAGCTTTGCTTGTTTTCCTGAGAGCCACCAACCATCAATCAGGAATCGAGTCACTGCCATTCACATCAGAGTGAAGCAGAGATAATTTGATACATAAAGCTCTGAATTAGACAGAATTTGAAGAGGAGTAAGCAGGTGTTATTTTTTTTATTGACTATTGTATTGCTTTAATAAAAACAATCGAATTTTCAAAGAGCTATTTAACTTTTCCCAGCCAAAAATCACATGAAAAACCACCTCCCAGGCAAAGCCTGTTCTAAACTCACACAGCACATCAGATAAAAACACAGATGAATGTTGGAAATTCACACCACAAGGCATTCCTTCATGGAATTAACCACTCAGAATGTAGATCCCAAAAGTCTGCAAAGAGCCTTTACTCCAGCTTCCCAAATATAATCCCAACCTCCTCAACTCCTTGTAGTTGCTGCTCCAAAGCTCATTGCACTGGGCAGGAAACTCCAGTTTTTTAATCTCTTTTCCCTAATACCAAATACAAAACTCTTGGGGATTTTACTGGTTTGTTGGTTGCTGGTTTGTCCCCACATCATCCCCCAAGCTTATGGAAGTTTCACAATACCTGTTCAAGTGCTGAGCTGCAGAGATTGTTGCATCTTCTGCTGGCCAGTGCTAATTCCCTGTTTCCCTTATCCTGCAGAACAGCTCCATCCATCACCCCCACTCTGGAGCCAAGCTGGGAGAGCTGGGGGTGTTCACCTGGGGAAGAAAAGGCTCCAGGAAGACCTCAGAGTCCCTTTGAGTTCCTAAAGGGGCTCCAGAAGAGCTGGAGAGGGACTTGGGACAAGGGATGGAGGGACAGGACACAGGGAATGGCTTCCCAGTGCCAGAGGGCAGGGAGAGATGGGAGATTGGGAAGGAATTGTTGGTTGTGAGGGTGGTGAGGGACTGGGATGGAATTCCCAGAGAAGCTGTGGCTGCCCCATATCTGGAAGTGTCCAAGGCCAGGTTGGATGGAGCTTGGAGCAACCTGGGCTAGTGGAAGGTGTCCCTGCTCATGACAGGGCTTGGAATGAGATGGGCTTTAAGGTCCTTTCCAATCCAAACCATTTGGTGATTCTAAGGAGGGGAGAGACTCAGTATATTCTTGGAGCCTTAAAACCCAGTGTTAGTGCTTCACAAAACAAATGCAGGCTCTGATTCCAAAGAAAAAAGAAAAAAAACAAACACCAAAAAAACCCACCTTCTTCCCACCCTGATTTCATTCCCTGGATTACAATTGCCTTGATAATTCATTTGAAAACCAAATCCAGCCTTGCAACTGTCTTGAAAATTGAGTAACCTCGGGTTCAACTGTATTAAAAAACTTCAGCTTCAGGCAAAACTGATGGAACAGCTCATTCACAGTGATTTCACCAAGCCTTGGCCTTCATTGTATGTTTTTCTGATTACACTTACACTGTATTATCATCTACCAGCAACACTATTGTATTAGAATATATATCAGCCCTGGCTGACTCTGACTGCATGTTCTCAGCTTCAGCAGCAGCTAAAGACACACAGCTCGATGCATATTCAGTGCTGTGATGCCTTTTCTCAGCTGTTGGAGTAGCTGCAGGAATCAGCAACAAGTTTCACAACTTGAAATAGATGCAACCTTGCAGGATCCTTGGGCTCAGGGCACATGCTGACTCTCATTCGCAGGCTGGTAATAAATCTCTTGATTGTTGTCATTTAATATAGAATTACAGGATCATTTAGGTTGGAAAAGCCTTCAAAGATCGAGTCCAACCATTCCCCAGCACTGCCAAGGCCACCACTAACTCATGTCTCCAAGTGCCACACTCACATGGCTTTTAAATCCCTCCAGGGATGGGGACTCCACCACTGCCCTGGGCAGCCTGTTCCAATGCCTGACCACCCTTTCCAGAACGAAATTGTTCCTATTATCCAACTTAATCCTTCCCTGGCACAATTGAGGCTGTTCCCTCTCATCTTGTCTCTTGTTCCCTGGGAGCAGAGCCCAACCCTGCCCTGGCTCCCCCCTCCTGTCAGGAAGTTGCAGAGCCAGAAGGTCCCCCCTGAGCCTCCTTTTCTCCAGGCTGAGCCCCCCCAGCTCCCTCAGCTGCTCCTGCTGCTCCAGCCCCTTCTCCAGTTCCATTCCCTTCCCTGGACACGCTCCAGCCCCTCAATGTCTTTCCTGAATGGAGGGGTCCAAAACTGCCCCCAGAATTTGAGATCTGGCCTCAGCAGTGCCCAGTACTAAGTGTTGACTTCACCTGCTGATGGCTGAGAGGACCAAGTACAGCAACTAAAGATCAAACCCTCTTGAAACACCCATTCTGGTCTTTGGTCCAAACTGGTTTGTTCTGCTCCTTCCAGCCTATGCTGTTTGCTAAACACAGAGTTGAACACACTCTCTGTCTTCCAGGGAGAAGCCAGTGCCTCAGGCAGCCAGTCCTGGGGGCAGGAATTCAAGGTGTTAACCTCGGGGTAGGACGGTTTCTATTCTCAGTAAACAAAATTATTGCCTGTAAATTATCAACCCTCCCTGTCTTTCTGAAAAGAAACTCCTCTAACAAACACATCATTTTCTTGTTGAAGGTCATTCTTAGCTCTCTTCCAGGTCCTCAGCTCACAAACACCATGCACAACTATTCAGGGAACAAACAAATAAATGACATTTTGGTTTCATGCCTTTGCAGTGCCATAAAACTCCAGAGCCACCCATACACAGTGTAGTTATTGTATTTGTAATAATTGTTAGCCCTTTCCCCCTTTGGTGCATGGAAAAATCAAGCATTGTGCCATTCCCACGAGTTTTTATCCATGATTATCTGGCACGTGTCACTGCCAGAAGAGCCTGATATTTATTTTAAATTGCTGCAATAATAAGGGAAGTGGTTGTATTAGATTTACATTAAAATCATGTAATGCAAAACATTTAATATGAAAAGGGATTCCTGAACAAATTGTTTGCTCAGTGTGTTTCCCATACAACCACTCCACTGCTCCTGCAATACCTCAGTAGATAATATTGTAGATATTGTTGTTAATAATACATAGGAACCACAGATCCCCAAGGAATTTCGGTGCATATTTGCTGTGTTTCCTTAGTTGGCAATACCGTCCCTTCCTTCCCCACTTCAGTGCAAAAACAAACTCCACATGTGCTCACTTACAGTTGTGCCTAATTATATAAATGTACTAATTATACACACTTTTCAAATGGTGATAGACTTCAAAGTAGGTAAATTTTAAATGGTGCCATTAAGGAAATCTATTTGATGATGGAAATTTCTGTAATATCATCTTGCAATCTCCTACCTCGCAATTTTGCTTTCATGTCAGTATTTATTTAATGACAAATAACAGCAGAGAATAAAAGAGATGGGAAAGCAAATTAAAACTGTAAGATTTACAGGGTGATATTGGTCAGCAGATGCTAACAGAAAGGAATAAAAGGAGCTTGGAAAAGCAATGGATCTAAGGGAAATAATGAGAAAAAAAAGTTCTGAATGATAAATATGAACAGTGAACCTTCCAAACCAGTCTGTTAAATCACATAAACACCTGCAAGACTGACTTCTCCCCATGTGTTCAGCTACTCACGAGAAAATATGTCATTGAACACTTCATTTGCAAGCACAGTTCTCACACTGCTAAGGAAGACTTTCCATTTATTTACTTGCAGTTCAGAGCATCTCTTTGCAGACAAAATAATTCCAACTGCAGGCTGGAACCAGCCCCACGAACTCCCCCAAAGCTAAACCCACCAGGCTCACACAAGTTGGGGAACCCCAAACTGCTGCCCAGGGTTTTAGCACCTGAATCTCCTCTTTGGACCTTCTGTCTGGTGTATCCCCACTCTCCAAAACCACAGATGTTTACTTTTAACACTAAATATTCACCCCAGCTCCTGGTTCTTTAATGTAACACAAGTGAAGTCATCGTATAATTAAACATATGAGCACTGAGATTCTTTTAGCACTATTTAAGTCCACTGCCCTGATGTACCATGTTGAGTGGGGTCTTCTCATGTAAATTATAAGAATTTATACTTCATATAAATGAAAAGAATTTCTATTTCATACAAATGATAAGAATTTCTATGTCTCTGCTGTAGAAGCTGGATCTTACTTTGAAAAGAGCGTGAGGCAGCTCAGACAGCAACCACAATGCAGAGACACTGCAGGACACTAATCCCCCTGCCTTTAGTTAAATAATAGCTTATGTGGCAGGGAAGAGACAGAATCCATCTTCCCTGAAAAACAGGGCTGTACAGAAAGGGAATTGGTTGATCTTCTCTCACACAAATCCTTGTGTCAAAACAAATACTCTTAGTAAGTCACGGGCTGTCACATCCCATCACAGACATTTCTGGAATGGCTTCATAGAAGCATCTTACAAGCAGCAGGTGGGGGATCCTGAGTTATGCAGCTCAAATATTGATCAGGACCTTCCCTCAACGTTCAGGAACTCTTGGGTCTCAGATTTTGGGTACACCTGTCAGAGTACAGGGTTCAGAGATTCTGGAATAGCTTTAGGATCACAGATTTCTGCTGTGGTACACCCACATTAAAAAAATCTCTTCCAGAGATTCAAAATATCTCTGCACAAGGAACTATCTTTCTGAATAGTTATAAAATGACTCACACAAACCAAAACATTCATAAAAGTTGGAATTTAAAGCAACTATGATGCAAGTTCAGTGTAGGAACGAGGAGCTCCAACAGCAACACAGAAAATGCACAGCACAAGGAGTGATTTTGTGCTCACTGGTGACATCTTTGACCTCTGCTCATATGGGAAGGAATTCCACACCCTTCCCAGTGTTACCTTTTGATATTCTTCCTTAGACTTCAAGGCAGCTTCCATCTGTTCCTGGGAGAAGGTGTAGATGGCCGAGCGATACTGAGTGCCAACATCATTGCCTTGTCTCATCCCTGGAGAGAGAGAAAACATGGAAAACCATGAGGATCAGCCTCTCCCCCTCACTGGGCTGCTGGGAGAAGGTCAATACACTTGAATTTCATAGAATCTCAGCACGGTTTGGGTTGGAAAGGACCTTGAACCATCTAGTTCCAACCCCCTGCCACAGGCAGGGACACTTTCCACTAGATTTAGGATGTTCCATCCAGCTGGATTTGCACAGTCTCTTCCAGCAGGTATTTTTAGGAAGCCTAAGTCTTTGGTTAAAGAGTCCTGAAGAGATTCAACACTGTTATATCCATTTAAATGACCTGCAAATGAAATATGAACATTTTTCATTTATTACATCACACAGCAGTCAAATCCAGATGCAAAACCTTCAATAATTCAGCTCCGCTCCCTGCAATCGAGGTACTCTGAAAATATTCATTTTGAACCACGCAAATAGTTACCAAAAATGTTGAATTTACAAATTTCCAAAATGTGAGATGGAGTCTACCCATGAAACTATGAAATAGTTGGTCAAAGCAGAGAGATGCTGATTGTCCCCCTCAGGTTAGCAGCCCAGATTCGGTTTGGTGTTACGCAGTCTTTCACACCTTGTTCCCAATTTTGCATTCAAAACCACCACTTTTTGCTTTTCTGTAATAAAATGTGTTAATTTTGGGTTTTGTCTGGTGGTGTGGATGAACTTGGGTGAGTGAACAAGTTGGAGTTACCTAAGAGTCCTCCCAAATGACTCCAACCCAGGTCAAACTGGAAATCATCAGGATTTGGTTTGTAACTACCACCAGACTACAGAGGCCCCTTTGAAGATTTCCATCAATTCCCAGAACTATGGAGATGAAATGGAAAAGAAAATATATGTCCTGATACCCCCCAAGCAAAGGGCAGAGGGTAGGGAAAGAGCCTGTGATACTGGGGAAAAAGATGCATCAATATATTATTACTCATTAAATCCTGGGAAGTTTTATCCCTCTTTGCCTTTAGAAGGCAACAAAAAAACAATTTAAAGGATAGGGCAATAAACAAAACTGGCTGAAATATTTATGAACAAAGAGATACAGAAACACTTTAAAATATGTATTAGGACTAAAATTCCTTTTGATGACCAACAGTTACATAAAAGAACCTGATACCAAAACATGTTAGGGAGTTTTTTGATGATTTGGGTCACTTTTTAAGTGGTAAATTGTATTATTACACCTAAAAACAATCACTGTGCTCTTCATCAATACTTAATAGTGTCAACTGCCAAGCAGGGAAAGTTTTGCTCATTCCTTTGCAAATTCTTTTCAGGAAGCTCTTGTAAATCCAGTGCTACTAAAGAGTTCTGAATAAAATGAGTCCAGGCCAGGAAAACCTTAGTTTTGCCAGGATATGTTAATGCTGATTGATGTCGGAGCTTAAACATTAACACTCTACAAATCTATTTACTGCTTAACAAACTATTTAACAACCAACTAGGGAGTAGATTACAAAAATCTCTCTGAGTGGGGGATCACTCCACAGTGGGCTGGTTCCTTACCATAAGTTTAACAGTATGAGTTTAGCATGAGCTTGTGTGCTCTGGGTGAGAAGAGAAGATTATTTAATATATGTATGTGCCACCAGGACAGAGTAACGGAGAAGCAAGTCAGTTAAATTAATTTATGGAAGAGAAGGTTAAGAGGAGAACTGACTCTGATTCAAAAAATAGGTTTAGAGAGGGGAAAAACAGAGAAATAAGGCTCTTTAGTCTTGCCAAAGTTGCTTAATGAGGTTGGGCAACTGAAAGCCAAAGTGTAAAAAAATGCAGATAGGAAATAAGGTAAAATTCAAGCAGTAAAGGGTGTTTCTCCTTTGAGCAATGCACCTAAAGCCACATCCCATTCCTGAGGGCTTCAGATCAACGATAGACATTTTCATAGAATCATAGAATCAGAGAATCATAAAACAGTTTGAGTTGGGAGGGACCTTAGAGATCATCTCATTCCAACCCCTGCCATGGGCAGGGACACCTTCCACTAGCCCAGGTTGCTCCAAGCCCTGTCCAACCTGGCCTTGGACACTTCCAGGGATGGAGCAACCACAGCTTCTCTGGGCAACCTGTGCCAGGGCCTCACCACCGTCCCATGGAAGGATTTCTTCCCAATACTCTATCTAGCCCAGTCCCTTCCCATTTTGAAGCCATTCCCTGTGCCCTGTCCCTCCAGCCCTTGTCCCAAGTCCCTCTCCAGCTCTCCTGGAGCCCCTTTAGGCTCTGGAAGGGGCTCTCAGGTCTCCCTGGATCCTTCTCTTCTCCAGGTGAACATCCCCAGCTCTCCCAGCCTGGCTCCAGAGCAGAGGGGCTCCAGCCCCTGGAGCATCTCTGTGGCTTACTCTGGACTCTCTCCAGCAGCTCCAGGTCCTTGTGCTGTTGTTCCCCTGGGCTGGAGGCAGCTCTGCAGCTGAAGGCAACTGAAGGTCGGGTCTCACCTGAGGGCGCAGAGGGGCAGAATCCCCCCCTCCCCTGCTGCCCACACTGTGGGATGAGCCCAGGACACCAAAACTGCCAGAGCTGAACCATGTCAGTGATGGAAATATAAAGTTAAGAAGGATTCAGCTGTGCAATAACAGCCTCTCCCAGAATCAAATGCTGGTTTGGACTGTTAAACCACCCCTATGGAGTGAACAAGACCGAACAGACATTTTAAGTATTACCTCAAAGTGCAGCTTTAATGTGATCAAACATCTAAGCTAAAATGTCATTTATTTTCACTTGTTGCTTAAATTAATTTGTACCTATATCTCCTCCAATACATAACTATTATATTATCTAAGCCACAAAGACTTTGGGATGACAAAATAAATTCCTTGTAATAGACATAACCAAGTAGCTGTTGTTATTTGTAATGTTCCTGACACAGACAAACTTACATCTCAAGGGTCCATCACTGACTTTTTAAAACCCTTTGGCAAGTCCTGCTTGCTGAGATTCACTAACTCAATGAGTAGCAAACAAGGCAAGAAATTCAATTTACTAAGCAACTGTGGTAGGATGATTGAGCTTAACAATCTTAACAATCTTGTTTTTTAAAAAAAAAAACACATTTACTGAATAAAAAGTGACCTGTGCTTGGCTGTCTAAAAATTCCACAAGGTTTCTGTGCTTAAATTCTTAACTGGCAGAAGGAATAATTCCTATAGAACATGAGCTGGATCTTCTAGGAAAATGCTGGTTTCCTCCAGCTGTGCTGTAAGAAGTCTCAAAGTCTCAAAACCTGCTAATTTAGGGATAGTTTTCAAGGTAGTTTCGGGATATAAATCTTTTCATCAAGGACATAATAAATAGGGAAATCTGTCAGTAGGGCCTGATCATCCTTTTCATTTGAGACTGAGATCATGCACAGGTTCCTTCTTAAAGTTGTTAAGAAAATATATTAACCCTGAGGAATTGTGGAATGATTTAAGTTGGACCTCTAAGATCACCGAGTCCAACCATCTCCCAGCACTGCCAAGGCCACCCATGTCCCCAAATGCCACATCTACATGGCTTTTAAATCCCTCCAGGGGTGGAACCTCCACCTCTGCCCTGGGAAAATACCTGTTTCCCTGACCAGGTGATCAGAACACATCCAACAGGGACAGGAACAAACATAACCTGGAGTTGTAAGACTGTCACTTGCTGCTGGTGCCTGAGACAGTGAAAATCAGCTTCTATGCTGGGAACAGCCACAAAATCTGTCATCAAAGAGATGTTCAGATAGAGAGAGTGATTTCAGAACTGATAAAAAAGTAGAGAATTTCCACCTCTCTGGCTAGAGACAAAAATATGTGGGTTTTGAATGTGGTGCCAAAGTGTATAAGCCCAAATCCTGTGTGAGCACTGGCCAGTTTCTGCAAGCTCTTGTTTTTGGAGAATGAGGAAGGATGAGGGCACCTGGAGTTCTGAGTGTGTTTAGGGGTTATATCCAGGACTTTTCACTTTGGCTGACCAAAGGACCACAGCCTGGACCACTCTGCAGAACATAAAATGTCCTCACTGTGCCAGCAGAGACCAGAACACCAATTAATCACTAAATGCCCTCAAGAGTTCAGCACTTGTTTTTTATGAAACAGAAATTGGTGGCCAGAGGTTGGTGGAAAGAAAAGGGAGCTGTGAGGCTCTCCCAGATCCTGCAAAAGAAACAATTCCCAGGTTGAGATTGCAATGGGATATGAACAGACTTCCACTGGAAAGCTGATACATATCCAAATGTAGGGAACAGGCAAAGAAATGGCTCTAAAAACTCTCTCTTACTTTGGTATCTTCTGATGCACCTGGGTAGGGGTGATTTAATTTTGGTCTCCCCCATGTTCTTTGGTATCAGAGCAGTGAATACCATCTCTCTTTTGGTTTGAAGGACCAGAATACAGACTGGAATATGGACTCCCCACCCCTGGAAGTGTTCAAGGCCAGGTTGGACGGGGCTTGGATCAACCTGGGATAGAGGAAGGTATCCCTGCCCTCGGTAGAGGGGTGAAATGAGGGGATCTTTAAGGTCCCTTCCAACCCAAATCATTCTTTAATTCTATGATTAATTAAAAAACATATTTCCCAGTACTTTTTCCTTAAGAAATTGCCAACAAGCAAAACTGGTTCAAGATGGTGAATCTTCAATATATTACCTATAGAAAGCTAAAGCAAAAGACACTTTATTTTATTGGCTAAATCAAGGAATTCTTTTGAAGACTCGATCCTCTAATGACTTGAAAGTAATACTTAGACACCACTCCTTATCTTCTCTCCATTTTAAAATAATAAAAAAAAATATAATGGCATCATCCTTCAACTTTGCTATTCCCAGAGGATCCCAGGCATAATGGAGATAAATGACTGAGGTCTGTGAGGCTCTTCTCTGCCATCCAGTGAAATTTTAAAGGGCAGTTCATAGCTCTTATTTTTATCATAATTTTTTCTGTGATTTATAGACTTTTCTGCAGCTGTCACTTATTTTCTTATCCCCACAGAAAGCTGATACACTGATTGGCCATTTTCTTTTCCCCAATCAATCCTTGCTGAGTTAAGACTAATAAAACTCCTTCTTCCAGCTCATCATAGAATTATTTAGTAAAAATCAATTGCACCATGTCACCCTGGCTTGATGTCATCACTCACTATAATGATTACATCTATACAGCTTAAAAGTTGCCAGGGGAAAGTAAAACTCTTTATAGCATATGATTAAAGGAGAAAAATGTTAATAGGACAGAAGTTAGTTACAGGGCTGTGGATTGAGAGTTCTTGATGATTTTCAAGGTGCTGTGGTGCAGGAAGGAGAAATGAAATATAAAAGAGTTTCTTCAGAAGGTTAAAATACATTAATGAGCTTGGACATATTAAAGGAAACTTTTACACTGTCAACAGAGCAAAAGGTTCAGAAAGTTTTCAGTATAAACAGTTTTCAGTGTCAAGGAGGAAACTATATTTTTGGTCCTCTTTTGAAAAAAGAAGATGATCTTTAAGGTCCTTTCCAACCCAACCCATTCGGTGGTTTATGTTCCATATGCAACATTGTTCCTCTAACAGTTCATATACAAACAGTACAAAAATTCAGGTTACAAGGCTAGAAAGACTCAAGGAGACTTGGTTTGAGAGAAGAGTTCCCTGTGTGCTTCATTATGTATTAATTCATTCAGATAAAACATTCCTTAAATGCTCTTTGAGCGCTCTTTGACCTTAGAAGGAGGTCCAGGATCTACCCGAGCTCAGAAAAAAACCCCA
The DNA here is from genome assembly GCA_013397135.1 of Pachyramphus minor. Lineage (NCBI taxonomy): Eukaryota > Metazoa > Chordata > Aves > Passeriformes > Tyrannidae > Pachyramphus > Pachyramphus minor. The sequence goes on along the minus strand of VYXB01005973.1, from coordinate 75,715 downwards.
CAGGTTGGTTTTGATGAGTGTCACAAAGCTCAAGTACAAAATGTCAGTAGCAAACAGGAATTTGAATCCATTCCTAATTATTAACTGAAAACACATATTTAGCAGTACTGCCTAGAACAGATGAAGAGAACAGTGAATTATAAACATAAATGATCCTTAACAGCACTAAACTTATTGTAGGGGACTTTGAACTTCAATCAAACTTGATTTAACTTTAATCAATGCTTAGTTTTAGATAAGTTTTTTGACTTTTTCTGTCATAAAGAGACATTAGGCTCTTTCAAAGGTCTCTTCTCTCAAAAATCTGTCTCTGAGAGGGATGAACCTCGACCTGCTGGAGCAAGTCCAGAAGAGGCCACAGAGAGGCTTCAAGGGCTGGAGCCCCTCTGCTCTGGAGCCAGGCTGGGAGAGCTGGGGGTGTTCACCTGGGGAGGAGAAGGATCCAGGGAGACCTAAGAGCCCCTTCCAGAGCCTAAAGGGGCTCCAGAAGAGTTGGAGAGGGACTTGGGACAAGGGATGGAGGGACAGGACAAGGGGGGAGGGCTTACAAGTGTCAGAGGGCAAGGAGAGATGGGATATTGGGAAGGAATTGTTGGCTGTGAGAGAAGGTGGTGAGGTCCTGGCACAGGTTGCCCAGAGAAGCTGTGGCTGCCCCATCCCTAGAAGTGTTCCAGGCCAGGTTGGACAGGGCTTGGAGAAACATGGGATAGTGGAAAGTGTCAGGGTTGGATCGAAATGATCCTTAAGGCCCTTTCCAACTCAGACCATTCCATGATTCTGTGAACATGAGAAGGGAGTGAGATTTTTATCAATATTTATTGGTGCAGCAGGAACAGTTTCCAGGTTTGGGCAACCAAAAGCTGCCCAAACATAGATACCTCAATTGGAGCAAGTCAAGCCTGTTGACTGGATCTCTACCAACATCCATGGGTGCTGAGACTCTACATGTCTATGGAAACATCTAGGTTTAGGTGGATTTAGCTCAGCCTTGTCCCACCTGACGTGTCTACTCTGGTCACACCAACCTGACTGAAGATCTTAACATTCTTCAAACCCAAGTAAGTGCACAGAGCAGAGATGTCTGGAGGAGACTGGAGGACATGACACAGAGCATAAAGATGCTCCACATTTTCAATGACACAGATGAAAACTGATAAAATACACAAGAAGACCTGACATGGAAAAAGACATTTCTTTTTGGGCACCTGATTTGGGCCCTCTTTGCCTATTTTATTTTCTCCATGGATTAGCTGTGCTGTGATGCTGGAAACCAACTGATCATGCAAAGAAATACAATTAAGAAATACAACAATTCAGGTCTGGTGCTTCACAGGGCTTGGCTACAGAATCACACACATTTGTGTTGTTTTCTTTATGTGCCTTCTCTTCTCTCTTCATTTATCAGTTGTTCACTGGTGTCTTGCCTCAATTCAAACACGTGTTAGCACTGTGAATCTAAACCTACTATGATCCACCAGGTGCTGTTGCAGTAGTAATAAAAATAATTAGTGATAACAAAAATAACAGTGTTGTCATTTGCCTTTATCAGCAGATAAGCTCAGGGGACACTGCTCTCTCCAAACACAGACAACTGAGCTCTTATAAATATGCAGGAGAAAATTGCAGGCGGAGAAAAACAGTCATTCATTGAAAATATTGTTGTTCAGAAGAGAGTCAGCTTTGACCTCTTGTACCTAATTATACACGAAAACAAAGATTAAAAGCCTACTAATAATCACCATAAACTATGATTAATGAAGCCACGCTTCAGTGCCTCAGATTTCTAGACCCAAGTACAGTAAATTCACTGGTGGGTTATTTGAAGAAGAAAAGAATGTTTGGTATCACTTTGTTTCGACTTTGTTGCTTTCCTCACGTAAAGATTAGGAAGAGTCCATCCAAAAATTCTGCAGGAAAAGACATTCTAAGGTTGCTCTTTTCTAATTCTATAACCACACATGAAAATCTAGATGCTGTTATTCCCACCACATCGGCTTCATGGAGTCATGGAATGGTTTGGGTTGAAAGGAATGGTTTGGGTTGGAAGGAACATTAAAGACCATCTCATTCCAACCCCCTGCCAAGGGCAGGGACACCTTCCACTACTCCAGGTTGCTCCAAGCCCCATCTCATCTTCAAGGAACCATTTTCTCATCTTCAAGGACCTGTTTGATTACTGACCTTCACAATACTGAATAATAAAGTTAATTTTTAGGAGTTGACACATCTTCGTCAGATACAAAACAAACAGCCTAAAAGCAATTTAAAAGTAAAAAGAACTCAGAGCCCAGAAGGAATTTTGCCCTTGAACCAGAATTGATTCAGCACCTCATAGTGCAAAGAATTCAGCCACCTCAGCAACCCTCCCCAGTAATTCCCTTCATTAAAAAAGTTGCAGAGAAAACAACATCTCCCAAACTGGAAATATAGGTCAGAAAAAGTCTATTCTAATTTACACGGATAAGAAGAGCCCAACATGCAAATTAGGTCACGACAGCTAAAATTCCTGGGGACCCAAAACAGCCCAATAACTAACACCTATTTATTTTTAATGCTTGTTTAATTCTAGAGGAGCACAAAGAATGGGAGCAACAGAACATGAGACGTTTTGGTTGATGAAAGAAGTGAAGCTACATCCTCAAAGTGCAGCACTGGGTAAACATCCCTGGCAAAGACTTTACTACTGACTTTACTACAGGTATTTTGGAGGTGATTATGGCCAAGGGACTAAAGTGGATGCTGGTGGGATGGGTTGACATCAGGCAACTGTTGGAAAGAGCAGGAATTAGAAGAACCTGAAGAGAAGACACTCTCAGAAGTTACTGTCTCCTACCAAACAACTCAGTGCACAGTTGAACGTTCAAACCTGCAGGACCCAAGACACATTTATCTTTATTGTCTCTCAGCACATCGATTTCCACGGCTTTTGTTCATTTATCAACACAGAGCTGTGCTTTAGTCGCTTCCTTCAGGAGCCTCCCAGCAATGTCTTTGCCACTGATTTAATTAGCATCCTCTCCACTGTATCCTCCAAGTCATTAATGAAAATATTGAAGACTATTGGACCAAGAATGGCTCCCTGAGGGGTTGGTAATTCTGTTTTGAATATATTTAATATGCCTGGTGACAATAGAGTTTGTATTTCTGCTGTGTTTTTGTTACACCTTTAATAACGCTGAAACCATCAAGACTCTTAATAACCTTTGAAATCCACGACAAAGGTGCTTTAATCTGAGACTTGCAAATTTAATTCAAATTATTAAGGGAAGCAAGTTACGGAAAAGTAAAGGAAAAAAGATGAAAAAAAATGGTTATATTTTACAGGGAGAGATTCTTTTTTTCCCCCTTTAATCTCTAAATGAAGTTCCAGGCCTGTAGCAGAATTCATAATGCTGCTTTAGGGTCGCTGTAGCGTTTTTTATGTGTACAGCTGTTCTTCCACTGGTATAAGTAGACACATCTGCTCATTAGCAATACAATGTCATTTCTAGTGTCTAATTTTAATTATTTGCAGATGATAGATTCCTTATGCAATGCCTAAAAAAAGTACAGTCCTTCAAAACTGGTGAGAAATAAATATACCCTCTGCAACTAAAGTGGGTCAGCACAACGAAAAGTAGATATTAATCTGGAGAATTCCTGTCTCAGCACTAAGGCTAAATGCCAGCGTGTTTGGAAGGTCACAGGGAGGAGAAAAGGCTTGTACATCTTTTCTTTATCGTGGATACACGAGACATATGGACTCAGAGATGTTCTGAACGGATCTGGCAGGTGATGAGTTTGTTGTAGGACAGATGGTCCTCAACTGCTGGAAAAATATCAGTGCTGCTTACATTTCCTGTGCAAACACGGGCAAGATAAGGACTTCTCCAGGACAGGAGGGGGGAATGGGATTACTCACAGTGACTTTGGGTCTTGTATGTTCATAAAGAATCTCTGGGACCATAAGAAAATTTCCTGGGTGGACATTGGTGGCTTTGTCCTTCGCCCCATTGTCAAAGGGTTATTCTCAGCTCCTGCCCCTAATTCAAAAATCCAAACAGGAAGCCTGAAGAATGAAAAAAGGGTGGGATTTGTGTACAACAGGGGGTTGTAGTTGTACCTAATGGGTTGGGAAGGATTGGGTGCTCTTGATGAACGTGGGGAGCAGAACTACCTAAACAAAGCACCTGTTTTGGGTTGTTCTCAGGAAACAAAAGAGCTAAAGGAGGCAAAGGATTTTTCATTTCTCCCAAATGTGTTTTCATAGAATCCCAGAATGGTTTGGGTTGGAAGAGATCTGAAAGATCTCTTTCTACACCCTGCCATGGGCAGGGACACCTTCCACTATCTCAGGTTGCTCTACAGATAAATAAGTTTTTTTCCGTGCTTGACCTCGGAACACCCAACGAATCTTTCTTCAAAATCTTCTTGGAGTGACCTGAAATCTTTGACACAAAAAGAACTTCACCCAAGGTCAGGAAAACCACAAACACTGAGATGCTTTTCAGGAGTCACCACGGCAAACGCACCCCTCTGGTATCAGCTTGACTTTTCCAAAGGTTTGGAGAAATAGTTTTTGACACCTCACAAAGAGCGGCCAAACTTTCTGATCAGATCAAATATGACATGTTCCTCCCCGAACATAAGCACAGTGGGGATTGGAAGTGGTTCATGCACTGCAGGACAGGGCAGATGCCAGAAGGGTGGTCCCATTGACAGTCTCGCTCCTGGTGATTTAAATCCTGGCTGGAAATCCTGTTTCACTTCCATTCATGCAGGGAGAAATTTTCAGCTTGAGCAGAAGACTTTGGGATTGCCAGTGTCAACACAGAGGTTGTATCCTGTGGAAAGCTCTGGGAGAGAGGAGCAAATTGCCCTTTTCGCTGACAGTGAAGTCAGAGATTAGTTTACAGCAATGCTGAAACGCAGCCTGAGGCAGAACACAAACTGTCCCAGCAGAACCATTGACAGGGTGGAATTCTAAGGAAATCAGGCTTATATCTTGAAAAATAAACCTGGAAAGATCTGAAGTTGGCCCCATTAGAGCAAAAAAACAGGCAATACAGACTCTGTCCTCTACACATCAGAAAAACAAAATTATCCACAAAGTGATTAGTTGTAAATTGGGGGTTTTTTGCTGTATTTTCAGCCTATCACCACCATTCTCCTTTTCTGTATGAATGACAAAGAAACAAGGAGCTCAGAGCACTTACAGAGCTACACAGAGCAATCCTCTGGTAGATAAGATCATTCCTGGGAGGGAAGGAATGCTGCTCGAAGCACCAGAAGCTGAGCAGAGATGACAGCCATATGCCACTTGGCAGAAGTCAGGGGGTTGTTTGTTGCTTTTTCAGGATCCCAATTCTAATGAATTATAAAATAGAACCTAAATTAATAGTCAAGAGGACTTTATCAGGGCCCCATGCTCAGGAGATGCTCATCTGGGAGAATCTCTTTCAACTCAGAGACTGTTTGACTTGATCAAAGGTTCTCACTTTTCAATTGACTTCTGTACAATCCTCAGACTCAAGAGCTTCATGAAACAAGAGCCAGGCTGCTTCCCAGAGACAATTCGAATCCCAGTGAGATGTCAGTCTCATCTTAAAGGCCAACTGCTTGGAAAGCAGGAACTTGTGAATATTAATGCCCTCCTACAACAATGAATGATGGGACTGCCAGTCTGGGCTCTTTAGCAACTTGGTACCAACCAGGTTGATATTTGAAAGGTCTTTATCTGCAACAGAATGTACATATTTGATGTTTAATGACATCAGAACAATCACACAAGTGCATTATCTCTGCTGGGGGTAGAAGGGATGAAATGGTGTTATCCCAACTTCTGGAAAAAGATAAAACAAACAAAGCTTTTCTACTTTGGAGTAAGAGCTTTACTCAAGAAGTCCAGCATTTACTGGCTGTGTGAGACACTGGATTCAGCCAAAGACTGTGCTGAATTTCATGAGTAAGAAATCTTTCTAATTTATCCACTTAGTAAAAAACTTCTCTTTGACAGACCAAGTCCTGCATTCCCATAAGGCTGCCTAAATAAAACTCACTGTGTGCACACAGCTGAACCTCAGAGAAGGAGAAAAATATCGAAGGTCAGAGAGTTAACTCACTTTCAGTTCTTTACTGAAAACCACATTCCCCACAGGCAGATAAAAAGAGGGATGAGATACAAATCAGGGCAAAGAAACAATCCCACCTTAAAGATCTTTTGCTCAGATTTGAAAGGGGAGATAAACATCCCATCTCCATCTTACAGAACTAAGAAATTTGACACTGGGACCTCGTGGCTTCAGTTCTTCTCAAATCAAAAAAGGTGGTGGAGATGGGATGAGCTTTGGAAAGTTCCTGAACAGAGATCAGAAAGACAGGATTGCTTAGGTTGGAAAAGACCTCAGGGATCATCGAGTCCAACCTGTGACCCATCCCCACCTTGTCACCCAGCCCAGAGCACTGAGTGCCACATCCAGTTGTTCCTTGGACACCTCCAGGGATGGTGACTCCACCACCTGCCTGGGCAGCCCCTTCCAGTGCCTGACCAGTCATTCCTTGAAGAAATTCCTCCTGATGTCCAACCTGAACCTCCCCTGGCACAACATTAAGCAACCATAAAAATACACACGCAAAGCAACCTGTCCAAGGCTGTGTTGTACAAAGTCTTCCAAGAACACTCCCAATATTCTCAGGGGGTAAAGTGATGCTCTCAATGTTGGCAAATTATTACAGAAGAACCACTTGGAAATTCTATCCCAAGTTTAGTTAAAGTTTAGGAATGTTTCCACCAAGATGTCTGAGACAGTTGTGAGTGAGATGGGTATCTCCACAGCTCGATGTCACGTAGAGATGGAGCTCACATCCCAGAGGGAACACAGCGATGGGAGCTCACATCCCAAAGGGAATACAGCAACATTAGTGTGGCCCCATGCCTGGGATAAGTAGGTGATGTTTCCCCAGCTTCCAGAAATCAAAGAGTGAATCACACACCCACCAACACCCAACCTTCTGACAGCACAGACTGGGACTAATTTGAACCTCAGTTATTGAGAGTGCATTGAGCATATAAAGATGTAATGCCACCATTTTACTTTGGTTTAAAGAAGAAACCATAAAATCATCTGGTGAACTGACTTAACCTGTTATCACAATGACTTCATCCACACACCGCTGTGTCCAGGTAATGAACATCAATCAGCCCAAAGCCCTGAAGTCCTTTAGAGTCTGACCTATTCCATGTGGGTCACAGGCTGAGCCCAACCACACCCTGACAAAGCCAAGGCTACAGACATGGCAGGTGACTGCTTAGGGGGTGGTTGTCCAAATTATTCCAGCAGAAATCCATTCCTGTACTGCTCTGGAAGGTGAAGAATCTCATATTCCTGCCCATCAGCTCCCAGCTCTGGCAATCAGGATGAATCCAAACATGTGACCAAGACATGTGGACCAATCATCCCAAAATAGGAATCTTCTGTATCAAAACAAGCAGTCCATAAAATCACAGAACCACAGAATGGTTTGGGTTGGAAGGGACCTTAAAGACCACCCCATTCCAACCTCCTGCCATGGGCAGGGACACCTTACACTAGCCCACATTGCTCCAAGCCCCATCCAACCTGGCCTTGGACACTTCCAGGGATCCAGGGGCAGCCACAGCTTCTCTGGGCAACCTGTGCCAGGGCCTCACCACCCTCACAGCCAAGAATTTCTTCCCAATATCCCATCTAACCCTGTCTTCTGTCAGTGTGAAGCCATTCCCTCTTTCCTGTCACTCCAGGCCCTTGCAAATAGCCTCTCTCCATGTTTCTTGTAGGCTCCCTTCAGGTACTGGAAGATCTCAATTATGTCACCCCAAACCTTTCCCTTTTCCAGGCTGAAATAAAGAAATCAGCCTCTGCTGATGGTTGATTTTTGATAACCCAAAGGAAAAAAAAAAAAAAAAAGAAAATACCTAAAAACAAGGGAGAAAACCTCCTTCCTGACCCCTCAGAGCAAACCAGGAAGGCCCAAGAGCATGAAGTGAGGATGGTTAATGTTGAATCCCAGAATCCTAGAATGGTTTGGAACAGACCTTAAAGACCAGTTCCAGGGATGTGCAGACAAATGTCCCTGAGCCAGATATAAGGAAAGGGTTTGGGAAGGGAGGCTCATAAATCAACAGCATGGGCCACCACCCTTGACAGACACAGAATTTCTTCTCCTGACTCGAATCAAGCACCTCTTTTAAAATGATAAATTATGTCATCTCAGAGACTCTAAATGATGGTTACAGGAAAAGACTCCAATGTTTAATTACACTGGGAGATGTGAAGCTGTTTTATTCCAAGGTGGAACTTTTCAAACTTCAGCTTCCAGCTACTGGAGCTTGTCCTGGTTTGTCAGGGGTCAGGTTGTCAACTCACTGTGAGGTCCCTTCAAGGATTATTTGATTATGGTGTTCATAGAATCATGGAATGTTCTGAGTCAGAAGAGACCCACAAGGATCATCCAGTCCAACTCCCGGCCCTGCACAGGACACTCCAACAATCCCACCCTGTCCCTGAGTGTTGTCCTAACACTCCTTGAGCTCTGGCAACCTTGGGGCCGTGCCCACTGCCCTGGGGAGCCTGTTCAGTGCCAACCACCCTCTGGAAGAAGAACCTTTTCCTGATATCAAACCTGAACCTCTCCTGACATAGTGTTGTGTCTCTTCCACCAGTAGAACATGTTTATTCTCCCCACCAGGGTGGTTTTCTGGGCTCCAGATCCTTTTTCTGCCCTTCTCCAAATCCCAAGCAGTATTTCCATATGATCCCTGGGATGGCAACTCAGGAACTGCACAAAATGTTCTGATTTTACTGACCCTGCACACAGAAAACAGCTTTAACACTCCTGACTAAGGCCCTTTTTACATAAAAAAGAGTTTCAACAACCACTTTTGTCTCTGTATTGTGCTCTGGGCTCACTGGAAGACACTTATCCACAACAGTCCCTGAATCCCTCTTACAGTTACTCTTTCCCAGGAATGGCACCACATTTTGAAGGTATCAACTGCATTTTTTTTCTTATTCCCACCTGTAGTAACAAGTGGCATCATTATGAGAGCTGTTAAAATAGTGCAATGAGTTATTGTGTGCAGTATTTCTGGGAAATGGTAGAAAGGATGATGTTTATTGGAACTACATAAACATGCAAAATGTTTTCTCAACAGTTTCCCATTTCTGCTTGCACAGATGTGGGAAATGTCACCACAAAGCCCTTTCCAAGAAAGATAAATTAAATTAAAAGGTTTGAATCGGGCAAATAGATGGAATGATCCATTGCTGTCTCTACACACCATCTCTTACCTCTTTTTGCTCCCTTTTCCTAATCATAAAGTATATTCAGCATCATTGAAAAATAGAAAACCCCAAAATTTTTATGATTGGTAGAAATGAAATAAAATAAAATGAAATGAAATGAAATGAAATGAAATGAAATAAAATTAAATTAAATTAAATAATAGAAGTTTTGAATCTGCAAAGAAATACACGTTAATTTAAGGGACAAAAGACATTACAGCGTAAATTGTCATAATCAAAGTTGAAAAGAATTTTCCATTGTCTCCTGAGCCACTCTGTGGGAATTTTCCCAGCCCAGCCAGCTGGAAGGGAGGAGGGGTATTGTGAGGTTCTGTGCTCTCATTCTCTCTCTCACTCTCTTTCTCTGTCAATAAATGTCTGCAATCATATTCTTGAGCTCCAGTGTGATTTCAAGGTTCATCTCTTCCATGCAGCTCAAACACTAATTATCCCAGCTGTAATTAGTAAGATAATTAAATACTGGCTCACTCATCACTCTACCTTGTGTCGGGTCATGATTCTCCCAGAAGACCTTGAGCAGTTGCTCAAAGCTGATGTTCTCTGGCTGATAAACCACTCGAACGGCCTCGGTGTGACCAGTCCTGCCTTCAGAGACACAATAAAATCAGGGGAGAATTACCCAGGGCACATTTAGGTTTCTACATGAAATTCAAAGCACAATCCTTTTCTGTTTCCCTAAAATTATTCTGATTTATTAAGCCTTTTTACACATTATTTTATACTTGTTCGGGCAAGGCGTCACANGTTCGGGCAAGGCCATCACAAATAAACCACCCAGAGAGGCAATAAGGTAGGACAGTGCTGTTATTACAGCACTTAAAGGAGAAAAATTATTAGTCCTAATACATTTCTAACCAAAAACTAGTAAAATATTTTAAATGTTCTAAATGCAGCATTAAAGGTATAAAATTTGTGTTTGTTTCTGTGGGGACCTCAAGCAGTTGCTCAAAGCTGATGTTCTCTGGCTGATAAACTACTCGAAAGGCCTCAGTGTGACCAGTCCTGCCCTCAGAGACACAATAAAATCAGGGGAGAATTACCCAGGGCACATTTAGGTTTTTCTACCTGACATTCAAAGCACAATCCTTTTCTGTTTTCCTAAAATTCTTCTGATTTACCACCATTTATTAAGTTTTTTTACACACTATTTTATAGACACATCTGCTCGTTCGGGCAAGGCCATCATGAATAAACCACCCAGAGAGGCAATAAGGTATGACAGAAATGATATTATAGCAATTAAAGGAGAAAATAATGAATACTTTTTATGTATTTGTAACCAAAAATTAGTAAAATATTTTAAATATTATAAATAGAGCTTTAAAATACAAAAACATGTGTGTCTGAGTAGTCTTGAAATTCTAACGCTCGGTTTGTTTCTGTGGGGATACGGATAAAGTAATTGATAGTAAAATAATCATAATTACTATACAACAGCAATAATATTGATTATAAAAGCAAATTTCAAGGGTGTGTTTACACAAGATCACACAAATAATTTCAAGTTATTTCACAATGTCCAAACCACTGATGCCAACAGAGCCAAAAGAGTCCGAGTCTGAACTTTAAACTTTATGACAGCAGATGAAGGACAAGGAAGATTAGCAGGTGTTACAGCACATAAAAAAATATTCTGCCTATTTTTCAGTTACACTGTGAACAGAATTTTTTCATTTCTTACATGTTTATCACTCACAATGTTATTGAAAGATCCACCTTCAGAAAATATGAAGGCTACATAATTCAGTTTTAATGAATAGTTAGAATGATGAGTTTAGACCTGTCAGGGTGAAAGTCCATTGCACTGAGTGCTACACAAGCATTTTTTACTTTCTATATATTATACAGTTTATTATTTAAGAAATTAGGCATATCTGTTGTCATTATGTATTCAGGAACAAGGAAAAAAATCTTATTCTTCATTGGAATCATAATAAGTAAACACTAAAATAAATAAGCTGGACAGCCACATCTGCCTTTTGGTGGGGATATAATAAGCTCTTTGATCACACCAGGGAGGCTTTTATTTCATTTATACCAATAGAAACTCCAGATTTACTCAACTGACTTCAGTAGAATTGTTGGATTTCATGCAGGGCAGCAACCAGGTGATTCTGGCCCTGTGATGGGTCCTGAATGAATTGTCACCAAACAGCAAAAAAAGAGTCTGTGAGTAAACTGAGGAGGGTTCAGTAGAAACATCAATTCAGTACCAAAAGAAATGTGAATTAAATTAAAAAAAAAAAAATAGAAAGAAATAAAAAGGATGTTTGGATATATTACAGACAAGATGGGGAAAAGTGTGACAGCATTTTACCAGTTAATGGGGCACCTGAAATGAAGAAAACTTAAATGAGGCACAGAGAGTTGGTCTAGCTCATAAAAAGGATTTAAAACTGGGATTAAATTTAGTCTGGAACGCAGAGAACTAAAAGAAGACACATCTAGGATACCTGCAATCTAGATTTTGATAAAACCAAATTGGTTCCTATCTCATGTGCTTCACAGGGTAACCAAGATCAGCTCACTGAGATTAAAAGAGAGCATCAAATCCCATGTAAAGCTGTGTCATCCCATCCTCCAGGCACTGTCCAGGCACAGGGTGACCCAATTCCCTCTTTCACACTCTGCCTTTTGCAGTCCAGGGAAGCAGCTCGTTATCTGAAGTCAAATCCTGCTGGTAGGAAGCAGGGAGGATCAGACATTTAGCAGAATAAAAAGACAAGTCAGAGATAATTGGCTTAATAATAAAGTGAAATGGTCTTTCATATCATGGCAAGAGCTGACCTTAGGTCAGGGATGGAATTTATTCCAGATCTCTTGGTTTAATTTGGACTATCAGTAAAAACAACGAACTTTGCCATAGTTGAGGCCCAGGTTGGTACTTTTATTGTTGCTGGAGATAAGGAAGGAGAGCAAACAGCCAGTGGTGCAGCCACTTGCAAACCAACATTGCACAACTAAAAAGAGATTAAGGAGTGACTTCTGACTGCAATATTTTTATTTTTTATTTTTATCTTTATTTTTTGTAAGCCAACGTGAAGCCTATGAAAGGTTCCTATCACTCAGGAGCAGGTTGCTTGTCTAAGATGAACACAGGATCACAGGAGAGTTTCCTAAAGAACTTCAAAACAACAGAGGCATTACCTTCCCTCTCGACAGAAGCAGCAATTACACCTTGTCAACACTGCTCTGACTAATCCAGAAGTTCAAAGAATCATTTTTCCCCCTCAGAATAAGGAAATAATGGTGTTACTCTGAGAACTACAACCTGGCCTGGAGAAAAAAAAATCCTCAGATGTGCTGTAACAGACTGTTGGAACTTATTTAAAATCAATATTCACCCTCAGAGGAACAGAAAGAAAATAAGGCTTCTGGTCCTACCTGGTTCACCTCTAATTTTCCTCAAAGCCTTCCCACAATCTGGTGGGTTTTCTTTCAGAATAAACTGTGGTTATTTGTAGTAAGAACAATCTTGGTCATTGGTGGGAAGCACTTCTACTTCCCAACAATTTTAGTGGGAACTAAACCAATCAACTGGGTACACATATGAGGAAGCAGAAGGGAAAAGGTTCCTTGTGGGATAGATTTACCCCAACGTTTCCTAGAAGAAGGACAGAGAGAAAATGGCATGAGAGCACAGGAAAAGGAAAAGAGCAATTTTGTTACACTACAGAGCCAAAAAAAGCACAGCATCAACTCAGCTCATCACACTTCTGTGCTGTAAAAAAAAAATACACTGAGATATTTCTAATTAAACCTTTTAGGTAAGAGTTCATAAAATGGAGAGGAAGTAATCAAAGAGAAACAATGACTCCAAAAAGCTGCATGTCTTTCACAAGAAATCGAACTGAAGAGCTGAAAGGATTTAAAATGGTCAGTGATAGATGGAATTCTCTCAGTGACATTCAGTTCTTCACCTCAGTGCCTCCTTCAGAATTTCTCATGAAACATCCATTTATATTGTCAGAGTCAGTGTCCTCAGCTCACCTCCTGCTTTTAATTAGCTGATTTTTAATATTCCACAGCCAAAGTTTTACCAACTATGAACATTTCCAGAAGCCTTCTCCCCAAAAACCCTCGATGTTTGAATGACTTTAAATAATTCATCAAACCACCAAATATAATTTCATTTGCTGCTAATTGTGCAAATAGAAACCCTTTATTTATAGGAGCCATTATGGTATTTCCAGTTCTGGTTCTCCTTCAGCCCTAGAAGGGATTCAGCCACTGGAGAACCTCCCTGCAGATGGGAAGACTTTATTACACCGAGGGCTGTGTGCCAAGAGCAGATTGTCTGTTTATCCTGTATCCATTTCCCACTTAGAAAACATCACCTCTCTCAGAGGATTAGAGACAGAGAGCTCCTTCAGCAGGGATTCAAACCCTGGCAAAAAATGTCCCTGTAAAGAGCAATAGAAAAAGACATCTGAGTGACACCTCGGTGCTGCTTTTCCATCCTTTCCCTTCCTAATAGCATTTAGATTCTCACCTTCTTAATCATGTCCCAGGTGAGTGCCCAAGCTGAGGGATTAAAGAACTCATTCTTTTTAACTGGCTGTATCCAGTGAGCATTTAATTATTTCCAGCAAAGTGGAACAACTTCAAAGGGCTGGAGAGCTCCTCACCTGTGAGCTCCGAGTCACCGGCACTGATGGTACTGGGGCTTCATCCCCAGCTGGTCCTGTCTTGGGTGAATTCAATTCTACAGTTCAGGGACCACCAAAACTACTCCTTCCTGCCTCACATCAATAAAAAGGGACTTGGCTGTCTTGAATTCTGAATCCAGTAAATCTCAGGATCACAGAATGGTTTGAGTTGGAAGAGACGTCAGAGATCACGTCAAATATTCAGAAAAAAACAGGTAAGGAATGACTTCCTTGTAGTCTGTACAGAAAGATCTTTAAATAAATAAACACAGGGAATAAAAATATATCTGTTGTGTTTGGTTTTCTGCTTTGATTGTTTTAAAAGTGGGAGGTTGAGGGGCTGGAGTTTGTCCAGGGAAGAGAATGGAGCTGGGGAAGGGGCTGGAGCACCAGGAGCAGCTCAGGGAGCTGGAGGGAGGTCCCTCAACATTCCAACCCCTGACACCTTCCACTGTCCCAGGTTGGTCCAAACTCCATCCAACACTGCCTTGGACACTTCCAGGGATCCAGGGGCAGCCACACCTTTTCTGGGCAACCTGTGCCTGGTTGTCAATGTGTAATGTAAAGAAATAAATGGCTAATCTTCAGCACTCACTGATATTGGAGATGAACCAATTTGTGCCAACTAAAGCCTCGGTCTTAGTGAATATGCAAAGCACTGCAAAAAAATAGTCCTAGGAAAGTATTCAAAAAAAAAAAAAAAGTTGGTCTTTTGAGCATCTGTTTCTCCAAACCAGCCTGGGAATTTTTACTATGCCACAGTTATCACTAGTAAAACTCCTAGTTCCTTCCTATGTGTTAAATAAACAAAGGGTTCAACATTTAAATTCTACGAACCCACACCTTGGGGATCTACTTGACTCTTACTTTTTTACCTTCAAAGCAATGAGAATTAAAAGAATGGAAATAATCACAAATCAATACATTTTTTTTAAGAAGGGTCCATTACAATAATTGTATTTGACTTCCTGCCTAACACAGCTGAGGGAATTCCCTGGAGCAAACCCATATTTAATACTTCTAAAAAGTAACAATTCTTCATGCAAAGAACCCAGGGGACAGAAAACCCACCAAAAGTCAAGCCAAAGTTTAATCATAGGATCACAGAATCATTAATGTTGGAAAAGCCCTCTCAGACCATCGAGTCCAACAGCACTGCCAAGGCCACCACTGACCCATGTCCCCAAGTGCCACATCCACATGGCTTTGAAATCCCTCCAGGGAGGGCAGCTGGGCCAGGGCTGGACAACCCTTTCCATGAAGAAATCGTTCCCAGTATCCAACCTGAACCTCCTCTGGTGCAACTTGAGGTCGTTTCCTCTCATCCTGTCCCTTGTTCCCTGGGAGCAGAACCCGACCCTTCCCTGGATCCATCAGGGAGTTGCAGAGAGAAGGGCAGTCCCCCCTGAGCCTCCTTTTCTCCAGGCTGAGCCCCCCCAGCTCCCTCAGCTGCTCCTGCTGCTCCAGCCCCTTCCCCAGCTCCGTTCCCTTCCTTGGACACGCTCCAGCCCCTCAGCCTCCCACTTCTAAAACAATCAAAGCAGAAAACCAAAGACAACAGATATTTTTTTTATTCCCTGCATTTATCTATTTAAAGATCTTTCTATACAGACAGGAGGTCATCCCTTATTTTTTTTTCATCATCCTTTTTTTTTTTTAAGAGGTCACCCCCTTAATTTTCTGAATATTGGACTGAATTGACCTTTCTAATTAATGACACTGTTGGACACAAAGGGATTTTTTACCTTTTTGAGGACACAAGGATGTACCAGTTCCCTGAGCAGCCCATCCCTGCACATTCACCTCTGGTTTCCTGACCACTTTTCATATTTTCAGGGTAATTTTGGGGTGATTTTTGGAAGACAGTCTAAAATATACCAGGTAAACACTGACACTGCCATGTGAGTACTATTCTCTAACCTTCTTCTTTATATTTGAAATAACTTTAATGACTTTGTTAGCATTTAACTAGCAGATGATGTTTGCTTTATTAACCACTGTGAATTTCTGCTTTCCAAAATATCATTCTTCACCTTCTCAGTGTGATCCCCACTCTTTTGTACAGTTTTATCAAAATATGTCCATCTTCTCCAGCAAGAAGCCAATTTATCACTCTGGGGCAGCCAATCCTGCAGTTCTTAATCCAAATAAAAGTGTCCATCAATTCGAGAAACTTCTTTTTGGACCACAGGAAATCAGGTCTCTTCCAGAGCCTACAGAAAGCAGCACATCCAGCAGTGTGGTGGATGTCTCTAAAAAGAAAATGCTATTTAATGGTATTTATTTGGTTTGGACAGATGAATCACACAGTAAATGAAAATTTAGAAAGAAAATTCACTGATAAAACAATGAACTGCTTCAAACTGCATTTCTAGCACCTGTTACAACCACTTTTTTTTACCTTGTCAAAACAAAAGAGAACAAAGATGACAGTAAAAAATGGGGGACAACATGTTGTTATTGTTAATTTTTTTTTCACAGAAATGTTCATTTTTTGAGCAAAACTACTTGAATGAAATTAAAGAAGTTTGGCAGTTTGCACAAAGAAAACTCCTTTTTTCCCTAAAAATTTGCAAAACAAAAGCATTAAATGAACTTGTTTCCTATTTGCAAGTATTTAAAATTTAGATGGCAGAGCTGTAAAGATTCTTAATTTGTTTCATAAAATCCTGTGTGTTCTTTAGCAGAAAATAGGTTTTGATAAAAAGAATATCAACTGGTTTTGCTGAACAGAATATCTGGAAGCAAGACCACTGCTATACTTTTTCTAGTCTTATTTTTTAAATGGCTGAACACTGAAGAGCTACTGAAAGGACCAAAATAAACCATCATTAAATAGTAAATTATACAAAACAAAACACATAACATAAAACCAAAATAAATTATATAAACCTACAGGGAAAAAAGGGATGGCAAAACTTTATTCATTGTACTTGGATTATGTTTTCTGGAGGCTGAATGTCCACATTGCAGTGACTTTAAATGGGATTTTTTTTGACTCACTCTGGTTTGGTCCAGTGGTGTTCAGAGATGGAGTGAGTCAAGTGTGCTCCTAGAAAGTATATTTTGATTTAATTTCATTCAAGTGAATTAAAAATATTGGAGATGGGCTTATAATTAACATCAGCCCCCGTGGTCGTGTGGAATTTAGGTCTTGTCGGCCAAACTCGATTTCACTCTCCCATGAAATTACAAGTCTGGATGTAATAAATGTGGGATGTAATAGCAGGGATGTAACAGGCTTTATTAATGCATTGAACTTATTACTTCCTGACTGATTAAAAAATTAACACTATCCAATATTGACAGTGTTAAACAGATTAAGAATTATCTAAAGGACAGTTTTAATAAAACTTGTCTGAAGGGAACGAGGCTCAAATGGCAGCACTTTTATCTGTCCTCTGCAGGGACTGGGCCAAAGCCTGGTGCTGTTCAAGTCCTTCATCAGTAATTTTATAGAAATATAAAGTCTCAATTTATGAAATCTGGGGATAAAATCAGATGAGGTTGATGGGATGGGCTTACAAAGCCATTCTTGGCTTTGCTGGGGTCATTCAATCTAAAATGGATTAAAACCAGCCATAGGTAAATCTCTCCTTAAAGGGAAAAGTGATACCTGGAATGGGAACCATCTTTGAGGGAAGTGTCAGCAGACAGGTAAAGAAACATGGAATTTTGTTGCAATATTGCAATAAAAGGAAACAGGGGCTGAATTGGGATGTCTAAGTAAAAAAAGAGGGTGTAGGAACAGCACTGGTGAGATCAACCTTGGCACTAAAGTAGATCCTCAAAAGCAGTTTCAGTGCCAGCCACAAAGTGCTTTTATATTGATATATGATGTATTGATTTATCCTATATTGATATATGATATCTTGATATATTATATATTTATCCTTCCCAAAAGAAACCCTCAAGGTTTTTGACTCAAGCAGGACCTCAGGAAGAGGATGACTAAGTGAAAAAGGGTCTTTGAGGAAGCAATGAAAAGCCAGATCAAGAGGAAATGGTAGGGATGGAAACCATGGAAATTCAAATGGAAACCATATTTCGGATATGGAAGCTGGTTCCTGCTCAGTTGCACCACTGGATCATTCAGTGCTCCTCTAAACCTGTGTCCTATAAACCACTTCTTCATTTCCTGATGTTTTCCACTCTGATTTTCAGCTGGGAGAGACATTTCCGTCAAATATCCGCTAAACTTCAAGGAAAAAGTGATAGGTCTTGATAGAACAGTGACTGGATGAAACATAATGACCTGTGATATAAAAAAATGTCCAATTAAATAATGCAGGGAGCCCTTTCCAGCCTTAAATGCCAGGAATATCTGAGTGAATTGCCCCTTTTCCCTTTGTTCACTTGGCTTTAATGAAGCTTTTCTATCCCAAACACTCTTATCTGTACAAAGAGTTGGGACTCTTTTATTATCTCCTTTTCATCGTGGTTGATGAGGAAGACTTTAACTTAACTATAAATTCTATATCATCTTCCTATAGGTGAGTTAATGTCTTTCAGCTGCAGTGTTGGGAACAGAAACACTCCACATTTGAAAAGCTCTCATTTAAAAATCTCAAATTTAACCCTAAACTTACACATCAGATGGAGCTTTTATATGGCAATAACTCTGTTTCCTGACAAACTAATTATACTTGGCACCAAGGAAATGCAATTCCAGGCTTTTCCATCTATCCCATGTGGATCTGACCACTAGAACAGGTGAATATAGGATAATACAAGGGAGAAACACAAGATTTGGGTCAGGACTTTGATCTGCTCCTGGTTTCATGGATTTCTGCTCTCACATGGTTGGGAATTTCACAGCTCAAATTGTTTCATTGCAAAGCTCCTTTGAAAAATTAAATTAATGATGTTGACATCCTTTATCACAAGAGATAAACACAGCAAATAAAAATCTGCCCAGGAAATATATCCTGTTATCCATGGGCATGAAAAACTCTGAGGCTAAAAAATTAATGCCATGTCACAGTTGTACCAAGCCTTTGTCCTAAAGAACTTCAAAGGACTTCCTAAATTTAGATCCCATTATCCCCATTTTTCAGACCATAACCCATGATTAGACTGTGTTTTTCATAATTAATTTCCACATATGCAACATAATTTCTCTAAATACAAACCCCGGGCTGACACCATTTTGGATCCTTTATACCACAAATGGAAAACCTCACCTAAAATAAATATTTTGTGTGGGGTTGAGGGAAACAACATCATGTTTGGGTCATAAAAACTTCAGTTCTGACACGATGTGTGGAATTGTGGAATCATTGAGCAGCTTGGGATGGGAAGGACCTTAAAGATCATCCAGTTCCAACCCCAACACCTTCCACCAGCCCAGGTTGCTCCAAGCCCCATCCAACCTGACCTTGGACACTTCCAGGGATGGGGCAGCCACAGTTTCTTTGGGAATTCTATGGAATTCTATTCCAGTCCCTCCCCATCCTCACAGGGAAGAATTCCTTCCCAATATCCCATCTAACCCTATCTCAAGTGTTGAGTTTTACTTGTTTGCTTCAACTGTGACTTGCTCTGGAGAAGGCAAATGGAAAACAAGGATTCCCTTCTGTTTGGAAAGGGAGGAATATTCCAAGAGAACTTCAAACAGTCTAAGTAAAGACTCAAATCTCCAGAAAACAGTCTTAAGAGATGATTTATTGACAAAAAATGGCTGTAATGTCCCAAACCAAAGCAGTATTTGGGGTCTGCTCCCGCCAGAAAAAGCTTAGATGGAAAAATAAACAATATATACAGAAATAAAATGCCTGGACTCAGTAATCCAGCTTCAATCTATAAAGGGAATTATTTTAATGTCAACTTAGCAGAAAACAGGATTGATTTTTTTTTTTTGCTTAAAAGTTTACAGCTTTTAGCTGCAAAGCCCCTATCTCACTGTTATGCAACAGAGCATTTCCTTAAATAAATGGACATAATGGAAAAATAATGGAAAGCCAAGAATAATAGGAATGTGAAGAATATGTCACACATTGAGAACAGCTTTGAAAAGGGATAAATGGAGGTAAATATAATACCTAGGGACATCTATTAATAGCAAGCTACAGAGTGGGAAAATATTAAATAATCTGGAATTTTAAGAAGAAGAAATGAGAGTGAGATATTCTGATATCTAATATTTTCTTTTAGAATTAAAAAATTGTAGTTTTATCCTTTTCTCTCTAGAGGGAAGTCAGTCAGAGGTTACTCCTCTGAGGAAATGTCTGAATATAAGGATGGATTTCTAAAATATGCCAATTTTCACTCTTTCTGAATTTGGATACCAACACAGAGCTTAGAAGAAAACTGTACAGCTCTTAATACCTGTGAATGCAAAGAAAAAAGGGATAAATATCTATATTTATACTCTGGAAGCTTCTTTTTCATATCTAACTTTTATTAAACTACTCTGACGGTCCTATTATAAAACTAAATATGATTGGGATCATTATTTCCCTGCTGATTTCCCCAAAATAAATATGGGGGGGGAAAAAGCAGCACAGACAACGTGGTTTCACCAGAGACCTCGAGCTGATATCAAACTGCAAAGAGAAGTTTCTGGTGACAGACAGTCAGAGGGCTCCTGAAAAAAGGGATTACTCCTGAAATCTGGGATTAATTCATGCTTGACAAACACTTTTAAGTCCACCAACATTAATAAAAGAATTCTAGAAAGCTCTAAAAATGCCCAAGCAACCTGTTTTCTGCAAAAATCCTCCCAAAAAAATGAATTGTAAAAGTGGGGAAGGCCTTGAAAAGATTAAATTTTGACAATTTATATATCTAAGATAGATAGATATATAAATTTTATAATTTATATATAATTTTTATATTTTTATATAAAATGACAATGTTTACAATTCATTAAAATTATATTTAATATCTTCATTTACAGTGCCCTGGCAAAACTGAAGCTTCCCTTGAAGAGCTTTAGAAATTCTACTGTTTATTTCAATATAAATTCTGATCCTTGCTGCTTTTCAAGTGATGCTCCTGGAAGATTATTGAGGGATAGGAGTGAATATTTGCCCAGTGGAGGTGTTAAAAATTGCAGTCAGGTCAGAAAGTGGTAAATCAGGAATGTCCCAGTGTTTGGGGGGTGGTACAACTGTCTACAAGGAGCAAGGACAGGGAGCTAAAATCAGAAAAGGTGAACAAATTGGTGAGCTGGTTGTTAAAAAGATGTTGAAAGAACTAAAAATATGACAATCAAATGAGTTTGAGGGCAGAAAATGGAACTGGGAGCTCATTTTCACTTCGGTTCTGTGACTGCAACTTTCTTTTTCCCCACCATCCCCTGGAAGGTCCCTGCAGTGAGAAGTGGCTTGTTTGTCCTACACCCGGCACCACATGAGGCTACTGTAGCTACTGAATTTTTTCCTTTGATTTTTATTTTTTTTCTGAATAGATTTTGGTGTTTCCAGTTCTCAAATCACTGGATTTTTCTGTCTGTGCAGGGATCTGACTCCCTCTGAGAGCATCATCTCGGTAATGGAGACCAAGAGGAGACAAAAGACCTGCTTGAAGTTACTCCTTGATTCCAAGAGATTCTGCTGGTGGCTTTGAAGGGTGGAGGGTGTGTTTGCTGACTTAATTGAAAATTCATTTTAATCCTTTAACAAGAATGTTATTAGAAAAAGTTTAGACCTCAAACTCAGACTAGGGGACTAATTTTTAGATGACTAAAAATAGCAGCAGTGAATCCAACCCAAAAGACAGAAATTACACTGCAAGAAGGACACAGAGAGAATTCACTGGGAAAAAAATAACCATAAAGTGAGTCTTCTGCCTAATTTCTGACCAGAGAAGGGCCTTTAGTTCATGACAAAAATACACTACTAATAAATAGCAAATTACTCAGAAGATAAAAAAAAAGTAGCCCAGATCTACAGAGCTCTGAACCAGGGCCTGGGTGCACAAAGCACTGGGAACAGATCAAACACCTCCATGACCCACATTTGAGATCAGGTTTAAAAAAATAAAAGCAAGTAGATCAATCCTTAGAGCCTTTAATAAATCTTTACAGATATTTTTTTTTCTCTTTCTTGTAATCAACGTTTTAGACGTTATTAATTCTCACCCCAGTTTTAATGAGTGGCTGTGCCAGTGCTTAACCTCCAGAAGTCACCTAAAATGAATTATTCCTGATGATTAATTATGCTGGAATAGGCCAATAAGAGCGACCTTTACTTCAGCCACTAATAAAATTAATTAAAATGAATTCCAGTAAACAGTGGAGTGCTACTTAAACAAAACAAAAAACATTTTTGCTTTTTTTTCTTGCTAAAATGTAAATGTCATAATTCACATTAGACCAGTGAAACCTCCTGTTTAAAGCTAATGACCAGACATTGTATTTGACCATCCATTATTTCTATTCAACCAGGCCCAAATCAAGAGTTTTAAACTACAGGTCACTTGTATCTTTTTTTATAATGGGATTTTTTAAAATGGGAGCATTTAAGAAAAGCAAAGAAGGGATTTTAATTCAAATGAAACCAGTATTCCTTGACATTTATTCATCCAAAAAAAAAGAATGACCAATTTGAATGCTCAGAAGTACCTAAAAGACAAAACAAAAGTTCATCTTTTTTTACAAAATGCCTCAAGGGACCTTAAAGATCATCCAGTTTCACCCCCTGCCATGGGCAGGGACACCTTCCACTAGCCCAGGTTGCTCCAAGCCCCATCTAACCTGGCCTTGGACACTTCCAGGGATCCAGGGGCAGCCACAGCTTCTCTGGGCAACCTCTGCCAGGGTCTCACCACCCTCACAGCCAAGAATTCCATCCCAATATCCCATCTCACCCTGTCCCTGTCAGTCTGAAGCCATTCCCTGTGTCCTGTCCCTCCAGCCCTTGTCCCAGGTCCCTCTCCAGCTCTCCTGGAGCTCCTTTAGGCTCTGGAAGGGGCTCTAAGGTCTCCCTGGATCCTTCTCTTCTCCAGGTGAACACCCCCAGCTCTCCCAGTCTGGCTCCAGAGCAGAGAGGCTCCAGCCCTTGGAGCATCTCCGTGGCCTCCTCTGGACTCGCTCCAGCAGCTTCTTTCTCCAGTAGTGACAGACAGAACAGCAGGTGACAATGGCCAGAACCTGCCATGTGAAGCTCCAACTGGACCTTTGGAGACCCTCTGTCCCCAGGACGACAGAGCTGCAGGGCATCCCTTGTGCAACCTCCATCCCTGGAGCTTTTGCTGCTTGACAAAGCCACCGATGGCCTGAGGAAGGTGGAACACGGTCCTGCTTCAGATTAGAGTTTGGAGTAAGGAATTCCAACAAGCACTTCTATGATTCTAAACCTTGAATTATGGTCAGAAATTACAGCAAGTTCTCATCATTCTCCATTTTAAATTCTGGACCTTTTCTGGCTGAGGCAGCACAGTTGGAACATACAAAGAAACTTTGTCATATTAGTTCCCTTTAGCAAAATTTAAGACTATGACTTCACTTGCAAATAAATAAACAGTCCTGGGAACATTCCCAGGTGCTGGGATTTGTTCTCTTCAATTGTGAATCGTTGGAATGGCATTGGATCATCCTGTAAATGTTTCCCTCCTCTCCCTACAGATGGAATGTAGGTTGGACAGGGCTTAGAGAAACCTGGGATAGTGGAAGATGTCCCTGCCTATGGAACTGGATGATCTTTAAGGTCCCTTCCAATCCAAACCATCCTGTGATCCTGTGACTCAATTCCATGATTTTATGACTCTGTGATTCCCTGTGTGTGCTGTTTAATCTCTGTTATATTTTACCTTTTCCTAATCCTGCCAGAAGTCTCAACTCCACTCTGCCCTGGACCAGCTGTTCTCATTCACATGAGAGACTCTCCTCTATAAACACACTGATCTTGTATCAAATGCAGACTTAAAGGAGGGATTAAAAATAATAATAAAAAATAAAGAAGCAACTTTCATTTAGCAAGCTTATAATAAAAATTAAAAGATGTTAATAAATACTGTGTCTATAAGCTGGTCTAAATCTATCTAAAATGCCCCGCAGTGAAGTCTTACATCAGTTATTATTGAAACATTAAATGCTTTTCTTACAGGCTTACAGCAATCAATTTAACTTTCAGTCATCTTGTACCCATATGTGCTGCTCCTGTTGATGAAATGGCTATTAATAAAGGAATAGATGGCTATGAATTAAAGCAAGCTCTACTTAATCACATTAATCCAGAGTATGTTAAAGGCTTCAATTTTCTAAATAATTTTGGGCTTAATGCCTCTGAGATGGGCAGACTGCTCTATTGATGCAGCATCTGGTCCAATTTGAGCTGCATTGTGAAGGAGGAATTGTCAGGCCCTTGCAAAAAAATAAGGAAGACTGACAGTTTTAGGGATGCAACCAAAACTGCTACAGCTGAGACAAAAGATCCTGCAAGATATTGAAAAAAGGCCTGGGACAATTAAAAGGCTGCCCCTGCTCTGCAAATGCAACTGGGCTGTTCAGTGAATTGTGTATGATTAACTTACTCCTCCTGATGGGATGAGAGCTCCCCACACTTATCCAGAGCCGTATTTTCCACTCATTGAACATCCAACAGCTGCTGCTGTGAAATATGTTCACTTACCCATTACATTGGGATACCAATTAGGGAGGAATTATTTCACCACCACCACCACAACTATCCTTGAAAAGCACAAATTTCTGGCTTTGGGAATTTTTTTTTCCCCTAAGCATATTTTTTTTATTATTATTAGTTTGGTTCTGTTAAGGTGGTAATTTTACAATGAAATAAGAGTTACCTTGGCTTGTAGCACTGAAATGCTGCTGTGTTCAGTTAAGGAGACACAGGAAAAGTGTTTTAAATACTTTCAGGGGGAATCAAAACCTTCAGAGGAGAATTAGTTTAGAAATTTTTTTATAAAATTTTTGTGGAATAAAGATTTTTAAAACCCAATATTCATGGAAGGTCATCAGTGGAGGGGACAATATGGTACAGTCCAACCACTGGGAAAAAAATATTACCATTTCTACTATATCTAATATGTCAAGATTACAAAAGTTTTAGGAGCAGATATTTTTTCAGCAATTGGATTATAAATGAAAAGTAACTTCAATGAATTTAGTGCTTTTTCAGAATATATGTAAGTTCTGAATAAAGCCAACAAGTCCCATTCAGCAGAGCTGTAAAAACCTCTGCCTGAAATCTTATTTCAATTAAAATTCATGTTTTAATTGAATACACATGGCAGGTCTGGGAGGCACACACTGCATCTACTTTTTATTACTACATATTGTAAAACTGGGACAATTTGGCCAAGTCTAAAGTGCCCAAAGAAGATTTTCCACCAGAGCATCTCCCTCTGCATCCTACAGAACCAGAGTGGAATCAGAACTTTAAAAAAT
This sequence comes from Pachyramphus minor, assembly GCA_013397135.1. Taxonomy (NCBI): domain Eukaryota; kingdom Metazoa; phylum Chordata; class Aves; order Passeriformes; family Tyrannidae; genus Pachyramphus; species Pachyramphus minor. The sequence continues at coordinate 50,390 of VYXB01005973.1, read as the reverse complement.
AGATTAAAACTAATGTTTAATGTAAAATGTACAGATACATGGTGCCTTTTCAGCTGAATGAAACAATTTAGATATATAAATATAAAAATATCCATTAAAATTCTCTATGACTACAGGAGATATGCAATAACTTTAGATTTCCCCTTGCTGCCTATGCACTCCTCCAACACTCAGTCCCAGAAAAATCCATATATCCATGGATTTCAAAGTGCTTTAGAAGATAAGATAAACTATCTCTTTTTTAGAGGTGAGGACAACAGGCAGGAAGAGCTGAAGGTTATCCAAGTCAGCCTTGGAGCCAGGAATGAGAGGGAATCAGCTGAGTCTCAAGGTAACAGCCCAGCTGTGGAGCTCCTGCTCCTTTCTGCAATCCATCCTGCTCCAGGAGCTGCCAGGCAAATTCCAGAAGGAAAACCACTGCTGAGGGATAGGAAAGGGAAGAGCAGCAAAGGGGAGGGAAGCAGATCCCAACCCAACCTGTGGGGCTGCACAAGAGATTCTGTCACCCCTGTGCAGTGTGAAGGGAATGAAATGGGAATATCTCCTACTGCGTCCCGGGATTTCTAGGAGGAGTTTCAAAAGGGTTTTTTGCGACCAGCAGGGGAGGGGGGGATTCTGCCCCTCTGCCCCCTCAGGTCAGACCCCACCTGCAGAGCTGCCTCCAGATCTGGGGAACAACAACACAAGGACCTGGAGCTGCTGGAGAGAGTCCAGAGGAGGCCACAGAGATGCTCCAAGGGCTGGAGCCCCTCTGCTCTGGAGCCAGGCTGGGAGAGCTGGAGAGGAGAAGGATCCAGGGAGACCTTCAAGCCTCTTGCAGAGCCTAAAGGGGCTCCAGGAGAGCTGGAGAGGGATTTGGGACAAGGGATGGAGGGACAGGACACAGGGAATGGCTTCAAACTGACAGGGACAGGGCTAGATGGGATATTGGGAAGGAATTGGCTGTGAGGGTGGTGAGGCCCTGGCACAGGTTGCCCAGAGAAGCTGTGGCTGCCCCTGAATCCCTGGAAGTGTTGAAGGCCAGGTTGGACGGGGCTTGGAGCAACCTGGGATAGTGGAAGGTGTCCCTGCCCATGGCAAAGGGTGGAACTGGATGATCTTTAAGTTCCCTCCCAGCTCAAACCATCCTCTGAGTCCATGAGTCAAAACAGGTTGTGTTGCTGGTGTGACAAGTACCAAGCAGTAGTTCAGAGACTCTTGGAGGAGGTGAGAAAAGAAGGAGTTATTTTCTGAGAACTCTTTGAAAATATTTGAAATGTTGAATTTGTTCCTTCTGAAACACAATAGGAGCAGGAGCTCTAATGGCTGCGTTGTTCCTCAAACTCTGGGCCATTCTTGTAATGAAGAGCTACTAAATAGGCCTAAGTACAAATAAATAACCACTTGTCATGCCAGTGATATAAAAAGAATTCATTTCTAGGTGTAACTCTATGGCAACAGCTTTTGTGAGCCACTCTTTGACTCTGCAGCAGAGCTCCTGTTTAACAATTCAAATGCAGAAAGATGAGAAGAAAGGAGGCAAAAAGCAACTCAGTGAGATCCCTGCTCACAGCTCAATTGTTTTCATGAATTCTGCCCTCACACGTTATATGAACATATCATGTGCAGACAAATTCTATTTCATGGTAACAGTGAGGCTGCATGGAGAGAAGTCCATTATCATATGGAAAATAAAGGAATTAGGGAAGAATCTGAGGCGATAAATAGATGAATATGCAGTGAGATACTTGGCTTTCCACTCAGTTGAGCTGCAGAATTTGCCTTCCAGATCTGCTGTGACACAAGTTATTTCTGCACTTCTAGAAGATCCAAACTGCCTGTTACAAAAGCACAAGCAACAAAAGCAGTTTTTCTGTAAAACTCTTTGCTTTTTAATTAATGATTTTGTTTTCCATAGCCATCCTTTGAGCAGGCCAGAGAAATCATTCTCTTTATGATGCAAAGTTCCATAAATCCCAACTGCTCTGTGAGAGATGCTGCTAATCATGAGAGACTCTGGGTTGGAGTGTGTGAACCTTCAGGAAAAACTAGGAGGAGTATTTTGCTCGTCATAGTTAATTAGATCTGAAACAGTGGGAGCTGGAACCAAAATTTTGCACAGCTTTGGTGTGACAGCCCTTGGTTCAAACACCTGCTCAGCAAGTTTGAAGTCTGGATCCCAAATGACTCTCAGAGACACATCCATTGAAAGCATCCTGATCCAGGCCGGAGGAAATGCTCAGGGAGCACATTTGTTACTTGTCCTGATGAAGCAAAGGCACTGCTGAGCCACAAATGTAGGGTTGGAGAATCATAAAATCATTTGGGCTGGAAAATCCCTCTGGGATCACTGAGTCCAACCATTCCCCAGCACTGCCAAGGCCACCACAAATCCATGTCCCCAAGGGCCACATCCATACATCTTTTAAATCCCTCCAGGGATGGGCACTCCACCACTGCCCTGGGCAGCTGTGCCAGGGCTGGACAACACTTTCCATGAAGGAATTGTTCCTAATATCCAATCTAAACCTCCCCTGGCACAGCTTGAGGTCATTTCCTCTCATCCTGTCCCTTGTTCCCTGGGAGTAGAACCCGACCCTCATGNTCGAGTCCAACCATTCCCCAGCACCAAGACCACCACAAATCCATGTCCCCAAGTGCCACATCCATACATCTTTTAAATCCCTCCAGGGATGGGCACTCCATCACTGCCCTGGGCAGTTCCTTCCAATCCTTGGCCACCCTTTCCATAAAGAAATCTTCCCTAACGTGCCATCTAAACCTTCCCTGGCACAAGCTGAGGCTCCACCCTCTTGTCAGGAGTTGCAGAGAGTGAGAAGGTCCCCTCTGGGCCTCCTTTTCTCCAGGCTGAGCCCCACCAACCCTCTCAGCCCCTCCTGGTGCTCCAGCCCCTTCCCCAGCTCCGTTCCCTCCTCTGGACACCATAAACCAGCTGGGAAGTTTGTTTGCTTCTACTGACTGGGGCAATCCGGGCAGGGAGCAGAAGGAGAGAAGGAAGGGCAAGGTCCTGGAATTCATTCTCACGGTTAACAGCTGGTTTTATACACCTTGGAGCAGTTTCATGCCAGACACACTGTGGGAAGCCAAATCTGGCACTTCTGCTTTTCCCTGTGCAAGAATCTCACCTGGTTTCCTTCTACATCCATGTTTCCATTTTGGATTATCTGTTCCTTCCCCATCCAAAATCTGACCTACTCAATGCAATATGGATCCTTTCTTTGTGCTTTCCAGCAAGGTGACTAAATTAAGCTCAGACTAAGGACACCAGATCCCACTTTATACTTTTCCATTTGATTTTAGCTTCACCTAAAGATTTGTGACCGGATCCCAAAGGCAGCTGGGACACTGCATCATGAGAGAAGAACTCATTCCACATTCCTTCTGTCTTTGAACATTTTGGAACACCTGCAGAAGGGTTGAACTGTCCCTGAGCAAGGAAGCAAGAGAGAAAATGAAACCATTTGTCAAAGTAAAATAAATGAAGCAGTGAAAAATAATGGTCCCATCTGCACCTACCACTGCTTCGGGGTCAGTTCTGCTGAAGTCAGTGCACTGCCAAAAAATGAGAGGAGAATGGAATAGAATCCACAATCCATTCAGAAAGTAATAATAATAATAACAGTAATAATGACAATATTTAGCACTCTTCCAATGTTTTGTAGCTTCAAAACATTGCAGAAACAGGGCAGGATCAACGAAAGTGGAATTTCTTTTTCCAAGACTTGTTTGCTCCTCAGTAGCCACTTTTTTACCTTATCATTGTGTTAACAGGCTGAGACAAATCTTTTCCTGATGTAACACCATTGACATCAGTAGAATTATGCCCAGGATCAATCTGACTCCATCTATTACTTCTTATTTGATGATAAGAGTATAATAACAGTGTTCCATTTGACTTGGAACAAAGAATTTTCACAGCGCTCAGCACACGGAATGACATGATTAAACCCTGCATCCTTTCCAAGAAAATCTCAACCACTATAATTATAACACAAAAAAAAAAGGGGAGAAAAAAAAGGGGGGAAAAAAAAGAAGTAAAGAGTGTGTAATCATGGCAGTTGATGATAATGCAAACTTCCAGTTTAGCCCACGGTACCTGTCACCTTTCCAGGATTAATAAGGGAAAGTTATGACCAGGGTAAATCATGACTTTAAATCCTAAATCATGGATCACCTCCTAGTGGAAGGTGTCCCTGCCCATGGCAGGGAGCTGGAACTAGATGAGCTTTAAGGTCCCTTCCAACCCAAACCATTCTGTGATTCCATGATTAACAAAACAGGCTGGAGAGCCTCCTTTACTCCAGAGTCTCCTTTTGAGGGGGAAAGTGTTCTTTTATCTCAAGGAGGCAGGTAACTCACAGCTAAGCTGAAGGTATTTTAGAAAGGCAAACAAACAATAATTTCAAGCTTTGCAGTGATGGAAACTTTCTCCTCATGCTGGAATCTCTTCTAACATTTATAGTTAAAGAGATGTATCTTAGTCCAGGCTGCCAGCTCTGGTGTATGTTTTAGCCTCAATTCTTGTTTCTCCTGTTAAGCTGCTCTGAAGCTGAACAGGACCAGAGAAGCAAAACAAAACAACTGCTCCAGCTCCCTGCAGCAACTTGATGCACTGATGGCTGTAAGGACATGAAAGGATCTCCATTTCCAATGCCTGAAGAAGGATTGAACCCCAAAGGAGGCACAGCAGGGCAGGCAGAAGTGTTGACATGGTCATGGAGCCTTTCTCCCAAACAACTCTCCAGAGCATTCCATAATCTGCCCAGGTGAGACCCCACCTGCAGAGCTGCCTCCAGCTCTGGGGTCTCTCAGATAAGACGGATGTGGAGCTGCTGGAGCAACTCCAGAGGAGGCCACAGAGATGCTCTGAGGGCTGGAGCCCCTCTGCTCTGGAGCCAGGCTGGGACAGCTGGGGGTGTTCACCTGGAGAAGAGAAGGATCCAGGGAGACCTTAGAGCCCCTTCCAGAGCCTAAAGGAGCTCCAGGAGAGCTGGAGAGGGGCTTGGGACAAGGGATGGAGGGACAGGACAAGGGGGAATGGCTTCCCACTGCCAGAAGGAACAAATCATTCCCTGTGAGAGTGGTAAGGCCCTGGCACAGGTTGCCCAGAGAAGTTGTGGCTGCCCCTGAATCCCTGGAAGTGTCCAAGGCCAGGTTGGACAAGGTTTGGAGCAACCTGATCTAGTGGAAGGTGTCCTTGCCCATGGCAGGGGGTGGAACTGGCTGGTTTTTAAGGTCCCTTCCAACCCAAACCCTTCTATGGTTCTATGACCCTGTAACTTCCCTAATGGACAGAATTACTCCCTGCTCCCAGAATTGTCCCACTTACACTGGAAGATTTCTTCCATCTCCATATAATTGTCCCTGGAAATTTTTTATTGGAGCACAGGTACAGATGACCATCCCTTTAACACAGATGGGTTCAGTATCCTCCAGTGAGGTTAAACTTGTTCCTTTGACTTCCTCAGATAGAAATGTTCCTACCCAACAACAGCCAAAGCCAGACCTCTATCGGGCAGCAAGCTGACCATGGGCTTTTGGGGACACAAGAGCTCTTTTCCCAACCTCTCCAGAGGTGCTACAATGCCTGGAGAAAAGGAGGCCCAGGGGAGACCTTCTTACTTACTACAAGTACCCGAAAGAGGGTGCAGTGAGGTGGGTGTCAGATCACAAGTCACCGGATGAGACGAAATGTCCTGAAGTTGTGAGAGGGAAGGTTTATGTTGGCTATTAGGAACAACATCTTCATGGAAAGGGTTGTCCAGCCCTGGCACAGCTGCCCAGGGTAGTGGTAGAGTCCCCAGCCCTGGAGGAATTTCAAAGCCATGTGGATGTGGCACTTGGGGACATGGGTCAGTGGTGGCCTTGGCAGTGCTGGGGGATGGTTGGACTCGAAGATCTTAGAGGGCTTTTCCAAACGAAATGATTCTACCAATGGAAGCCACAAAGTGCTCTAGGACCAGTAACAGGTCTGCAGCTCCTTTTTTCATGGCTGAGGAGATTCCTGAGGAGAAGGACCATCACCATCCATGTCATGCTCCAGTAAACCCCAATAACAGCCTGGGAACCCAAGTTCAGTTCAAAGTGCTTTCCTTTCCCTCACTTTCTGCTCCAAACCAGGCAGTGCCACGTCTGTACACACACTGAGATGATGGCTTAGCATATTCATTAAAATTCTCTTGAGGTTTGATTTCTCCCAACTGTCTGCAGCAATCTGGTGTCTTTTCTCTTAGTGATTCACTTTGGGAGGAAAGGAAAGGACCTTCTTTTTTTTTTTCTCTGCTTTACACACCAAGGTCACAACCTCCTCCAAGTCCAGCATTGAAAACATTAAAACTCCTTTTTTTAGTATTTTTGTTCTGCTGCTGTACTATTTTAGCAGAAAGCAAACCTTATAGAGCTTATGGAAATGTGACATTAGAAGAGAATCACTCGAAGGCATTTCAGCTACAATTAACATTTTTCACTCCTCGGAAAGAAAATAAAAATAGTTCCTAATTGAATCACTTGACTGAATAAACACTGGATTAAACCAAGAGGGGAACTAGCCGACAAAAAATGAGGTTATCCACATGTCAGGGTTGGGTTTGGGTTTTCCAGGCAGATTTGATCTGTGTGGCAGCACTGGGGGTGTCTGAACACTCTGCCACAATGGATTTGTGTGCTCAGTAATAGGGACAGAAACGTCTCCAGACACGAACTCTGGGCAGAGTCAAGGAAAAAAGCTGGTCCTTGATTCCTTCTTCTTCCCAGCCAGAGCATTCCTAGGATCCATGGGTTTAAAAGGGCTGGTTATGGATGTCAATATAGATAACACACCTCAAAAAGGTTGAAAACAAAAGTAGGGCAGCCCAAAGAGTCCACTGAGCTCATTTTTTAGTGAATTCAAGTCTAAGCTCAGTCTCTGACTACAGAGAATCACAGAATCCCAGAATGGTTTGAGTTGGAAAGGACCTTAAAGATCATCTCCTTCTAATCCCCTGCCATGGGCAGGGACATCTTCCACCAGCTCAGGTTGCTCCAAGCCCTGTCCAACCTGGCCTTGGACACTTCCAGGGATCCAGGGGCAGCCACAGTTTGTCTGGGCAACCTGTGCCAGGACCTCACCACTCTCACAGGGAGAATTCTTTTCCAATATCCCCTCTAAACCTACTCTCTGTCAATTTGAAGCCATTCCCCCTTGTCCTGTCACTCGATACTCTTGTAAAAATTCCCTCTCCATCTTCCCTGTGTGTTCCCTTCGGGTATTTCTCATCACACCCAACTTCCCATCAGAACTCCCCTCACAACAGACTTTCTATCCTCCACACTGGGTTTGAGTACCTGTAGCTGGGAATTCTCCAGGACAGGCTCCAGGCCTGGCTACAGCCATGGCAGGGTCTCCCCAAGCAATCCAGGGATAGGACTGATCACACCCCCATTCCCAAATCTGTGCCCTGTGCCATGTCCTGCCATGGATCTGACCTGTGGGCAGCCTTGGCAGCTCTTCCTGGGATCCCACAAGTGTTGATAACAAAGAAGCTGCTCGGGAAGCCAAAGCCAATTCTTGAAGAGCTCCAAGTGGGCTCTGTCCAAAGCTTCTCCTCCTTCTGACAGGTTTAAGGTCACACACCTTGGACTGGTCACTTTGTCCACATCAAAGGCTGAAATGATGCCCTTGATGTGGAAATCAGGTTTGCTCTTAGTACTGTTGGAATTAGATGATCTTAAGGTCCCTTCCAACCCAAACCATCCTACTGCTGTTGCCATACAATGTGCAACCATGAAATAATTCCCTTTCTTTGTGCCAAAGTGAAAACCTCCAAAGATGTTGTACAGAAGTGTTTTGAAGCAAAAAACAACTCAGAACAAAACAAAACAACACAAATTGATATTTTCAGACTTCCTATAATGGATCTTCTCTTTGTTTTTTCCCCATTACCTCAGTTTTTCTCCCCTTTCCAGCTCACCTGTTGCTCTGAGCTCTACTGGTGGTAAAGAAATGCAACACATCACCATGGAATACATAAAGAATGTCAGTAAAGTAAATTTTTGCTCACTCCTCAGAATAAATACTTCGTTCCCAGACATGTTGAGCTGCCACAAAACAACCTTTAGTAAAATACCATTTGATAAGTTCTCTTGGAAACTTCCTGCACAGGTTCAGTGCTGGAGTTAATGAAACCACAATTTCCCCTCCTATTTGTGAATGTCAGAAATAAAGTCGTATTAAAGAAACAGATAAACAAATTAATAGGGAAAAGGTCATCAGTGATTATTAAAGACTAAATCAGTAATACCTGGAAGTGGGGAGTATATGAAGACAGAACTCCTGGAATCATGGAATGGTTTGGGTGGGAAAGGACCTTAAAGATCATCTCCTTCTAATCCCCTGCCATGGGCAGGGACACCTTCCACCAGCCCAGGTTGCTCCAAGCTCCATCCAACCTGGCCTGGAACACTCCCAGGGGTCCAGGGGCAGCCACAGCTTCTCTGGGCAACCTGTGCCAGGGCCTCCCCACCCTCACAGGGAAGAATTCCTTCCCAATATCCCATCTAAACCTATTCTCTGTCAGTTTGAAGCCATTCTCCCTTGTCCTGTCCCTCCAAGCCCTTGTCCAAAGTCCCTCCTCAGTTTCCTCCATCTTTGATCTCTATCCCCATGATATTCTTCTTCTTCTTGTTTTCCCCTGGGTTTTTTTTTACTTCTTGTATCAGTTTGCAGAAGATATTTCAAATATTACACACCAGAGCAGTTCTCAGGGACAGGAACAGCCACAGGTGCCCCCAGTGGAGTTCCCACCTCCAGCAATCCCTAATTCTGGGAGCACACTTTGCCAGACTGAGGAAACTGGTTTTATAGCTTTTTTTTGTTCTTCACAAGTGTCTCCACAGCAAAAACCAAAAAAGTAAGAAACCCCCACTGGCCACAATAACAACAGTGAGCTTTTTGATAACATCATTTTCACAAACACACCATGTTCTGATGCTTTAAAAAAGAAGAAGCTTCGTGCTGCATCTTCTGTTGTCAGGCCCAGTGACATGGGAACATCCCAGCCTGATCCTACACAGGGTCTCTCCCAAAAATTAAGGCCCTTTGGGAACTTCCTGGAGGCTCCAGGTCAGAAGATTTTTTTCTTTGACTTGTTCTGTAATGGCTCTTTCAACCTCTGGGACTATCCCATTTTCATCTTATATATATCTTTAATAAAACCAGGAGCTGAGAGAGATGAAAACAACACATCTCAGTGGGATACAATTCAAATAAAGTTGTTAATAATAAATAATATATTTAGTATTTATACTGCTGCTACAACCTGAGCCTGTGATTAGGGGCAATGCTGAGATAAATAGATGACAGGAACAGAGGACAGCAGTGAGGCCATTAGGATTTGAAATTTGCCACGAGGCACAATCAGGTATCTAAATAATAAATATCACTTTGGTTTCTTGGAGCCTGAATCAGACAAGATATTAACCCTGAGAAGTCAAATTCTGAAATGGAAAAGGGAACTCAACCTTGATTAAAGATGCAGCAGAGCTCCCTAAGCAGAGCTGCTGCCTTCCCTCGTGGACAAAGAGCTTTTTGTTTTTCAGGCAAAAAATATTTATTCAGCCTTTTTCTTTTTAAATTCTGAATCAGGCTCCATTTCTGTATCCTGGATTTTAAGGAGTAATGAAGTTTTCTTGGTCAATAAGAAGCTTTTCTGTTGAAAAAGAGCATGTCAGTAATGTCAATGTGGGCAATTTTGGAGGAAGAGCTGCAGGAACTGGAATTTAATGCATCTCTTGGAGTTCTTGTTACCAAGGTTTTAACGTGGCAGCAGCAGCTGTTCTCACCTTTCCAAATGATTTTTTTGAAGTGAAATTGGTACATTCATTTTATTTCATGACCTGGCAATTGGCATCAAGGACAAATTATAGTTTATAGGGTTATATCAAGGTTTGGTCTGCACTTCTGGGAGGATCCCAAGACAACAATCACATGATTACAGAGACAAAACTTATTCTAACTGTTCTAGTTAATAAAAATTACATATTTTCTATAAAATCTGGTTCTTCACTTGCTACAAGAAACCACACAAAACACTAATACCCACAGTACATGACATTAACTTTGATCTCCACAGTATTTTGTACTTTGCCTGACCTTTCCTTCCCTCCTCACAGGTGAACTGGGAAAAAAAAAAAGGGGAGAGGTGGAGCAATTGGCCAATCATACCAAGGCACAGATCAAGGGCATGGGGAACACTGATATTCTTCACAGTCATTAAAATTCCTATAACAGGAAAAAGAAAAAAAAAAAAAGAACAGACAAAGGCACAACAGGAATCTATTCTCTTGACAGAGATTTAATAATAAAAGAAACTGTTCTGAGCCATTCTTATTACTGCTTGGAAACTTTAATCTTGTGGTCTTAGTTCCTGCTCATGAAAACCTTCAGATCCCTTTATAAGCTACAGAAAGTAGAAGGGAATGTTTGTAGTTTGATTATACATTTAAACATTTTGGAGAGCCAGAGCCACGTTGGAACAGTGTTGTGATGTCCAAGGGAAGGGTTTTACAAGCAAAGTAAGGCCCTGTCTCAACATAAAGAGAGACACTGGGTTGATCCCAGGGCTGGAGCCCCTCTGCTCTGGAGCCAGGCTGGGAGAGCTGGGGGTGTTCACCTGGAGCAATAGAAGGATCCAGGGAGAGCTTGGAGCCCCTTCCAGAGCCTAAAGGGGCTCCAGGAGAGCTGGAGAGGGACTGGGGACAAGGGCTTGGAGGGACAGGACACAGGGAATGGCTTCCCAGTGCCAGAAGGCAGGGAGAGCTGGGAGATTGGGAAGGAATTGTTGGCTGGGAGGGGGGGGAGGCCCTGGCACAGGTTGCCCAGAGAAGCTGTGGCTGCCCCTGGATCCCTGGAAGTGTCCAAGGCCGGGTGGGACAGAGATTGGAGCAACCTGGGCTGGTGGAAGGTATCCTTGCCCAGGGCAGGGGGCAGAATAAGATGATCCTAAGGTCCCTTCCCACCCAAACCATTCCATGATTCCATGATTCTATGAACATGTTAATGGTTTGTCATAGGACATTCATCTGTATTTTGCAGGGAAGGGGAACTCTCAGAAGGCAAGAACTATTTTTCCATATTCACTTGTTCTATATTTCTATTAATAACTTTTGAAAAATGCCAGTCAGCTTTTCAGGTGAAATGACCATATTTTTTAATGCATAAATATGTAAAATAAGCTCCACATCTCAAAGCCAAACCCTCCACAAGCCTTTCCATTCTTGAACCACCGTGTGCCAACCATCGGCCTGGTCTGGGCTCATCTGGTTGTCCTGCCCTCTCCTTCCAGTGTAAAGATGAAGCAGAGATGGAATTAACTTGGTAAATCACCAAAGGCAGAGGAGGTAACAGAGCAAGAAATTAATTTTGCCTTTCTCCACTCCTTTCCATCAGGTTTTTTCCAAGTCTTCTGGATGACCTTTGAAAGCCAAGACCTGGAAATCTTACATAGAAGAATCAGTCAAAAGACTAATTGATATGCAAGAGGCAACACTGTCCCTCAGAAAAACGTGGGTTTGCTGCTTAGGAAATGTGAAACAACCTCACAATCAACTATTTTATGTAACTCAAAGCAAGAAACCAACTCCACGTGGAATACTTTTATATTGAATTGTTAATTATTAAGATTTGTGATTTGTGTACGAGAGAAAAAGCTTCAGAAAGGTACTGAGAGTTGTCTGGGTTATAAATTGGTTTAATCTGCTGTTATGTTCACTAAGCCTTCTAACTAATATCATATAATAAACAGACACATTCATATTTTTTTTCTTAAATTACAGTCACTGAGGATAAACAAAGAAAACAACTCAAAGCAAAGCAAAATGACCTGCTTAGATGTTGAACCACAAGCCTGTAAACTGCCCTGTTTTTAAGAAAATCATCGTTAGCAGCACATTTTATATGGTAATTGTACATCACCACTTTCTGAATAACAACAGCAGAGTTCCTCCCTTCTGATTTCAGTGCCACTTGAGCTATGCAGATTTCTGAAAGCTTATGAATATACAGATAAACAGAATTGTTCTGAACATCTGTAAGCAAAATATGAAAAGATGTTTCGCGCTGAATGAACATCCTGGGCTGTCTAATGCTGGCCAAAAATTGGTGTATTTATGGATTAGGCAAAAGCCCTGAAAATAGCTCAAAATCCAGCACCCACTCCAGAAAGCCTTTTCAGATTGTCCTCTGTATGGCTGTCACCACAAAATGGAAAAAGCATTTTCCATTCCATTCAATTACTAACTCCTGTCCCTTCCTGTCCTTCCCTCTCTTTCCTTTCCATTCCACTCCATTCCACTCCATTCCATTCCATTCCATTTCTATTCCACTCCATTCTGTTCCATTCCATTTCCAATTCTGTTCTTTCCCTTCTCTCTTTTTCTTTTCTCAGCATTCCATTCCATTTCTATTTCTATACCATTTCTATTTCTACTCCATTTCTATTTCTATTTCATTGCATTTCCAATTCTTTCCCTTCCCTTCCCTTCCCATTCTATTTCTATTTTTCTTTTTCTATTTCTATTCCATTCCCTTCTCTCTTTTTTCCCCTATTCTATTCTATTCCATTCCATTCTATTCTATTCCGCTTTAATCATCCCTTTTCCCATTTTTCCCTATTTCCTCCAAGTTCCTGCCTTTTTAGCTCCTTGCAGCACTTCTGCACCATTTCTAAACTGTCCATGACTTGTTTGTCTCTGACCATTTCACACCCTTTCCATCAAGCCCCCGTGACAGTTCATCACTGAGAACAAGCACCAACATCAGCATTTGGCATAAAATTGTTAACAAGAAACTAAACCAAAAGAAAACTTCCAGCCTTTTCCTCCCAAGGCCAGAAAAGCAAAGATTTACTTCCACAGCAACATTAGTTGGCTGCCAGCGGTTCTGTGGTTCGGGCCACGGGAGAAAACTGTGTTGGGTTATTAGTGCTGCAAAATGAAAAATAAATGCAAGGGTTTGGCCTGGAAATGCCAGAATGTTGTGCATTAAACTGTATGAAAAATTAACAAATCATTAATAATAACACAAATGAGAAATTTCTGATTTTTGTTCATACTCAGATACAGACGAAAGTAAAACTCACATGTTATCTAAGGAACACACTTTTATCATTTGGAACACAATTCCTGAAGAATTCTTTCTCTTGTTCACACATTAATTCATTAATTATTAAGAAGTAACAATGGGATGGGCAGACACGGATTTCAGGACAGTTTAGGGTGCAAAGCCAACACTAGGGTGGACCAAACACCACATTTTTTTGGTCACTGAAGTAACTCATTTAACTCTTCATAATCTGACGGGATTCCACTCCCAATCCCCAAAAACCAGAGAGGAAGAGTTACCTGAGCAGACCTCCTTGTAGGTGGGGTTTGGGGTGTGACCTCCTGCATAACCCACTTGAGTGGAGTAAACTCCCTTCTGCCTCCAGAACTTCCTCTCAGCTCCCCAGAAACAGCCCATACCTGGATATGGCATAAAACACACATTGTTACATAAAAATCTGCCAATTAATCACTCATTTGCATATTAATTACAGTCCACACTGGAGGCAACATCTATAGGCAGCACCTGCTGGTCAAGTGTTTTCCAAGATTATTTATAGGGTAGCTACATGGAAAAATCCATTCTGCATCAGAGCATGACACAAATAAAGCTGATTTATGCTTCTGAATATCAACATATCACCAAGGACAAACCTTGCAATGGTTCAAAGGCCCAAACAAGGAGAATTCTCAAGCACACACCAAAAAAAAAGTTGCTTAAAAGGCAAGTTGTTCGATTTGTGCAGCACCATTTTTGCTGGAATTGATTAGGAAGCTGTCAAAACACAATAATTTGTATTAATGGCAAACAGTTATTTAATTTTCTGCTTTCAGGCAGAGGTGCCAGCAATAATGGATTATATTATGAGTTATACAAGAGGAAATACGCTTCAGTTTAGCAATTTATTCACGGAGATACTTGATGTTCACACAAGGTTCTGGTGGTCGTTCGCCCACGTGGCCAATTATCAAAGGACATCAGACTGACAAAGGTGTGAATTAGCAAAACTCTGCTGACTAAAGGAGTCAAGGAACAAACACAGTCAATATTTCCAACTGTCTGCTGGCTTAGCTAAATAAATGTTTAAGAGACTAATTATTAGATTATTCATTTAGAGTGTCATGCCCACTCTAGTGTTGTTAAGATGATCCCTGATTGTGTATTTTCTCTTTTGGTGATAACACACTGCCTGTTATCGTTCCCTTTCCAAAACATTTGAAAGAAAAGGCAGTTAAAAATAAGCTAAATACTAAATACACTTAGAAATCAATGAGCCATGCTGGGTTTTCTACTGGTAACACTGAGGATTTGACAAGTTAAAAAATTACAGAAACGATGCTTCAAAGTACAACCAAAACCTTTCTCAACCTTGATGGCTCACACAGGCCTGTTATTCCTTTGAATCTTCAGAGATTAACTTAAATTAAAGTTGTAATGGACCAAAAATTACAGAAGTAATGACTGGGATTTCTCCTAATTTGGGTGTTCAAGCAAACTGCATAAATTAGGAGCTCAACCTGCTCCTGGAGGCCATGGAGAGAGGGACGAACCTCCTGAGGACAATTCAGCCCAGAGAAGATATAAATTGATGATCAAATTAGTTATTCTCCCCTAATTACAGAGATAACTGGGGCTGTTAGGCTTGGGTTCTGTCGGAAGAGGGAGACGCAGACACCAGATCGATCATCTGCAAGACTCGTTTATTAAAATACCAATACTCCTTTTATACTCCTTTATATTTTATACTCCTTTATATTTTGCANATTAACTTAAATTAAAGTTGTAATGGACCAAAAATTACAGAAGTAATGACTGGGATTTCTCCTAATTTGGGTGTTCAAGCAAACTGCATAAATTAGGAGCTCAACCTGCTCCTGGAGGCCATGGAGAGAGGGAGGAACCTCCTGAGGACAATTCAGCCCAGAGAAGATATAAATTGATGATCAAATTAGTTATTCTCCCCTAATTACAGAGATAACTGGGGCTGTTAGGCCTGGGTTCCTCAGCTAAATCAGGCTGGTGGCAATTTGTAGGATCTCTCTTGAAATTCCCTCCCAGTTTTGCTTCGGAACTTTGTTCCCATAGGCTTGATCAGCGTAAAAAAGTCAAAAATCTGCATGTCCACGTTAAAGTGCTGGAAATGAGCATTCCCCAATGTCAGAGACTGAAACAGGTAATGGCTTAAACACTGTAAGATCACCAAAAGACTTTTGTCCACTGCAGCAAACAGCAAACTGCTCCAGCAGAGCCCACCCCTCCCTGAATATGGCAACTGGGAAAGGACCTTCAGATCAGATAAATGGGTTCCACTGGGTGCAGATGTACACCTGAAGCTCCAAACTGCATTTCCAGATAAGGGAAGAGGCTAAGAAAAGGCAAATTATGTCAGGTGGGATAATTCTTTTTATCAGCCCAATGTCCTCCCTTACACGATGACTCTGCTGTGAAAACCCCTCCTGGGAGCACTGAACACTTGTGGCGTGTTCTGGGATGTGATCCCTGGTAAAACTCCCCATCCAGGGGAGGTACAAGGTGTTCCCACCTGAGCTGGAAGTGTATAATAACTCAGGAAACCTCTGAGGTTTAGGTGGGGGCTTCTCCCAGCCCCAATGGATCAAGAGCATCACTTCAACCAACAGACATGGAAGCTGCAACTACCAAGTTTCACCTCTGGATCCAGTGGGTCGTGACTATATATATCATTCACCTTATATATATATATCNTTGTCCACTGCAGCAAACTGCAAACTGCTCCAGCAGAGCCCACCCCTCCCTGAATATGGCAACTGGGAAAGGACCTTCAGATCAGATAAATGGGTTCCACTGGGTGCAGATGTACACCTGAAGCTCCAAACTGCATTTCCAGATTAGGGAAGAGGCTAAGAAAAGGCAAATTATGTCAGGTGGGATAATTCTTTTTATCAGCCCAATGTCCCCCTTACACGAATANGTCCTCCCTTACACGATGACTCTGCTGTGAAAACCCCTCCTGGGAGCACTGAACACTTGTGGCGTGTTCTGGGATGTGATCCCTGGTAAAACTCCCCATCCAGGGGAGGTACAAGGTGTTCCCACCTGAGCTGGAAGTGTATAATAACTCAGGAAACCTCTGAGGTTTAGGTGGGGGCTTCTCCCAGCCCCAATGGATCAAGAGCATCACTTCAACCAACAGACATGGAAGCTGCAACTACCAAGTTTCACCTCTGGATCCAGTGGGTCGTGACTATATATATCATTCACCTTATATATATATATCCTCTTGTCCTTTCTTTCTCTTTCTCTCCCTTATATATTCTCTAAAGTGGTATTTTTATGCTTTAATATTGCTGTGCTTTAATACTGTTACATTGCCATGTTTTAATATTGCTATAGACACTTTAATATTGCTACAGATGATAACATCAAAAACAGCAACTTACCTGTTTACCTTTCAAACAAAACTGTTCTAAAATAAGTTTTACATCTATGTGTTTACAAACACTGATTATTCAGTGTTGTTTCACTCTAATCCACCCCAAGGGATTTATTAATAAAAACCTGGGTTACCCTCCTCTTCTGGGGCAGGTAACACTTACATGCTCCCCAGCACTCACTGTACTCCAGGAGGGATTTTGGCAGGATAAGTGGGATATTTTTACAAGGAATTTGCCCACCAACCTGTGTTCACATGTGGTTTTACATTTATACATGAGAAATGTGGATTAAAACATGCTTCCAGAGAGGATATCAGGAAAAAATACTTCCCCAAAAGGGGTGTCAATCACCTGAAAGCCCTTCCCCGGGCAGGGGTGGAGTTCCCATCCCTGGAGGGATTTAAAAACCACATGGATGTGGCACTTGGGGACATGGGTTAGTGGTGGCCTTGGCAGTGCTGGGGGATGGTTGGACTTGATGATCTCAGGGGGCTTTTCCAACTTAACCAACTCTGTGATTCCATGTTGATTTGACCCAGTGACCTCCGGATCCTCCCTCTCCCAGCTCATCCCGCTGCCCTTCCCCTGAGAGACAGAGACATTTTATTCCCTTGCTGAAGCCTCCTCCTCATTTCTCTGCCACCTCACAGCAACAATAAATCCTCCCATCCACAAGAACAGATAAAATTGAAATCTCTGTCACAATAAAACAACCTGCTCCTAAAGAGACATAATTTACAACAATACAGCACTAAATTGCTTTTCCACAGCATTAATACAATCAGAGGCTGATGTTTGTTATTCTGCTAAAGTGGTGCCAGAGAAATTGTCATAAGGAGGGAAATATTAACAATAAACCCCCACATAATATTGCAGAGTTAAGACACGTGAGCTCATGGAGTGCCTGTTTTCCAGAGCACTGCCTGACTTAAGCCATGGAAAACATGGACAACAACTACTAAAACAGGGAAATAATTGCAGTTCAAGACATGTAGAACAAAAAGAAAACTTAACTTTCCCTAATTATTACTACTCTAGGATGAAAATTGACGAAATAAATAATTTAACTAATAAATTTAAATAATTAAATAAAACTCAAGTTGGGGAGGGGGGGGAAAGGGCAAAAAACTGTAGGGAAAGAAACATAAAAGCCAAATAAGCCACCCCTGTTATAATTTGAAACTAGAAAACACGAATGTGATTTTAAACTATTCATGAAGGAATTTGCATAATCCCCAGTCCTGGTGAAGTGAGTGGAGCTTTGGAGCTTGATAGAAAGCTTCCAGAGGCATTCCTAAGAGAAAGGGAAGAAAGGAAATACTGGGGAACATCCTCACATTCCTAGGAAAAAAAAGTATTATTTGAACATAATGGGAATTGCAGAAGAGTGTTTGAGCATTGAAGATATTTGTCACTTTTTAATTGCTAATTTGCAAAACAAAACCTATTCTTTTAGTGATGGGTTTTGACTGACTCTTAATTGGAATTGCAAAAGGTATTTTAAGATTTCTTTTTTTTCTTATTTTTTGCTTTTTGAACTTCAAAACCAAACAGACTCAAACAGGAATCTTTAAAGGTTCAGTCATCCCTATAAATAATATTAATCATAGAATTGGGGGAAAAATGATAGTACCCATTTTCCTGTCTAGAATCCACATCCTTTTCCTCAACTATTCCCTTTATGGATCCATACACATAAAGATCCTCTAAACATCTCTTTTTGTCTGCCATGTGTTTCCCAACCCAGAGGATTTCTGTATTTCTAAGAAATAGTCACCATAAAATTAAGTCTTCTTCTAAAATAATGAAAGCCAAGTGCTACTCTGATAAGACATAAACATCCCATTTTTGGAGATAATAAATGGTGAAATATTCAGAGACAAACTGAGCAGAATTGACCCCCAGGTGATTCCAGAGAGGAACAGCTCTATGGATTGTGTTAAACATTGACTGCACAGGGTCTCAGACATTCAGGGATTAATTTATTTCCCTAAATGGAGACATTTGGGGTCATCTGAGATGCCTCAGGACATCCAAGACATCTGAGTACACAAAGGTCCACGTAGATGACCCAGGAATTGGGAAAAACACAAGTCATTCCTGAAAGGCATCCTGAAGGCAGGGAACACACTCCCGGTCATCGGAAATGTAACTGTCTCATGGAATCCCAGAATGGTTTGGGTTGGAAGGGACCTTAGGATCATCTCATTCCAACCCCTGCCATGGGCAGGGACACCTTCCACTAGCCCAAGTTGCTCCAAGCCCTGCCCAACCTGGTCTTGGACACTTCCAGGGATCCAGGGGCAGCCACAGCTTCTCCAGGCAACCTGTGCCAGGGCCTCACCACCCTCACAGCCAACAATTCCTTCCCAGGATCCCATCTAACCCTGCCCTCTGGCAGTAAGAAGCCATTTCCTCTTGTTCTGTCCCTCCAGGCCTTTTTCCAAGTCCTTCTCCAGCTCTTCTGGAGCATCTTTAGACACTGGAAGGGGCTCTCAGGTCTTCCTGGATCCTTCTCCAGGTGAACACCCCCAGCTCTCCCAGCCTGGCTCCAGAGCAGAGGGGCTCCAGCCCTTGGAGCATCTCCGTGGCCTCCTCTGGACTTTTTCCAGCACCTCCACATCCTGCTGCTGTTGGACCCCAGAGCTCCAGGTGGGGTCTCACCAGAGTCCCCCATTTGCACTTTTTAAGGATAGAGAAACCAGCCCATGCCCCACATGCTGACACTACAAACCCCTGAAAGCCTCTGAATCTGAAGTTGAATCAAATCTCCCAAAACACATCGATTTGTGCCTCAAAGTTGCCCATTTCCCTTCCACACCTTTAAAAGGTGACTAACCTGACGAGCTCAGTAGGACTCTCTGCTGCATCTTAAATTAGATGGATCCCAAGTGAGGTTGCTAATTCCAAAGTTATTTATCCTCATAATAATGTTCACAGCTTGTAATATTGTTAGATCCTTTATCTTGTGTACTGCTCACATCAGCCATCAACACGGGGACAGAAAACAGACTGGAAAATGTATTTGAAAATTATTCAACATTCAAGATGTTTCCCTCACTCCTACAGGAAATTTCATGATCCTCAAAGGTACCTTTTCCTCACCTTTGTTCTGATCCCTTCTCCAATGCCTGTTCCCATCTCATCTTTGAATCATTCCCGGTCTCCACGCAGATTCCCTGATGCAAATTCCTATTTATGATTCCATTATGCAAATGAGCTGAGCAGTAAATTTGCATCAGAAGGGGATTCCTGATCCAAACTCAACCCTCACAAGCTGCACCCACTCTGTCCTAATTAGCGTCCATTAACTCCGGAGCTCCGGAGCTGCTGGAAAAGGCTGAGCTTCAGGGACTCTCAGCTTCCCATTTATTCCATTTATTTAAAGGAACTCACAGCAGGTGGATTGTTTCATATCCAGGCCAATTTCCATGTTTTTTCTCTGATATATCCACATAGACGGTATTTGAATCTGTGGAATATTTTTTTAATGCCCTTTGTCCTTTACTTTTGTTGGCATTTCCTTCCCCTCCGGCATCAGGTGCAGACACACCTGACTCCCGAGTATCCACCGACCTTTCCCTCCTGCCAGCTTTATTTCCAAGCCTTCCCATTCCCTGCCCTCCCAGCAGTCCAGCAGACCATCCAGAAGCCTTTTTTGTCATATTTTGAGGAATGAATGCATTATTTCCTTGGCATGTCAAGCCTTCCCTGGCCTGGTGCCTGCAATCCCTACTCCCACACTCCGAGGCACTTTTCCATGCAGCAGATTAAGGAGCTGTTCCAATGCCAGGTCGGCAGAGGATGATGAACTGCAAGGGATATGGATCCTGCTCCTCCTTCTGTTATCAGGATTTTACAATATATTCCACTGGTGGGGTGGGGGGAAAATGTAGCATTTAAATAAACCCTCAGAAAAATCCAATGTGCTGGTGCTGAGAGAACAAAGAGCAGCGTGTCCTGGAAACCTCTTCCCTGTGCTCAGATCGGGAAGGAGCAGGACAGGATCCATCCCAAGCTCAGACAGAGGAGCTTGGCTCTGATTCCAGGTTCTGCTCCAAAACCCTGGAAGCAATGGCTGTGCCAGCTGCTCCAGTGCTCCAGGACCCAGCCAACAGGAGCTGCTTCTGTACACTGAGGCAGGAAAGGACAGCCAAAAGTACATCCCACCGGCTAACTTGGAGCATCCAGCATTTCCCCTGGAGCTGGAGACACAGCTGCCAATATCCCGCTTCCCTTGGCCACTGTAGGACTTGGCCCAGCTTTGGAATACGATTGATTTACTTCCCTCTGTAAAATCTGGAGAAGGGAATGCTCAGCTGCTTTCAACTGAAATGGTTTTGTTTTTTTTCTCCCTCCTGTTGGAAGGAATAAATTGAAGCTCAGCAAGTTCCATACCTATGGAATAATGCTCATTTCCAACATTTCTGCCAAGTGCCAACTGTGATTGGCATTTTTCTCTTCAAAAATAAAAAACTCATGGAGAGCAGTTGGTTCAGCTGATTGATTGAAGTGGGGCCAACAACTGGTATTTCGGAGCACTGAGCCAAAGGGAAGTTTCTGCTCTGAAATTTGGGGCCCTTTGATTTTTAGAATTCCTCAGGTTGAAGTGGGGACCTTGGATTCACCAGGGAAGGTCGGGATGAGACCTTGGTGGGCACCATCATGTGCCCTCCACTAAAGAAACAATGGGTAACTTGGTGACAAGGAATATGGGATGGGATCCAGCAGATCCCTACGGAGGAGCTGCTGGAG